>CAJHNH020000507.1:0-5000 GCA_905116865.2 Candidula unifasciata
CCTACCTCCTCCCACCCTCTCAACCTACT
This sequence comes from Candidula unifasciata, assembly GCA_905116865.2. Taxonomy (NCBI): domain Eukaryota; kingdom Metazoa; phylum Mollusca; class Gastropoda; order Stylommatophora; family Geomitridae; genus Candidula; species Candidula unifasciata. The sequence continues at coordinate 30 of CAJHNH020000507.1, forward strand.
TCTCGCATCCTCTCATCCTATTTCTCCCAACCTCTCACCCTACTTCTCCCAACCTCTTAACCTACCTCTCCCACCCTCTCAACCTACTTCTCACACCCTGTCACCCTACTTCTCCCAACCTCTCACGATACCTCTCACCCTACCTCCGCCACCCTCTTACCCCCACCTCTTCACCCTACCTCTCCCACTCTCTTACTCTACCTCTCCCACTCTTTTACTCTACCTCCCCCACAAGGTGCTTGTATCACTGCTCTCCATTTGTCATAAACTTTCCGCTCGCTAACCCCCCACGGCCTCAAATCCCTGCATCGACCTGTATCGTCAGCAGCATCTAACTCATCAAAGATTCATTCCCATCGCCAACAGGTGAAAGGTACCCGACTCATCAACCCTCATCTACTATCTCTCCCCGCCGTCAACAGGGAACAAGAAGGCTCTTCAGATCAGACAGCTGCCCGTGTGTCAGACCCTCCTGGAGTAATAGAACTTGTAATCGTGGTCACTAAATGACCACTGACCGCGCTAATCTGTTCCAGGGAATTAACTCCCGCCTGGTATATTGCTGCGGCGCATTACTTCAAACCCGCATGAAGATCCCGTGTTGTGAGTGAGGCATGACTATCAGATAGCAATATATTGTATGATAGTCCATCTGTAAAGCACAATTCAGACACACTAGCTAATTGTTCTGGCTTCGAAGCCCATTAAAACATTTAGGGGTACTGAAAAGCACTGATAGCGGGTAAATTGTGTACAGGTCAAATCATTTCTTTGTGTGTTGTTTAGTCTTCATGTGTGTTTATCCATGAAAATTAAAAGAATTTGAAAGCAAATGCCAAAGTAAATTATTTCTACTTTTGTCCTACTTTGCATGCCACAAAGAGAAGTGTTATATCTAGTTTCCGGTCTTTTGTTGTTTGCGTTGCTTGTTTTAATGTGATATGACGTTTCAACAGTGTCTCTTTTATTCTCTTTACTATCTTTTTCTTGTTCGACCTCTTGCCTTTTAGCTTGCTGTTTTATTGTCAACGTGGGGAAGAATAATTTGCGATGCAATGCACGTTAGCTGTCATTGTCTATTGTAATGTAGTGAAGGCGCAGAGTGTCTTTAACGTTGTCGATCCATGTTTCCCCAGGCCGTTCTCTTGCTCTTGTAGCTGATCTTCTGAGATGTAATGCTTGTGATGGTTTTTGATCTTGCTGCATTCTAACGAGATGGCCAAACGACTTGATCTGCTGTTTCTGGATAAATCTAGTACAAGATGTCGTGCCCACAATTTCCCTGATAGTTTTAATATTCACTCGATCTTGCATGATTAAGTTGGATGCCCTTCTCAGACATCTCATCTCCATGGTTACTAATTTTTTTTTATGGTTTGTTGTGAGTGACCATGTCTGGCACTGGTAGCACAGAGTTGGAATAAATATGCTTTAAATAAGATGTCTCTTTGTGCTGATTGGGATTGTCTTATGCTGTAAGAGGGGAGCTAGCTGCCCCAATACTTGGTTTGCTTTACTGCATCTAATGTTAATTTCTTTATCCAATTTCCCATCTTCGGTAAATATAGTTCCCAGATATTTAAACTCAGATACCTGTTTAATGCCTTTGCACTCTATTGCTATGTTTAGATCTGTCTTCTTTTTTCCTATTGACATTACTTCTGTCTGTTCAGTGTTGATTCTCATATTATTTGTTTTACATTCTTCATTCAGGGATGTTAGATGTTGTTGCAATTTTATGGTTATATCTGCTATTAAGGCCTGGTCATCTGCAAAGAGTAATTCGTTGATCTTACTAACATTTTCATTTATAAGCTTGGCATTCTTGCATATACTGTCGATGTAGGTGATAAACAGCAGTGATAAACACCCCTGTCTTACTCCAGATGTTACTGTGAATGGATGAGATGTTCCCTGATTTATTCTAACTACACTTCTACAATCCCTGTATAAACTTTTGCACACTTCAATGAGGTGTTCGCTTACTCCATATCTTGCCATTACTTTCCATAATAATTGTCTGTCGACTCTGTCAAATGCCTTCTCCTGGTCTACGAATGCCACAAATAAGTTCTTATTGTATTCCATGATAAATACCGTAAATCTGGGAAAAAATGGGGCTTTTCTGCCTGTTCCTGGGTTGAGAACAGCTGATGGTGAACATCAAAGAACAGTGGACAGCTGTAATCTTATGTAGATCCATTGGTGCATGGACATGAGTAAGGTATTCACTGAGGATTCCTCGGACTGTAGGCTGTCTGCTGGTTACACTTGACGTGTGTTAGGAAACTGATAGTTGACCTGGCTTCCAGATATAAGTAACATCCTGTGACAAAGAGGAAAACCAGAGTTAGCAATCATCAAACACAGTACCCTGTTCACCATCCATCCATAGTTCTACAGTTAGATATCTGAGATGGCTTTTATAGACCGATCAGGTCCGTAATATTATCCCCAGGATCCTAATGGATAGCAGTAAGCCTAGGTAGTAACTAAGTTCGGTCTAACACTACTCCCTAGTGACAGCGATAGTCTGCATTAGCCGACCAATAGAAAGCGAACACCATTAATTTTCCAGCAATTTGTACCTATTTTCACACAGGCAGATCACAGAAACAGGAATAAATACGTATCAGTCGAAACACGACGTACGGCCATTTCTGTTTACAAACGGTCCGGCGGACGTGACTTCACACCCGTTACTAAAAGTAGTATGACTCTAGCCGAGAACAAATTGATATGGTCTGTCTTGATGGGAACGAGAACTGCAAACAAATAAGCCAGTAAAACGGATGTACACGCAAAACTCAGGTCAAGGTGAAAGCCAAAAGTCCATTTTGGACGAACAACCGCGACTTACCGCCGGAATTCATAGCCGGTGAACAAGAAGAAGAAGAAGATCTGTTCGTTTCTCATCCAGTTAAAAAGTGCATGCATATATATATATATATATATATATATATATATATATATATATATATATATATATATATATATATATATATATATATGTGTGTGTGTGTGTGCGTGTATGTGTGTGTGTGTGTGTGTGTGTGTGTGTGTGTGTGTTATAAAATGGAGGCATAATGTCCAAGCTTTCGAGAAATCATTGGGGAAGTCTGAGGAGAGAACTTTCATCTGCCTGTAAGTGAACGCTGTGGTTTCCATTGGAACTCTTCGCTTGCTGCTGAAGATGGGGACTGGACACTAATGGGAGTGTCCTGAGTGCTGTGATGTCGATTCTTAATTCAACATTTAACATTCAACATTCATTTTGGATGTTATGCTCTCTTCATCACTTGTGATAAAAAAAAGAACAACATTTTCATACGTGTAGGACGCATATAACATACACACAATGCACACGCAACACGTACACATAACTATAAAACTACACATAGACACACTGCCATAACATAAGAGGTAAAACATTCTAGTCTGGAGGTTCTCAAATATTGTGACTTGTAGAGCCCTTCTTAGAAGCAATTTCTTTGGCGGAGCCCCTTAGGCATACCGTACTTTATGTCTTGAATGTTTTATTTTATTTAGAAATAATGTTAGGGAGCGGAGAAAAAGGGGTTAGATAGTAAGGGAATGTAAAGGTATCTTGTCTATGCCTTTAGGCGTATTTGGAGTATAGAGCTATGCCTATATTTTTATAGACCAACCAGCATGTGTTATGTGATGTGGTCAGCATCATACCAGTCGCCTTTACTTCCCAGGACTGCACCTGGTACCCACTCAAGACTGGGTCAACCAATGAGTCAAGGTCATTTTTTTAAGTCTGGCTCCAACAGGACGCGAACCCACCGCCTTCTGATCCGCAGGCAGGCGTCTAGCCGTCAACCCCACGGCAACTCCCAATTTAAAGTAAAGAGGTATCTAAATAGATGTGCAATGTCCATGAAAGTTACAATTATGCAAGAGGTGTTCAGAAAGTAGTGCACCACATCGTCTTTCTCATCCACTAAGGAAGACAAGTGCATTAAATGCTGCATACTTCAAATATCACATGTGTTAGATGTGTGTACCAAATTACACTGCGGCCTGTCAAATACTACGACTGGCCTTAAACTGTTGAAATGAATGTCTCCATAGCATTATGGCACAAACATTGTGTGTGTGTGTTTGTGTGTGTGTGGTTGTTTCAAAGTCCCCACCTCGGGTGTTGTCAGAGCCCTAATAGAACCTAACCGTTGAAATAGCGTTTCTGGGACTTGTGCCCGGGTGATTCCCATCCGAATGGTGGCACTCTGTGTCACCGGATGTTTATCGCCCTTTGTGCGGTCCTGGTGTGGTTGAACGTCAATCCTTTTGGTTGAAATTGAGCTTGTTAGCAACTTGCCTTATAGGCAGCAAATTGTGATATAATTTCTTGTTGCACAGAAGGAAATGATTGTTGTTGTGAACATTCACGTACACATTTTGCAATTGACAGGAGTACAGCGACTAGCTAGGTTCACGGAATCAAAGAATCAGGAAATGGAGATACGCAGCTACTTAATCCGGCTTCGCATTGGATGTCCTGTCATAGCCTTATTTTCGTAAAAACAGAGAAATCGAATGTATGTTTTTATTGTAGCGCTTTGTCTACCAGAAACAACGCTCTAACCATACACACAAACACACACACACACACACACACACATATATATATATATATATATATATATATATATATATGAAAATTTTGATTTTGTGGCCGCGGACTTAACAGATAAACAGCTACCTTCATTTATTTTTGTTTCGTTTTTGGTTATCTATCAATTGGGCAGCGATGAATTGGTTCCCCTGTTTTGGCAGGCGCCGTGTGTAAAAGGATGGGGAGTGTTTGATACACGGACTACTCTGTTTATATTAGAGAAAGCGTTGGTTTGATAGACCCGTTCATTCCCTTTGTCTGTCAATAAATTGGATCTAGTATTGGTAGATTGCATTGTTTGTGTCCTAATCTTTAATTTCATGTAATTT
>CAJHNH020000507.1:10000-25000 GCA_905116865.2 Candidula unifasciata
CAAGGTGTGTCTTAGGAGCCAAATAGCTCTCTATAGTGCAAGTGAGCAAATCAGCTTTAGAAGTTGGCAACACCAGTCTTTTACCGAGTGAAATAGCAAGGTGAGATCATCAAGGAATTTAACTATCAACAAGTTTAGATTCGGACAGTTTATTAACTTTTTGCACTTCCATTAAAATAGGTTATAAAAAGAGAATGAATGACAAATTTTTTTTATCACTGTACATTCCATATAGTATTTCAGCTGTGTAGCACTTTTTACTTTGTCTTGTTATTTCAAAGTGCGTCTTCAACTTCAGCCATTGCTTCATAATTCTTTCAACAGCTGGTTAAATTGATAACCATCTAGTTTTGCAATCTGACAGAATTTTCGTTGGTGTGGAACCATCATTCAAGGCTGTATACAATGTATTGAATTGCTGTTGTCTGACAAATGATTTGGAAAACCAGTAGAGTGTTTCAGCAATAAGGTTTCCAAATTCCTTGGTAAATATTTAGATGAAGCATGTGATAATGCTAGCTGCAATGAATGACGCATACATTTTATAAGTATTGATGGGTTAGCTTCCTTCAACTTGGCATAAACGCCATTGTTTATACCAACCATCACTGAGACATTATTAGTACCAATTACAGCCAAATTCTTCAAGCCTAACTGTTTGCTGATTAAAAGGTCCTTCAGTTCATAAACTATACTTTCTACATCACACTTTTCAAAGTGAACTAGTCCAAGATTTTTTACAAATCGATCAAATGGTCACAGTTTGAAATTGCGCAGTGACAAATTAAAAACATTGCGACTGATACTTCAACTTTTGATGATTCATTTATCAGTATAGTTCTGAAAACAGATGTCAGCGGTGTAATATCTTGAAATTAAACTGCAGTTTTATGCTTTTTTAGTCTCTGCATGCTCTTTGAGTTTTGTATTTTCGCTTTAATTTCACACTTACAGAACTTACAACGAGCTTTGGTCATATCCCCGTTTTTAATTTTGTCATCATGCACCCACTCTTTCCAAATTTTTTGCTCATACTTTACTTTTGGCATGTTGAAAGGTTTTTCAAAGTGACAGCCACATAAGAAGGTGAGCAATTATTTTTTTTTTAACACATGAAAAAGAAACGCAAAGTCAGCACAGTGAGGATACGGTTGAAACAAAGTTAGTATGATTTACGCGCGTTTTTATAAATCAGTACCTGGGCTGCCAGATATTTGTGCGTTGACCCCAGTGAGAGTTCAAAGTTCAAGTAATGGCAGTTGTCATAATGTATGTGCCAGACCAAAACAAAAATATTGTAGTAAATATTTTACACAGTAATTATTGAATTGACAATGAAAGACAAAAAAAATCTATAAAATATCTAACTCCATATGAAAAGAATCTAGAAAAATATTTAGGATCTAAACGTCAAAAACAGTATCTAAATGCAATGAAAAAGATCTAAATTTGGATATAAAAGATCCAAAGTGGCAACACTGGTTCCAACACTGTCAACTGTATGCTGACAACAAAGACGCAATCTGGCCTGTTCCAACCACCATGAAGACAAAACGGTATGGTACACGAGAAGATATGGACTGTACGATAGCTTTCATAAAGGCTACCGGCCTCCTGATATAGGTTTTCTGACAGAAGGAGGAGGCGAAGAAGAAGAAGAAGAAGAAGAAGAAGAAGAAGAAGAAGACATGCATAAAGTAAAGAATCTACAGTCCCCACAGTGTGCTTCAAACCACAAACACATGAGCACAGTCTGCAGGCCTGCTTTTTCTACCTCATCATCATCATCATGTAGAGGATCCTTTGAAAAACGTCGCTCCCATTACGGTCTGCCTGAAAGAAACTCAGTCTCTCGCCAGCTCTTCCGCCTCATGTATTTCTCATGTTCAAGAAGTCACTTGTGCCCATCTTCGTGTCGGTCGGTTTCTGCCTCTCCTTCCTGGTGCCATGTCTTTTCCTATTATTTTTTTCCAGTCCGGCATGGCGCCTAATTTGACCAAAATATTTCAACTTCTGAAACAAGATGCTGTTTATCAGCCAATCTTCCTTGATGTTCATTTCTTTTAAATTGTCAGTATTTCTGCTCTCCTTTGTCCGTGCCACTCTACCAACAACTGTGAAAAGAAAGATAGCCCCAAGAGCAAAGTGTGCAGAGCACGCAGTGGGGAACCATGAACGACCTGCTACTGACATGCGATTTCATGGAGGCAACCCACCTGACGGTCTGATCTGAGCATACGATATCGAACGCCAAGAAGAAGCATTAGAGATTCACCACTAGCTGCAGAAAGAACCAACAAGAAACGCTGTACTCAAAAACCCAAAGCAAAGTATTACGGGTGTCCCCCTCCATCCCCCACACCCCTCTCCCCAAATACAACTTAATAAAAGTCGTTAAACCATTCAGACAACGTTTTTCCATGAGAAAAACTCTTCCATTCTGTGTCATGATGTTGCGAATTAATTGCCAGAATAGATTTTAAAAGACTTGTCGCCGTAATCCGAGTTTTCTGACACATTCTCTCGGGCCCTCTTTCTTGTCTGCTGACCCGTATCCTAACCAAATTACGGTCATTAAAATCCTTGACTGCTCAATCCGTTGCCCTGCACCTAGCGCTGTTTTCACAGCAAATTCAATGCTAGAATAGCTTATTTGATGAACGTACTGGGGGGAAAAGTCACTCAAAAAGAAACATTAACGATTAAGGTATTTCAGTTGAAGATAACAGTTGCTTTGGGTGTCTTTCTTTTGGGGGAAAAGCCTTCCGCCGAGGATTGAACTAAGCTAGAGTTCACAGGCTACTGTACTGTAGGTGATGCTAAGACTATAGTGCGTTTCAAAACTCTTGCCGTCATACTTTAACAAATATCTAGAAAAATTCATTTCTTTTTTTTTTTTTTTTTTTTGTATGTGGCTTTAGATTCTCCATGTCCTTATGATTCTAGAATTTACAATTGCGTTGTTTTGTCCCTATTTGGGTTCCAGGGTCCTATTATAGGGGGGGGGGGGGGGAACTAATTGGTAGCTTCCTTCGAAGTCGGAGTGCATCTGTCTGAGAGGCAGGGAACCAACAGTCTGCACACAAATGAGTCAGATCTGTCAAACAGATACACACACACAACACTCAGGTTCTGAAACAGAACTGCAGTCCAGAAATGGACGAACAGCAAGAACTTTCCGCCGGAGTTTACAGCAGGCGAACGCAAAGAAGAAGAAGACATTGTTTTTTTTTCAGAGCGGTGAATTTCTTTGATCCTTGTTTTACTAATCATTTATGTAACCCTAAAAAAAAAGAATAAACAGTTCACATGTTGGCTAAACCTGACTTTGCAACGACCGGGTGACGAACTTCTTGTGGTCCGGGTTCACGCCCGGGAGTAGGCAGAAAAGCCACATTTCTCCCAGATTTACGGTATTTATCATGGAATCAAGGCCGAAGGGATGCGATATCCATAGTATCGAGCCAAAGGGTTAACAACTCATGGTTTCTGGACATTTAACAACAACAAAAACATGTGCAATGATGCATTATAATTATTTTGATAGCATATTTCCAGTTTAAAAAAAACGCAGCTCATGAATGACTTATGATGGAGATGAAAACCTGAGAGTGAAACTATAACACGCGTACAGTCTGATGTTTTGAAGTGTCCCCCTTACTCAGTTGGGGGCTGCATGGTCTCGAAGCATGGTGTCAGCCTAGAGTGCTAGAGGTTCCGGGTTTAATCACCGGTAAGGGCTGAAATTGTTTCACGTTGACTTGGAATTCTAGTAATTCCCCCTGGTCTCTGGGTAGTGATATCGGACACCCGTTGCGCACGTTAAAAAAAAAATCCTATTGCAGTTGGAAATCGAAAAGAGTAGCATAACAGCAATGCCCGGGCAAAATTTGGAGTTAAAAATCTACCAAAAGTATTTCAGGATCCTCGCCGATGCTAGAGACCTTGTGCACTGTGCTGACCTTCTTCGGATTCATTCTTGAGTTAGAAGAAGAACGGAGCACTTATGGGTTACTGTGTCATGATGTTGATGCGTTGTTCAAACCTCAAATCCTTTCTTAGTCTGCACAAGTTACTGTAAGCATGCTAATTGTTTGTTTTGAATCAGTGTTTTTTTTTTTTTTTAATACCGCAAATAAGGCAAAATAAAGACTAAATGTTCGCTTACACTTACAAAAAAAAAAAATACTTACAAGAACATAATTATTAACAGGCCGCCTGCTAAATCTAAACCACTTACATCGAACCATTCCTGAGTAAGACACGAGACACCAGAAAGTCTCTCTCTCTCTCTCTCTCTCCAGCCTAATCTTCATCGTCGCTCTAGTCACGACACACCAGAAAGTCTCTCTTTCTCTCCAGCCTGATCTTCAATAACGTCGCTCTAGTCACGACATACCAGAAAGTCTCTCTTTCTCTCCAGCCTGATCTTCAATAACGTCGCTCTAGTCACGACATACCAGAAAGTCTCTCTTTCTCTCCAGCCTGATCTTCAATAACGTCGCTCTAGTCACGACATACCAGAAAGTCTCTCTTTCTCTCCAGCCTGATCTTCACCCGTATGTGCTTTCATAACCAATGCAGCTTCAATGTGTTCTATCCACATCCGCGGAAGTCTACCTCTGCCTCGTTTTCAGGAACTGTACCCCCATTTACCTTTCTGTCGAGGTGACCATCATCCCAAACATGACTAAAATGCCCCTTCTTTCAGAAAGCCCGGATCAAAAAATCTGGCTGTCCTCCGAACAACGGTCACAAATTAACGAGGCCGAAAAAAATACTCTAACAGGGCCTCAGTCACATGTAAATTGCGGGGCTGTACTAGATGGCTGGGACTCACGAGCAACAGCAACCGCATCTCCTGCAGCTTCCTCCATTTTATTTGCTCGTGATTCCTAGCCACCTAGTTTATTCCCCTCTGCACCGCGAGTTGGATACTCTCGGCGGTGGCGGTATAGTAGCCGGAAAAACGTCTGCAATTTACAAATGACTGAGGCCCTGTTAGGGTATATTTTCAGCCTTGATAATTTAGGACCGTTATTCGGAGGATAGCCAAAAATCGAAATCCCCCTCATCCTGGTAGATTCGAACATATAACCACAGAAGGGGTAAGCGTGTATGTTAACATAATAAGTACTTGTTCCACAATCTCATGGTGTGGGGTCGGAGGCCCTAATTGTGGGGAACGGGGGGGGGGGGAGAAGGGGGAGAATAGACCCACTGCCTCCCTATGAAGCATTTGGCACAAGACGACTAACGAGATTTTCCTTCGAAGTGGGAGTACACTTGCCTCAGAGGTGAAGAACCAGCAGCCTGCATACAAATAAAGCAGATCTGTAAAACCTATTTGCACGTAAAACTAAAGTTCTCGAACAAGACCAAAGTCCAGAACTAGACAAACAACCAGAACTTTCCTCGGGAGGCTACAGAAGGTGAATGCTCAGAAAAAGAAACAGAAGAAGACGAAGAAGAGGAAGAAGTTCGAAGATCACTAGTGGTGAGTCTACCATTAGGAGTTTCAAACATTTATTCCTTGGTCCTTTCCAGCTGGGTTCTCAGTTGGGGAGCCTGGAGCTTTAGAAGGAGATGAAAAGGGCGACGAATGGGTTAGACCCAGTTCCCCCCCCCCCCCCAACAAGCATGTCCGAAAAGTCGATTAATTATGGGTGTTTCCTTTGAGGTCAGAGTGCATCTGCCAGGGAGGCGAGCAACCAACCAAAGCTGTGCATACATACAAGCCACATCTCTAAAATAGATGTGCAACCAACACTCGAGTTCTGGAACAAGGCCGAAGTCCAAAAAAAGGACACACAAACAAATATGACCCTGGCACATCAACATTGTCAAATTGTAACATATGTTGGTTGAAGACATCCAATTTGGAAACAAGAAAAAAAAAAAAAAGGGGGGGGGGGGGACCCATTGTTCCCCAAGAAGCATGTCTCAAAAGACGAAGTATTAACTTTTTAAAGAAATCGAATGTGTTGAGTGGAAAGATGCACAGATCGCAGCCTAACTGTCAACCACTGCACAAGCTATCAATCTCGCATTTAAAGGATCGCAGAAAAGGGAGAAGAAGAAAAAGAAGAAGAAGAAGAAAAAGAAGGAGAAGAAAAAGAAGAAGAAGAAGAAAAAGGAAAAAAAAAAGAAGGAGAAGGAGAATAAATACGGGGATGAGAGATGGGTGAGGAAGCGAAGTTAAGGGGGAAAAAAGAAGCAGAAGAAGAAGAAGCAGAAGAAGAAGAAGAAGAAGAAGAAGAAGAAGAAGAAGAAGAAGAAGAAGAAGAAGAAGAAGAAGAAGAAGAAGAAGAAGAAGAAGAAGAAGAAGAAGAAGAAGAAGAAGAAGAAGAAGGATGAGGAGGAGGATGAGGAGGAGGAGTATGCATATGGGAATGAGAGAAGGATGAGGAAAAGAAAATGATGGAAAAAAAAGAAGCAGAAAAAAGTGAAGAAGAAGAAAAGAAAGAAGAAGAAGAAGAAGAAGAAGAAGAAGAAGAAGAAGAAGAGAAAGAAGAAGAGAAGAAGAAGAAAGAAGAAGAAGAAGAAGAAGAAGAAGAAGAAGAATAGAAGAAGAAGAAGAAGAAAGAAGTAAAAGAAGAAGAAGAAGAAGAAGAAGAAGAAGAGAAAAAAAGAAGATAAGAAGAGAAGAAGAAGAAGAAGAAGAAGAAGAAGAAGAAGAAGAAGAAGAAGAAAAGAAGAAGAAGAAGGAGGAGAAGCAGAAGAGGAAGAAGATTTTCTAGTCCTTACTTCACTGACACATCAATATTATCGCTAAATCGAAACCTTTTTCTGCTTATGCCAGATATCACCAAAAAACACACACAACAGTGAGGCGTATGTTACATTTGAAGTTCCTTTAGCGAATGCTAAATTTACTGCTAATAAAACACCAAACACAACCATACATTTGAGACCAGCAGGGGACAACAGTAAAAAAACATAAACGCTACTAAAACCTATACAAAGGCATACAGTCAACTCCTCTTAGACAGATTAACTCTTTTTGCCGTGTCGTTTCAGGCAGTAATAATCATAACCCATCTAAGAATGGTTTTCTCTTCAATAAGAAGCTATTATGGATCAGTTGATATTAACGCTAGCTTTGAGAGTCCAAAAGCTTGTCCCCCAAAAAACATTCAAACCCGGATTGCTCCTTTGATCGTATTCAGACCAAACTCCAGGAGGTGAATCTTTGGGGCCTGGTAAAAAATGGCGTCCTCGTTGATTCCGTATTGCCTTTGTGCTGTTCATTATAATTTGATTTCGGGTTTTTATTCGCACGATTTGAGGCAAATTTAACGTGTGGTGTTTTTTTTCCCCTACCTCTGCCAAACTTTTATTAAGCTAGCGTGTGGTATTTTCTGAAGATTCTGAGGTGTACAAGGTGTGGATGAACTGATGAAGCGGGTGACGGGAAGCTTTTGTTGTTGTGCGTTGATAATGTTGTAGATGTGGATGTTTAGTTACGTCTGTTGGGCGCAGATCTTTGCCTCCGCAGGGGGGCCTCATGCATGTGAGGATTGAATCTGCTGCGTGTTAGCTGTGACGCCACTTACCATTACAGGTGTTTTTCCAGCACAAGGTTTGAGGTTTGAGGTTTAAACAACGGATCAACATTATGACACACGGGTAGTACCTAATAAGTGCTCCGTTCTTCTTCTAACTCAAGTCTGAGTCCGAAGAAGCTCATTACAGTGCACAGGCTCTGTAGATCCGGCGAAGATCCTAAAATACTTTGGGTAGACTTTTAAGTCCAAATTGTGCCAGGGCAGCTCAGCTAGGCTACTCTGTTCGATTTCCAGCTGCCAGGGAATTTTTTAACGTGCGCAACAATACACACGGGTGTCCGATCTCGCTATCCAGATACAAGAGGAATTACTAGAAGTCAAAGTGCACGTGAAAAAATTCCAGCCCTTGCCGGGGATTGAACCCGGAACCTCTAGCACTCGAGGCGGACACCACGCATCGAGACCACTCAGCCGCCTTCCAGCACAAGATAAAGACGAAGTGAGTACATGGCAAGACAATCCAACTAATTGTACTCATGGGCCTGAGGCCTGAGTCCCGACCTAGGAAAACTACTAAAACAATACAAATGTTACTTGATTCGCGGGGTTACAAGCTGGGCCTCCGCGGTTCGTATGTGACCCGCTGCCTGCCATTTGAACAGTCCTGGTATATGATAATATCCCCTTACAGGGGCGTAGACACGAAAAAAAAAAACCATTGGATGAAGGGGACCGGGGGGTGGGGGAGGGGGGGGGGGGGGGACATGACAAGGGAGATCGGGCACCATCAATGATGAAGTAGGGCTGATAGATTTGCTTCTTCTTCGTGTTTAGTTGCGTATCCTTTACAGGACGTAGCAGAACCAGCTCCAGCATTTTGTTGTTGTTGTGGGTTTTCTAAGCAAATTTACATCCAGTAGTTTGTCACTGCTTTCTGAACGGTTCCCATACAAATGAGTCAGATCTGTAAAACGGATGCACACGCAACATTCAAATTCTGAAACAGGACTGCAGTCCAAAAGTGGATGAGAAAAAGAGGAAGAAGACACACCTCAGAGTAAGAATAGCAAAAAGTAGTTTGAAAACTGCAAGCAGGAGTAAAGTAAACAAGAACGATCGTTTTGCGACAGAGAACTTTAACCTGTGCATCGCGAGACCTATAGTACGTTCCAAAAGGCACGCCGAGAGAGGAGAGAGAGAGGAGAGAGAGAGAGAGAGAGAGAGAGAGAGAGAGAGAGAGAGACTTTCTGGTGTGCCGAGGACGAGAGCGACGTTACTGAAGATCAGGCTGGAGAGAAAAGAGAGAGATAGAGCGACTTTCTGGTGTGCCGTGACGAGAGCGACGGTAGTGAAGATCAGGCTGGTGAAAGAGAGACTTTCTGGTGTGTCGTGACTAGAGCGACGTTATTGAAGATCAGGCTGGAGAGAAAGAGAGACTTTCTGGTGTGTCGTGACTAGAGAGACGTTATTGAAGATCAGGCTGGAGAAAGAGAGACTTTCTGGTGTGTCGTGACTAGAGCGACTTTTTTAAAGATCGGGCTGGAGAGAAAGAGAGACTTTCTGGTGTGCCGTGACGAGAGCGACGTTATTTAAAGAACCTACATGGTGATTATGACGAATATGAAAATACATAAACTCCAAATATAATTAATGTGTTTCAATAAATGTTGCCGAGAAAACCTGTACCCCATTCTGTACTGAAAGAGTTAATGATACCATGTGGCTACCAAAAGTATTTAGTAAACACTAGCCAAAACTTCACTATGTCAGTTCCACGCAGTGATTACATTTAACTCTTTCTGTTCTAATAAGTCGCACTTAAAATCCATAAATACTTTAGCCTGAATGAGTTCAGCAAAAACACTTTAGGGCAGTGGTACTTAAACAAATAATTCCGAAAGGGTTACTATATGGACTGTCTGTTTAAAAAAATCATCAAAGGAAATCAAATTATCTTTGCAACGATTTTGAGTTGGTTGGTACTGACAACTGTCAATTACTTCCTTTTTATAACACTTTTGCGGTGTAGGCTGGGGGGGGGGGGGGGGGGGGAGTTGAGCATGGCTAGTGCTGTCGCCACGACTGTGCAGGTGATTTTATTTTGCCCCCAATGTAAAAAAAAAAAATTCCTAGCGTTACCGAGGATTCGAACCCGGGTCTACCGTTTGGGAGCCCAGCGGATTCGAAACCAGCCGCTCGTACCGTTTGGGAGACACCAGAACAGTCAGTACAGATCACGCTTTTTTTTTTTTAAAGAGATTTCCATAATGGCTGATCTTCTCACAGTGCCTAAGTTTCATGGCTACTGATACCAACCGTATGTGTTTTTTTTTTTTTTAATCTTCAAAGGACACGTAGGTTCAAGGTGGCAGGCAGTTACCCGGTCTATTAATATGTGGACACATAAATCTAACATCCATACATAAACCTCCCTGTTACACATTCCCGCTGGGTATCCGACCTGGAGTTAAATCACACATTAAATGTTCTTTGACACTACAATGTTGAATCATGCATACTGATGACCACAATCCGCCTTGATCATGCCGAATTATTCCCTAAAATTGCCAACGCGTCGTAAACGATGAGAGGATGAAGATTATATACATATTTTTTTTTTATAAATCTTTTGTTCGAAAGGTAATAGTTCTAACCGGGCTGCAAAGGTTCTGTTGTATTCTGTGTGGCACCAACGCGTATAATGTGTGACACGCAGAGGCGTTCTCTAGAGTTATTATCGTTCTCACATCATGTGTGTAAATATTGTTGAAGCGCCTTTACTTGTGCGGCATTTCCTATAGGGGAGACGCCCCTGCATTTCCATAATTCTGTCATTTATGTGACTCAAGCAGAAACTGAAGGCGCTAAAATGGGTATCCCTCCCGACTTTCTTTACCCCCGACCCCCTCCTTTTCCAAACATATACATATAGACACACACGTACACAAAGATAGACATACACTTATATAAACACACACACATACACACATATATATATATATATATATATATATACGTGAAGTTGAGGGGATCGACTTATTTGAACTCTGCATAATCCCATATGGCTTGATCTCTTTGTGCAAAACGAGTAGCCACCTGCTCAGGGCGTCGCAGAGAAGCATCAAAACTGTAGTTCCAGCCATGAACCCCCCCCCCCCCCCATCCCCCACCCCGGATCTCCGTAAAACTGCACCTACATGAACTGATGTCGCAGTCGTGAAACAAACCTATGCTATTCAGAGCGCTGGGCAAACGGTTTACCACGGAGTTGCCCTAAAGGAGTTGCAGACTACACTGCCTCATCCACACACCCCTCCCCCACCCCACCCCACAATTTTATGGTAGTAGAGCCACCTTGTCGGCTCTGTGGCTAAGTCGATGCGAACGCTTCGTAATGCCGGGATGCCGGGTTCGATCCAAGCTGCGTTGGTTTCGACAGTGGTAGCAAGAAAGCCGACCGTCCACAGGCCAATGTCAAACTACTGGACGTAAATTTACCTAGAAAAACCACACAACAGCCAGGGGCTGTTGGGGTTGGTTCTGCAACGTCCTGTAAAGGATACGCAACTCACCTTTAGGGCCACCTTACCCAAAAATATTTAAATGCGTTTTCTAACACTCCTTTATATTAAGCCACGTCCGGCTGTATATTGGTCCTGACAACTGAATCAAGGTACATTTTGGAGGAGTCCCCTCGAAAATAGGTTACTGGAAGCGTTTCCGTGTTGCATTGTGTGACATTTTAATATGCTTACAAAGTCCTGTGTTCACAACGTATTCGTTTTACAAATCTACAAGCGGATATTGTGTAGTGGATATACAGCAAATTTAATTTTAATTTTAATTCACGGAAGACAGTAGTGTTTTGATGTGTGTGTCACTGTTTCTAGTCAGTAATTTGGACTTTTGGGAACTTGCTGTTTATTTTTTTTTTTTCTACTTTGAATGTAGAAATCAAATTACGAATAAATTGTGTCAAGATATTTCTGAGCTCTGGATAAGTGCATAAAAACTCTTATTTTATTTACTAACTAACCTATCACAGCAAGTCACTCTTTGCCTCTTTACTAATTGTTGACTAACAGTATAATTATATGTTGTAGAAGTACACTAATAATATCAATCCTTAACCATTTGACTGATGCTTCGCGAACACAGGCTGTAAACTCTGGCAGAAACTTCTGGTTGTTCATCTACTTCTTATGCATATTTGCAGTTGTACGGTTCGTGTTAATATTTGTAAACTGGCTTTTGCTTCGCGAACACTGGCTGTAAACTCTGGCAGAAACTTCTGGTTGTTCATCTTATTCTGGGCTTTAGTCTTGTTCCAGACAGTTTTGAACAACGAGATACGGTATCTATATGGGAATTTTTGTGTTTGATATGTGTATGTTGCTCAGCAATTTGCAGTTATGTGGTCGTTTTTAATTTGCTTTAATTATCTTTAAAATAATATACCATTCATGATACTTGTACGCGTTGTTGCCTGCAGTAAATAGAAATATGTCTGATGTATTTTTAAACAGTTACCAAAAAATTCACAATGATAAGGAATTGATTTCATCCACCAAGATGAAACTGGACAAATTTGTTTGTGCTGTTTGTACCTTGAAGATACATATTTAGTAGTGCTATAAGTACTGTTAAGAAAACTACTCTGGGTGAAAAAAGTATTGCACATATCAATTTCATACTGATTGTGTTTGTTTACTAATTATTAAATAACAGTATAATTATATGTTGTAGTAGTCTACTAATAATAATAATAATAACCATCAATAATTTATATTTATGTTATGTATGACATGTGTATATTTCATATGAGTATTTTTATAAAGTACAAATATCACCCCTCATCCTCCCACCGGCTCATCTGATGCAACAATATCCTCTCAGAATCAAAGAGTTAGCACTGATATTTCTTTACTTTTGCTGGAACAACTTTTAGTTTATATCTAAACGTTATTGATGTTTATGTTCATGTTGACTGTAGCAAAAGCATTTTTGTTTGTCTGTAAGAGCCTTTATTGTTATATTTAATTGGCACACTTATTTACCTTAAAAATGACATTTAGTTCTATAAAATATGTCGCAAATTAATGAAACTGTAGTTTAATTTGTGTATACATCCCATCTATATAAGCTGTGGACACAGAGGGACTCAATCCTTTACAAGAACGGGAATCCCCGTTGACCAGTTTGGCCTATGAACAGAGAAGGCCGTGATTAAGCAAACAGCTCATTTCCACGCCTTCCAGTGTATCGGCATACTGTAAAGTAAAAATAAAGATCCATTTTCAGGCGTTTAGGCGCATTCGGTATGCGCGATGAGCACCCATATTTTTACAGACCAATCGGCAATCGGGCATGGAGGGCTAGACTTATATTTTATATTTCGACTCCTTTAAGATCTGAACATAAGACATCGGATCCGCGTGCGAGGTATTTGGCATATCACAATAATAATAATAATAATAATAATAATAATAATAATAATAATAATAATAATAATAACAATACTAATAATATTATTGTAACAGGCTGGGAGAGTAGGTTATTTGCCTGTTATAATAATTTTGTTTTGGCTGCACTTGCCGGACTTAAACTGGCAGGTTTGCAAATCATAACTCTCCAGAAGTGCCCAGTAAATTAGAAAGTTGATATAATGCCCAGCGCAAGATAGTTCTTGCTCTTAGGTCTGGGGGGCAGTGAAACTAGAAACATGTAGTCCTAAATATCGGTTGCGAAACCGTACACGGTTCTAACTCAACATTGGGTCAGGGGCACTAAGTCAAGAGATGAACTCGCTTACTGGTTTCATGTTTTCACGGTACGCTCAGTAGAAAAATTTTGTTGGATCTAGATTTCCACGTCCAGAGATTCTGGTTGTAAGTCGCTTTGAAATGAAGGCGAACTCTCATCGTTTGTAAAGGAAAAGTTAAGATGAAGCCGGGAGATGTGAACCAGCGTCATTGCACGCGGTTATAAACCATAAGTGCTCTGCCACCAGTACTGACAGCTGATAAGAGACCGTCCGACTGTGTCGCCGTCCGGACGCAACTCCGTAGCTATAGCGACGTTCCTTGATTTATTCCCAGAGGCGGGGTTAACCCCAGGAACCACCCGGTTTCGAACACCGGCCGTCAGCTGCAGCGAGTCGCAGCTGGATTTAAAAGCGAGTCTCCTATCGACTGCGCTAACGCGACTTCTCTCCTCTTTGGTAGCTAGAGTGAATAGCACATGATCTGTTCGAACAGGTTGTTTATTGTTAACGTACTGTTATCTGCGAAGCACGCTAGTTGTGTGTTCAGGAAAATAAACGGATGTTAAATGGGATTATTATATTCCATATGTTTGATTCAGAATATGACTTGTAGTTCGTGCACGTGGTCTGACTAGGTGTTGCCAATGTAGTTATATCTAGTCGTTGTTGTGTAACTAACTCTTCACATATTCACTGCCTGGGACATGAAATTATGTCATGATTCCTACACCAGAAAAACCTTTCTCTTTTCTTTGCGCATCCTCTTTTTTAACTAAACTTTTAAATTAAATTTATAATAGTGGGTATATTCCAAATGACCTTTTAAAATCCATATTTATATCTCTGCCTAAGAAACCAGGCACTTTAAAATGTGAAGACCATCTCACAATGTCTTATGAGTCATATAACTAAGATTTTACTGAGAACAATTATGAGAAGAATAAGAAACAAAATTAAACCAGAAATAAACGATGAACAATGTGGATTTGTAGAAGGAAAAGGAACAAACCATGCCATATACATCCTAAGGACATTGTCAGAAAGAGCTATAGAAGTAAAGACTGATTTGTACATATGCTTCATAGACTGTACAAAAGCATTTGACTGTGTGAAGCATGAAGAAGTAATCGAACTGTTAGAAAAATTAAACATTGATGGGAAAGATCCACGAATAATAAAGAATATGTATTGGCAACAAACAGAAATTTAAGCATCTGGGCACATGGATAACATTAGATGGAAGATGCATAACTGAGATAAGAAATAGAATAGGACAGGCAAAAACTGCATTTTATAAAATGAAAAACATCTTGTGCAATATATCCTTGTCATTGAGATTTAGAAAAAGAATTCTTGCTTGCTACATACATCCACTTTAAACAAATGGCTGTGAATCCTGGACAATCGGTAGGCAGGCCAAACAATTTCTGGAGGCCTCGGAGATGTTGTTTTACAGAAGAATGCTTAGCATACCTTGGGTAGCCAAAAAGAGCAACCAAGAGGTTTTGAAAGAGGTGGGAGCCCGAAGACAACTTATCACAGACATCAGAAGGAGACAGTCATCATTTTTCGGCCATGTTATGAGAAGAGAGAAAATAGAACATGTTGTGACCACTGGAAAGATATGTGGAAGGAGAGATGGAAGATGGCAACGAGAGAAGATGTTTGACAGTCTTGTTTCATGGCATGGAGGTGTGTCGGCACACGAACTGATACATGCTGCAGAAG
>CAJHNH020000507.1:30000-152500 GCA_905116865.2 Candidula unifasciata
CTCTTGATGCTGGCATCGTTGGTTCCATTCTCATTAGGTGACCAAACCATTTCATTCTTTGCTTCTCAAAAAATTTAACGATGGGTATGGTTCCAATAGTTCTTGTAATCACATCGTTTCTCACTCGATCTCTTCTGGTTTTATTCGCAGCCATTCTCAAACATCTTATTTCACAGGTGGTTAGTCTTCTCTCGTGTTCTTTTGTTAAATTCCAATATGGCGACGTAAACATTGTGTGTTATTCAACGGATGTGTAATTTTTCAGTGTTCTCGATGTGATTTACGTGTTTTCCAGTGTTCTCTTAAGGATGAATCTGTGTCAGGTCCAGCAAATCGGCAGTGGATTTAAGAGTTCACAAAAATCTGCTCTAGAAACAATATATGAGATTAGAAAATCCATCAAACGTAACAACAATCAGGGCTCGAGAACAGGTCAGCCATCTCTCACTCATTGTAAAGGATACACAACAACCTTTATTTTCTTGCTTCCTTTGTCGTGTTTTATTTCCTTCTTACCTTGCTTGATTTCGTTGATGTTGTTGCTTGTTTCTTCTTTCTTGTATGTCTTTCTTCTAATTTCTTGCATTGTTTGTCTTTTATTTATATTTACTTCATACATTTGTGTCTCTTTCTTTTAACGTTATATTCTAGTCGTCTCTTTCGTTTCCATAAGCCACATCTGTATATCGGATGTGCACGCAACACTCAGGTTCTGGGGCAAGACCAAAATTGGCAGGTGGACAAACACCCAGAACTTTGCGTCAGTTTATAGCCGGTGAACGCGAAGAGAAGGAAGACGAGGAGAAGAAGAAGAAGAAGAAGAAGAAGAAGAAGAAGAAGAAGAAGAAGAAGAAGAAGAAGAAAAACAAGAAAGAAAGAAGAGGAAGAGGAGGAAGAAGAAGAGGAGGAGGAAGAAGAAGAATACCAACAACAAAAACAGCAATAATGTCAAAAACAACAACAAAGACAAAAACATCCTCAGGATCAAGAATAAGGACAAGAAAAAATGTGTTTGTTGATTTGTTTACTCTTCGCCCTACGACCTTGCTTGGCAACTTCTAAATTTCAACGCAGGCTCTTTAAATGCTTACGCCCATCTGGAAAAGAAAAAAGAAAAAACAAACAACAAATGTGTATCTCTATTACCGTAACAACGAAAAGATATTACAGCACTTGTAGTTGGCCTTAACCTGTTTCCTCAGTGTCGTTGTCTTCCCATTCTGACAGATACGCTTTGTTAGGGAACTCAAATTGATGTTCTTTCGCCCTCCACTAGACTAACAGCCGTGAAGGGAGAGATAACTTCATTAGTCAGTGACGGCAGGGTCGACAACTATCACAGAGATAATAACGGCCGGGCTTGTGGTGGTGTGTTAGCCGTGCATGTTTAACCGCTTGTTAGGGAGAGTTTACAAAGTAAAAGCTCCGGTGATTAAAGCAAATTAATTAGCACAGCCGGTGTGCCACCGAAGAATTAACTAGGTATGTAACGTGTTTGCAAAGGTTTTTGCTTGCACCATGATCTCAGTAAATGCCGGCTTTTGTGAGATAAATATATTATGTTTGTTTCAGAGAGTCGCCTGGTAAATTTCGGTTTAGGGTGTTAGGTGGAAAACAAAACAATACGTTATAACTGAAAGTATATATTTATAACACAACTTAGAGTAACTGAAATACAGAAGGTTCCACTCGAGGGAGGTAACTTTTCTCGAAAATTACAATTAATTCCCTTTGCTGTTACTTCTTCATATGCCTGTCTCTATACCCCCAGTGGAGCATAGGTCCTCAGCCAACTTACGCTAGCCCGTGCTACCCTTCGCTATCATATGTAGCTCTCCCCATGCCCTCCCTGTCTTTTTGTCTTTACTGTCTATGTGTTTTTTGGTCTTCCTTTATTTCTTTGCCCTAGTCGGTTCGATTGCAAAGATATTCTAGTTATATTGTACTCGGTTTTCTCAGCGTATGTCCTGCTTAACGCCAGAGTCTTTTCTTATGCAATTTCGTCCTTTTTAGGACGAAATTTTTCGTTATTTGAAGCCCCACCCTGGCTTTTGCCAGGGGCCGCAATATGGCATGCCATTAATATGGCCAATTGTCTGAACGCTGTTTCTGGGACCTCTCCACGGCGATCCTCATTCACATGGTGGCACTTTGTGTCATCGGGTGTTTATCGCTTGTGTGATGTCTTGGTGGGGTAGAAAGTCAGTCAGTCTTTTCTTGACATTTTCCCCTTGTGGGATGCAATGTTTCGTTATTTGAAGCCCTACTCTGGCTCTTGCCAGAGGCCGCGATATAGCCCGGCCATAAATATGGTCTAAGGGCTGAACATGGTTTCTGGGACCTCTCCCCGAGTGATCCTCATCCACATGGTTGCACTTTGTGCCATCGAGCGTTTATCGCTTGTATGATGTCCTGGTGGGGTAAACGAAGATAGAGAGATATATAGCCTTTTCTTCACCTCTTTGTCCACTGGAACTTGCTGAGTTTTTTCCCAAAGCTCTACATTAGTGATTCTATCCTACAATTGATACTACAGGAAATATATAGGTATTATCTGGTGTAATCGTTGGACAACTCAGTTATTTTCTCCATGTTAAAAATCGTAGACCCAGACTTAAATGGGTATGATCCGAGGACTTGGGAAGTAAAGGATGCCGGCATGATGTTGACCACATCACAGACCAAGTGCCGATTGAATGGTCTATATAAAAAAATAGGTCTAGCCCATTAATGCCCAATATGCCTGCCGTAATGGAAATGGATCCTTTAAACGTCGCGGGTTGGTCTGCAGAGAGCAGCGATGCAGGGTATAGTTTCCATAAAACGATGCGGATGCATGAATACACGACTTTGGAGATGTTCATTGTTCATTTAAAGATCATTGTCAACGCACATCGGATGTGAATACACGACTTTGGAGATGTTCATTGTTCATTTAAAGATCATTGTCAACGCACATCGGATGTGAATACACGACTTTGGAGATGTTCATTGTTCATTTAAAGATCATTGCTAACGCACATCGGATGTGAATACACGACTTTGGAGATATTCATTGTTCATTTAAAGATCACCTTCATCGCACATCGGATGTGAATACACGACTTTGGAGATGTTCATTGTTCATTTAAAGATCATTGCTAACGCACATCGGATGTGAATACACGACTTTGGAGATGTTCATTGTTCATTTAAAGATCATCTACATCGCACATCGGATGTGAGTACACGACTTTGGAGATGTTCATTGTTCATTTAAAGATAACCTTCATCGCACTTCGGATGTGAATACACGACTTTGGAGATGTTCATTGTTCATTTAAAGATCATTGTCAACGCACATCGGATGTGAATAAACGACTTTGGAGATGTTCATTGTTCATTTAAAGATCATCTACATCGCACACCGAATGTGAGTACACGACTTTGCAGATGTTCATTGTTCATTTAAAGATCATCTACATCGCACATCGGACATGACCATAAGTACTCCGATCTCCTCCCGAGTATGTCTCCACATGTTTTTAGGCTAACAGCTCTTATTTTGTTCTGGCTGATGTAACGACCGGTGGCTCCCGCATGATATTTATCTCCCGCGGCTCCATTAAGTACACCCATGTTGTGCAGTCTCGCGTGTGGCATTGATGATGTCTCTCCTAACCAAAGATGGCCCATTCCTGATAGTATTGGCTGTGAAAGCATTTAGGCAGCAGAACTGGTTAGAGAAAGAGAGACCTTTAGTCACGTCGTGACAAGAGCAACGTTCTGAAAAGAACCTGCTGATCCTTGACAATGCCATGTTGACAATAACAGTCGACTATTGAACACCCACTGCTGCATTTAGGAATATTTCGTAGTAAGGTCCAGCCTCTTCCACAGTGAGACTCTCGTACTGCCGTCCACGAGTACTGTGTATGGTAAACAGTCCAGCAAACCGGCAGTGGTTTATTTAGTGCTCGTAAAAAATAAGAGTTTTCATGACTGAACTTTATCGGTAGAGAACAGATCAAATGGTTTGGTCTTTTAATAAGACTGGCACGAGACTGGTCACCATAGAGAGCAATCTTATACATGCCAGAGGTCGCTCACGCAGATTGTAGACAGTAGAAGTATCAGAGACATTTCTTCTTCTTCTTCTTCTTCTTCTTCTTCTTCTTCTTCTTCTTCTTCTTCTTCTTCTTCTTCTTCTTCTTCTTCTTCTTCTTCTTCTTCTTCTTCTTCTTCTTCTTCTTCTTCTTCTTCTTCTTCTTCTTCTTCTTCTTCTTTTTCTTCTTCTACTTCTTCTGCTAGAGCTGCTTCTTGTCCTCGCTTTTTTTTATCTACACTGACAGACAAGAACTTCTGATAAACTTAACTGTTTCTAGGATTTCCCTTTCAGCTCCATACAAATTTAAGTACAGCGTTGACTAGTTGGGCCAGTATTTACTTCTTAATGGACTCTACAAGGTACACTATTGCATGACATGCTCTGCGATCTGCAAACACAGCCAAAATGGGCACAGTGGTGTATTACTTGGATGAAGCCTGTGCATTTGCTTGTTTTGCGTGTTTGTTATGTCCTGTTCTGAGGCGGTGGGGGTTGGGGGGGGGGGGGGGGGGGGGTGGTGGGGCTATGTGGTCTCGAGGCATGGTGTTCCCCTCAAGTGCTAGAGGTTCCGGTTTCAATCCCCAGCAAGGATTGGGATTTTTAACGTTGATTTGGGGTTCTAGTAATTCCCCCTGGTCTCTGGGTAGTGAGATCGGACGCCAGAGTGCATTGTTGCGAACGTAAAAAAAAAAAAAAATCACTTGACAGTTGGAAATCGAAAAGAGTAGCCTAAAGCGCTGCCCGGGCAAGATTTGGAGCTAACAATCTACCCAAAGTATTTCAGGATCCTCGCCGGTGTTACAGAGTCTGTGCGCTTTGCTGAGCTTCTTCGGACTCACACGTGAGTTAGAAAAAGAGTGGGGCATTTATGGGTTACTAACCGTGTGCCATGATGTTGATCCTTTGTTCAAATTTCAAGCATTTGAAATGGTTACAATTGAGTGAACACCCTGCTTTTTACCTGGGACTTTAAACTCTCTTCCTATATTTTTTTTTTTTTTTTTTTGGTTAAGTTAGTAATAACAAACACAATGAAGTGACACTATGTGGGTTAGAGGATAGTGAGCATTTTCTAACAATCGTCAATGTACCAGGGCTGTCTTTCCGTGAGGGATGGTTTAGAAAATAGCGGAGTCCGTGGCATAGGCTTTGCAAGTCAGACTCGTAATTCCAACGTACCGCGATCGAAAGCCACAGCTGGCTGCGTAGATTTGTATCGTGGTATGGGGCGTCGCAGGTCAACCCAGCCTGAAATGGGTACCATGATGTATGTCCTGGGGAAGTAAAGACTGCCGGCGTAATGCTGACCACAGCACACAGTACCCACCTAGTGCCGATTGGTCTGTTAAAAAATAGGTGCTCTTCCTATATGCCCGATGGGCTTAAAGGCGTGAAAAGGGATCTTTACTTTAGTTTTACGGTTTAGAAAAAGACCTCTATTCTCTGTTTCAAGCAGCGATTGAATTATGAAAAACACACAAATGGAGATGGACAATACAAAGAAACAAGTGAATAAGCACACATAAATAAGCAAGCGAATAAATAAAAACGTAAACACAGATTTTAAGACAATCGGAATCAAATGCTTAGATCTAAACAAACTACCCAGAGACTACACTTCAAGACTTCAAGAAGTATTTAAAATATCCACTTACTGCTGATGTTTCGTTCCCTTGTTTTTATCTAGAGGTGTCAAGTGTAATGTTTTTAATCTACAGTGCGCGCAAACTTTGACCAGATCAAAGGCCTGCAGGTGTGAATGTGAAATGATAAATTACCTGTGTTTTGGCAAGGACAGATTAAATATTTTGGATAGAAAAACAAAAAGAACACATCTCAAAGTCATAAACTATTGAAACAGTCGCAGATTTAGCGACTCTTACGGCTATCCAGGCGTGATAATGCTGACAAACTTGCCGTCTGTGTGCGAGATCTACCCTGGCAACTAAGGACTGGCTCTGGAGTGTCAGCGATGACGTGTTCAGTGTTGCCACTTTTCTTTGACAAAAAACATCCAAAACGAAGTCAAAAAATCTAAGAATCTAAATGGAAAAAATCTAGAAAAAACATCCAAATGGAAAGAGTCACAAAATACACAGCAATTTATATGACTTACCCTATAGAATCATATCCACATCTTTACTGAAGTCTGCCTTACAAGATCCACAGGATAAACTTAGATTGGATGATGAAGTTGAAGCTTCAGATCAAAAATGACACTGTTTGCTTAATCTGTTCCAATTTCTTTTAATACCTAATCAGGGAGCTAATAAGTGGAACAGCCTTTTCCTATTCTTAGCAGGCCGAATTTTATTGTCAAGATAGCATTCAAGAGGTCAAATTTCATCCTGTTTCTTAAGTTAGATTTGATAATTTTTTCTAAATGAAAAACGTCTAGATAAACATCTACCGTCTAAACGTCAAAAACGCTATCTAAATGAGAGGGGAAACATCTAAATCTGGATGTAAAACATCCAAAGTGGCAACACTAGTGTCAGCGAGGACTTGTTTTCAAGAAGATAGGGTTGTCTCAGCCAAAGGTTCTCAAACTGGGGGCCGCAAGCATATGCAGGTGCGCCGCGGCAATAATCAATAATGTTTATAATTCTGCTTAAGATCAGCGAAGACAGCAGTTTAAAATAGAAATACCACGAAAGAAGGCAAGAGTTCTGGATGCAGGTGTATTCAGAAGATTATTCTATTGGCTGGGCTGCAGTGCATTCTTAACGTACTACACGAAAAACAGATAAGGGAGCAAACTTTCTGGGTCACGTGATTTAAGGGTTACAGTGAACTAAACTTCCCACATTTTAATAGGTTAGTTGCGTATCCTTTACAGGACGTTGCAGAACCAACCCCAGCAGCCCCTGGCTATTGTGTGGTTTTTCTAGGCAAATTTCCGTCCAGTAGTTTGCCATTTATTCTGCACGGTCGGCTTTCTTGATAGCACTGCCAAACCAATGCAAGGCACATGGCCCGCAGCTGGAAATCGAACCCGGCATTACGAAGCGTTCGCATCGACTTGGCCACAGAGCCGACTCCCACATACATAAACGATATAATGGAAAATTCATTCAAAAAGTTTCATTCATCGCATTAAAGACAACCCAATATTAAATTTGCAGTTTTTTCCCCCTTCTTTTCCTAAGTATTCAACCACTTTAATGGTAGGTGTGTCGCAAACAAATTCTTGCCCTACAAGGGTCAGTAAAAAAAAAAAGTTACGATTCCTTTTTTACGCCTGTGGCGCATCGAATTATGGGAAAAACCTTGTTATATTTTTATATCGTCGCCGCAGCTACAGCCTCGGCAGAGGTTAGAGTTTCTGTAGAGATTTATCAAGCCGTGCGGAGTAAAGTTCGGTGCAATACTGACGAACCTCTAGACTTTAACTTTAACCGTCTCCTGTAACCTTCTTTTTCTCACACTTCTCTTCCTCAATTACCTCAGCGATAAACAGGAGGGAGATGAAATAAGTCGACTTTGTATTGTTTTCAATAGCAGCCTAAGTTGGTCTTTATTTCTCTAATGCTATCTTGTGTACTGCCGTTCTAACTTTCGTCATGTCCTCCCTATATGTTGTTGTTCGTCTATCACTAGTGACGAACACCACTTTCATCCAAATTAGGATGGTAGCTGAATGAAAGTTACTTGCGCAAGGACTTGGTTTTAAGGGAGGAAGAGTTGCGCAATTTGTCGACCTCACTCTCGCGCCTGTGTCCATGTTGATCCAGTAGCACTACAATGTCGCGACGATTGGAAATGGACCTAGGTGCAGTGGATGACCAAGGTGTCTTAAGTATCCTGCCTTGCTCAAAGCTCTCCACAGAGCCTGCTGATAAACGCCTTCTTGTCCGTTGAACCAACAAGAGGTTTTATCCGCACAATCCGCCGAGTCCAGTGTTTGCATGCAGGGTAGGCATAGCCCAATCACCGAGTGGTTTAGAACCAGGTCGGCTACCCTCTCCTGGTTTATCCACCCCGTCAAAGCTGTTGCCCGAGGGAGGCCGCTGCCGCATGATGACAGCTCCTGGGAGCCACAGGAAAGAGCTGACTGCCAGACCTAGCACAATGGTGGTGAACTGCCCTAAGAAGGACATGCCGGTCGCCTTGCCAGAGGTGCTTCTAGAGTCTGATATCCCATATATATTTTTGTGTGTTTAAAAATAAAATTCCACCTCTGCAGCATCCGCATAGCTTCAAACTTCTTTCCTGTTCGATATAATACAGTTGGACTTCAGGATACTTATATAATCGTTCCCCGATCCTTGGGCGTATACCAAACAGGACGTATACAAAAACAGGAAGTATACAAAACATGACTTATAATACCACACAGGACGTATATCAAACAGGACGTATATCAAACATAGTTTCCCATAAGAAATATAAGGAGAATAATTAATCCGTTCCTATGACCCCCAAAGTTGGCTCTGTGGCTAAGTCGATTTATAGTGAAACTTGAGGTTCTGTTGCATAAATGGGTCGCCAGCTCCAGAATCCTGAGACAAGTATATACTGGAGCAGTCAGGCCAGTCATGGAATATACCTCCACTGCATGGGCTGCAGCAGCCAAGACAACAATGGGAAAACTGGACAAGGCCCAGATTATTGGATTGAGGATTGTTCTAGGAACCATGAAAACCACCCCCATCAGAGAGATAGAGGGGATATCAGATACTGAACAGGTCGAACTCAAGACAATACACAACTCTTTTACAGTATAAGAAATGAAAAAGACTTTAAAGTCACTCACTGCGTTTTAAACTTCAAGAAAGAACAAAAACAGACTGAAGCGTCACAGCCCCAACCACCTTGCAAGAGAACTGTACAGACAGCCCCAAGATCCGCTTGAAAGAGATATTGCACTGAGCGAAAAGCTTAGGCAAGAACCATGGACTAGCAAGCCAGAGAAGGCAAATGTAGTCCTAAAGGTACCAGGGATCACTTTAGAAGATGCCCAGACAGAGACACAATAGACCCAACACCACTTTGACGCAGGTTTTCACCGACTGCTCTGCTACATATGTAATGAAACTTTGATAGGCGGTTGAAGAAAAAAGACAATTCTAGTTGATTTAAGATAATGAATGGTACGAGAGTCTCACTGTGAGAGACATTTGGCCCCACTTCAAAATATTGCCATAGTTAGCAGTGGATATGTTCAAGCGAAACTCCGGTGTGGAGATGGCATAATTTGTTTATGGTAAAACATTAAATGATGGTTGCTTTGACATGTCCGTTGCGAGACGTGGGTAGTGGAATCAACCTGACACCTGCCTCGTTTCTGAAAAAGAAAAGAATCGTCACGTTCAGCCAGCAGCCTCGAAGGGTGAGTTTTTTTTTAAAGTTATATTTGTCATTCGGTTATGTGCGCCATATAAAATGGCTTAGCATTACACGCCAACAAGAGCCATGAAAAGAACTCCTGCTGTGTTGATGCGATCAAAAGAGACAAACCCAAGTACTGTCCGGACATGCGACGAAGTCGTCTACCTGAGAGCAAATGGACGAACCAGTCTCCAATGCAACCAGAGCGGTTTTTTTCTTCTTCAGATTTCACTAGGCAATTGTTTGTTCTGCAGTTTGCCATTGCTTTCTGAATAACTAGCTCTCAATACCACCATGTAAACCAAACAAACGGACGTCAGCTGCCAAAATGCCCGCATCTGGGATCTAATCCATCACCTCATAGATACGAAGGGCGTTTCTAACGTCTACGACGCAGTCGCCGACCTTATTGGTAAAAGTAAAGTAAAGGACCCTTTTCCAAACCTTTAGGCGTATAGGGCATATAGGACCTATGTTTTTTAGACCAATCGGCACAAGATGGGTGATGTGGTCAGCATCACGCCGGCCGCCTCTACTTCGCGGGACTGCATCCGGTACCCACTCAAGGCTGGGTCGACCTGGGGGCCAAGGTCATTTTTGAAAAAGTCCCGCTCCGTCAGGGAGCGAACCCACGATCTTCCGATCCGCGACGAGCGTCTAGCCGCTCGGCCACAGCGACTCCTCTTATTGGTAGGGTCAGAGCAAATTATTTCGCGTGACCGTTGTGATCCATCCCTGATCTAACTGCTTGCCCCCCCCCCCCCTCTCCCAACACACACACACCAACGTGTGGTTTCACTAGATTAGGTAGAACCCCCCCCCCCCCCATCCTCTCCCACACACCCTGTCTCCCAACCCCACCTCCCACCCCCACCCCACTACCACTGACAAATCCCGTGAACAAGCAAGCAACTGTGCCCCGCAGCTCCTACATGCGGTTATGATAAATGATGTCAACTGACTAGCCACTTCTACAGGCCACCATCCTTTCCAACCAACCTTTCTAACAAAAACAGCAGTTATGCTCCATCAAATCACGCAGACAGTGTTTCGTATTAACCATATTACAACAACCAGAAAATGACATTCAATTCCCGAAGGGGACGTTCCCGAACTGTGGTTTACCTAATAGTCACCATATCAGCGATAACAATTAGAGGTCCTCTTCTCCAGGGCCCCACAAACCACTTGGGGGAAAATTCTGTTAGACTTGTCAGGGCCAAGGGATTCTGTTGAAAATCAAGGCAAGGATTGGCGGGGGAAGCACCTTCAGATCTCTGGAGATGGATGTACTGAACTGTCACTTGTCAACTCCGAACGTGATAGTGTTGTCATCACGATTTATCTGTGGCCGTCCATGTCGTCTGAATGTGGACGGTTGTGGAGTTGGTGGCATGTAAGTGGCAATCTGAGATATCGACGAACTGTAGCTGAAAGTAGGGAGCAACTGTAGATTTTCATGGACTTATTTTACCTTCTGACAGAACCGGACTTTTGTTCCTAGAACAACCCAGACTTGAGTGGGTAAAATGTGCAGTCCTTGGAACTAAAGACGGCCTGCGAGATATTGACCACATCATTTCTAAGTTCTATTTGGTCTGTATGTCCAACAGACATGAGGGCGAAAAAGGTCTTTAACTTTAGTTTACTTATATAAAGTTTTCAGCCATAAATGCCAGAACTCAAGGAATTCAAGTCTTGTGAGTACATCCCCACGTCCCCTTCACCTCCCCACGCCCCCTTCCTCTCAAATTTTATGGAAGAGGGGCTGAGCTCCTAAACAAAATTTGTGAGAGAGGACCAAACAGACATCTTAACCATATATAAATCTTTTCATGTCTTTGTTTATACATTATATCTCCTCTGGGGTAGGGGATGAGATAGAGAGAGAGAGAGATAGAGAGAGAGAGAGAGAGAGAGAGAGAGAGAGAGAGAGAGAGAGAGAGAGAGAGAGAGAGAGAGATTCTACCGGTTAAATTGCTCCTAGTATTAGGATGAGAGTTTTAGTGTCAGGAAGTGACGTCATATATTGTGAGCCACCGTATTCGAGTACATGTCATCGTTAAGAATCACGTTTAAAAAAAGTAAAGGGCCTTTTCCCACGCCTTTAAACGTATAGGGCATATAGGGCTAGACCTATAATTTATAGACCAATCGGCACAAGATGAGTGATGTGGTCAGCCTCACGCCAGTCGCCTTTACTTCCCAGGACTGCACCCGGTACCGACTTAAGGCTGGGAGCCAAAGTCATTTTTGAAAAAAGACCGGCTTCACTAGGGAACGAACCCACAACCTTCCGATCCGCAGCGAGCGTCTAGCCGCTCCGCCACAGCAACTCCCTAAGAAGTACATACTCAAGCAAAAATACTATTTGGCAAGTAGCTGACACCATTACAGCTAAGATATGTTATTAAAACGCATAGCAGTGATATTCTAAACTAACGGTTACATGGCGCTTGAAACATGACGTAATACACTAATTTAATTGCAGTGCGCAAGTAATTGATTTCAGAAAGTCTACAGTCATTAAACAGGACATTAGATGAACTAGCTAGTGAACAATTATGTGGAAGCTGCAAAGGTGTGGTTTTGTAGACGAATGGTTTGGGCACTATAAAAGAAAATTAGTAACCATGGAAATAAGGTGCCAGAGAAAGAATGTGGGAGTGACCAGAAGAGATAAACTCAGGAATGAGGTCATACGAGATAAAGTCCGCACAGAACCAATTCTAAATTACATAGAAAGACAGAAAATAAAAGTTTTCCCACTTGGAGAGAATGCTGTCCGATGCTAAACCATACAAGGCATTTACCAAAAGAGGAGAGGGACGTAGAGCAAGAAGTAGACCAAGAACGATATAGGAATATAGGAAGATCAGAGAAACTCTACAGCACCACGATGTGTCTATGGTCGAAGCCGCCAGAAGAGCACGCAGCAGGAACTTATATCTCCCTCGACACCCGAAGCTGTGGCGAAAGCGACGTTCTTTCTATAGAGGACGTGCCGAATATAGATGCAATTATATATTACTAAAGTAATAGAAAATGTCTTGATTGGCACTCATAGAAAGAAGTTGAGAGATAGAAGAACACACTAGACAACATAAAAATAGAAAGCTGCAGTTACTGTGCCGGTAAGCGAGACTGTCACCTAACAAGTGCACTAAGAACATGGTCAACTAGTCACCCCCAAAAAGGGAGTCTTATTGGCCGTGTCTATCGTACACCTTGAAATCCACAACTATGGAATACGGACAGAATTAATTTCAAACCATTGAAATGGCACCATAGGTTACAGAAATTTATATTAACGAATCATGTCGAATAACAATCACAGCAACTATTTACGAACACGTTAGACCTTAATGCTTTGTCTAGAATAGTCAAACATTTAAGAAAGGTATTTGATACGAAGCGCCACGACGGACCAGACATTTTTATAGCAGAGGGCAGGGTACCAAGAAGGAGGTGCAGGGGCCGACCAACACGAAGATGGGCACAGGATAGTAGTGACTCCTTGAGTATGAAAGTACATGAGGCGGGAGAGCTGGCGAGAGACCGAGTTTCTTTCATGCAGACCGTGATGAGAGCGACGTTCTTCAAAGGACCTGCTACATAATGATGATTTGATTGGTAGGGTCCGGTGTGAATAAAGATGTGTGTACTGTAGCCAGCCTTTATTTCGGAGACAGCAGACTTACTTGACTCTTTCCTTCCCTCAGGTGCCGATAAATTCTCTGTTACTCTTGCTGTCTGCCGTGTTCTATTCCCGACTGTCAAATGAAGATTCTCCGTTGACTTTTCTTGGACGGCTACTGTACTAATTTCAGTCGAGTGTTTGCTGCAGGACAGCGAGAACACTGTAGAGGGAAACGTTCAGGACGAAAATACGAGTGGCCCTCGAGTGATGGTGTCTAATACTTGTACTGAAGATTAATTAAACAATATGAGCTGTGTTCACGACCAGCCGAC
The DNA here is from genome assembly GCA_905116865.2 of Candidula unifasciata. Classification (NCBI taxonomy): domain Eukaryota; kingdom Metazoa; phylum Mollusca; class Gastropoda; order Stylommatophora; family Geomitridae; genus Candidula; species Candidula unifasciata. Next base: position 43,391 of record CAJHNH020000507.1, read on the forward strand.
GTCCGTCCACGATTAATGAGTACGCCGGCTTATCAAACCGGCCGCGAGATCAAAGGTGTAGGAACAGATTAATGACGCGTTTATGCGGATATTAATCTATTACTATAATCCTTCCATCCCATCTCCCGTTGTGTCCTCTGGTAATAAGATAAAACAAAAGTTCACTCTCCCTCTGTGGTGTCACATTGTCTATAATCGTTCTTTGTACTTGTGATGTCTCTATTTACATATGAGCAGTAGGGTCGCCAGCGACACGACACCGCTATTAGACTTTCGTGAGGCAATTGGATCTATCCTGAGGGCGGAAAGGAAGTCACTTTACAGTCAGATCTCTTACCGTCACTTCCAAGGGCTCTTAAATGTAAATGTAAAGGGCCCTTTTCGTTCCTTAAGGCGTACTTGTCATGTAGTAACAAGTAAAGACAAGTAAAGGACCCCTTTCCGCGTCTTCAGGCGTATTGGGCATATAGGGCTAGACCAGTATTTTGTAGACGAATCGGCACTTGGTGGGGGATGTGGTAAGCAACACACCGGCCGCCTTTACTTCCCAGTATTTTACGCAGTCAAGCGCAGTGAAGTCGATCCTCTAGATTTTAACCGTAACGCACTCAAGTCTGGGTCGACCTGGAATCCAAGGTGATTTTAAAAAAAATAAGTCTGACTCCGTTCCGATTTGAACCCACCACCTTTGGATCCGCTGGCCAGAGTTTAGACGCTACAACGTGAAGGTTCTATCTCTTGAAGATACAAAAGATAAAGTAAATAGGAGTCATAGTGGTGTAGTTACTAAATGCTCGTATGCCAGCCCGGAAGGTTTGGGTAAGGATCCACATAGAATCTCATTCGGTACTGGGGAAGGTTTTGGTAAGGATCCACATAGAATCTCATTCGGTACTGGGGAAGGTTCAAACAGGACAAATGTGGCATGAGTAGATACTAAACATCGGCACGTCAACAGTACATGGAATCACGTGATTATACTGTCCGGAATATGTAGGAGTGCGAGGAAATGAAAGGGCGGATTTTCTGGGCACAAAAAGTTGGACAAAGGAGACATTCCGAAGATCATTTATAAACGAATGCTGTTAGAAGACACTAGTCAGTTAGTCAGTAAATCCGTATAGAATGGGTTTCTCTTAAAAATGCCCCCCCCCCCCCCACCTGTGCATTTAGACCCCCTCTTAAATATGTGCCGTTAAAGTCGTCGCAAGTAACATTCAACAGTTAACCCACCCAGTGACGGTTATTCTAAAATCTAGCAGTCTACAGTGGTATAGTGGCTAGACGCTTGCCTGCGGACCAGAAGGTCCGGGTTTCCAAACCATTGGATCCCAGGTTGACCCAGCCTTGAATTGGTGCCTAGTAAGAGTCCAGGGAAGTAAAGGCGGTTGTGGTCATGTTGACCATATTTTTCACCGAGTGTTGATTGATCTATAATATATTGGAAGGCTGGAAAGGGGTCCGAAAAAAAAAATAAGCATGTTCAGGTTTGGGGCTGAGTGAGGAGAGAGTCGAGGTTTGGGGGCGGGGGTGGGGGCGGTGTCCTGACGGGGAAGGGGAAGCATTCAGCACATGGTCCCCAATCTGTGATTTTTATAAATGTATCTAACAATATATACGCTCTTTCATTGGCAAATACACACACAGACAATGATAAAATGGTTAAGGTTAGTCTCTTATCTTTTACAGGACGTTGCAGATCCAACCCCAACAGCCCCTGGTTATTGTGTGGTTTTTCCAGGCAAATTTACGTGTAGTAGTTTGCCAATGCATCTGGACGGTCGGCTTTCTTGATACCACTGTCGAAACCAACGCAAGGCGCATGACTCGCAGCTGGGATCGAACCTGGCATCCCGGCATTACAAAGCGTTCGCATCGACTTAGCCACAGAGCCGACATACGATAAAATGACACCAAATATATACAGTAAGAGACTTCCAAAAATGCCCTTTCACGCTTGACAAACAAACAAACTGCCTTGGGTGTGTCCTGAAAAGACACTGTGGACACAGAAAAATCATCTAAAATTATCGTATTTGTTTCGTGTATAAGACGCCTCTGTTAAAGTTAGTTGCGTATCCTTTACAGAACGTCGCAGAACCACCCCAAGAATTTATTGATTGTTGTGGTTTTTCTATGAAAACTTTAGGTTCAGTAGTTTGCCATTGCTGTGAACGGTCAGTTCTCGGTACCACTGTGTGGATGCTGACCTCTGTTACAACCCACAGTTAGGAAATAAATAATCAGAATACGCACCATGTATAGGACAACACAGTGGATTTTTTCAAATAAAATATGTCTGAGGTTTATCCATTTAGGAAAATGATTTATGGATGTCCTTCTTTGTCTGCCTCTAGAGGAGGAGACTCTATCGAGCTCTTTAATATCATTTTGGAGATGCAAGTAGATCTTGTTTAGTCAAAGTACTTTGAGTCTAAAAGATGGGAAAGGAAGATGAGCAGAAGAAGAGCAAGAAGGAGAAGGAGAAGAAGAGGAAAAAGAAGAAGAAGAAGAAGAAGAAGAAGAAGAAGAAGAAGAAGAAGAAGAAGAAGAAGAAGAAGAAGAAGAAGAAGAAGAAGAAGAAGAAGAAGAAGAAGAAGAAGAAGAAGAAGAAGAAGAAGAAGAAAAAGAAGAAGAAGAATAAGAAGAAAAGAAGAAGAAGAAGAAGAAGAAGAAGATGATGATGATGATGATGATGATGAAACGCAGAAGAAGAAGAAACGCAGCAGCAGCAGCAGAAGAAGAAGAAGAAGAAGAAGAAGAAGAAGAAGAAGAAGAAGAAGAAGAAGAAGAAGAAGAAGAAGAAGAAGAAGAAGAAGAAGAAGAAGAAGAAGAAGAAGAAGAAGAAGAAGAAGAAGAAGAAGAAGAAGAAGAAGAAGAAGAAGAAGAAGAAGAAGAAGAAGAAGAAGAAGAAAAGAAGAAGAAGAAGAATAGCAGCAACAACAACATCAACAACAATACAGGAAGGAGGAGTGTGGGGATAAGGGGAGAAAAAGGGTACAGAGGAGATACGACATATCTATTGAGTTGGCTACTTTGGGTACTTTATCTTGAATTCACCCCAAACAAAGGAAATCCAGGAGCTCCTGGGAAAGATACAGATTATAGGGGCGGTATGGATCAGGGTTGGAGGAAGAGTAAGGGTTAGTCGGTGTCTGTAAGGGGCTGATAAAGATCCTACCTCTAACCCCGACCCCTAGAAAATAGGACTTTCCCGAGAACTCTTGTATTTCCTCTGCTTGAAGGAATTTTTTTTTTTAAAGTACCCTACTTTAAAGTCACATGTACTGTTTAAGGAGCAATCATGTGAATGTGCAACCACTAAATGTCTCACAGGCCAATGCCCCCACCCCCGCACCCCGCTTCTATGGGTCCCACCAAGGCCCGATGACTGTTGTGTACACACAAAGCAGACCTGCCTGTTGTGTGCATACCATGCAAACCAACATTAATAGGGTTAATTTGTCATAATTTGTCAACAAGCCGGGTGCGGTTCTTTCTACTCAGAGAGCGTCATCGCATTTGTTATTGACCAATTCATTAAGCCAGTCGGTAGATAGGACCATGACGCCACAGCTAATTGTCATTAGGTCCCTGCCGTAGCGCTGTGGTCGTTAAATCCGCTGCGAGTTGTTCTGCTTTGTTGTAGGAGATAGCACAGACCACCCAGCGACCGCCCTGGATAAATATACCAGGCCCAACACATGTGAATCTTTGACATTAAATATTTGAATTTGACAGGACAATGCGATGACACACAAGTATAAAAGCGTTGGATGTGGAGAAAGAGGGTATAAAGCAGAAGTGTGTACGGTGTATGGGTGCTCGCTTGTATGCATGCTTGCATCTGGTTGTGAGCAACCATATGCACCGCGGATCCATACGTATATAATCATTTTGTTCCATGTCATGCAACCAACAAAATCGTGACTTGTGGGACACAATACAGGACATATCTGACAGCAAAAAGGGTAGGTAAATGGGTCGACACTGACAGGACCAGAGCTCCTAACCACCCATTCCCCCCTCCACCTTTTTTTTTATTGGTATGATGGTGAGGGCTGGTGACGTGAGGAGGGTCCTCTCGGCTACTTCACTGACCGGCCATGTTGGAATCCAGCATGACGGCCAAGAGAACGATGGAGACCGACGACCACACAGAAGTGAATGCACCTGAAACAAAATGGAATGAATTCCCACACTCCTCCCTCCTCCTCACTGCCTCCTCCCACAAACAATCTTCACTCTGCACTTTGAGTGCAAACAATTAACCCCCTCCCCCTATCTCCTCCACCCCTCCCCCACCCCAGCCCAAGTCCTCCAATAGCAAATCTTCTTTGAGAGCACATGATTCGATTGCACTTTCCCCACCCCACAATGCACAAAAGTCTATTATCGTCAAGCTCTGAGTTTCAAAACACAGTAGAGGGCACCTGAGATCGGAGGAACTGTTACTTACGTACACCAGAACCCATCCACCAAACACAGTCCCCACAACCGGACTGAACTACGACAAATAATATTTAGAATCATTAGACGACTTCACCAACTATTTCATACACACCATTATGACATGCCTAACCCCACTCTTATTGCAGGAAGACAAATATAGTACTGCTTTGGTCACACGCGAAATATTTTCACAATTTCGGATCTACCCAAACCCCAAAATCTGTTTTCAGTACTTTTGGCAAATTAAAAACCTCAGAGTATTAAAACTTTAAATGGTGGTAATAAAGGATGTTTTGTAAACCTAGCTCGGACTTCTACGAGATACGCCTGGCCAAACTAGAAAGGAGAATAATACATCTGTTACCTCAAGGAGCCATTATTCGGGTGCCAATCTTAAAGGACCAAATCACGGAGATCCTGTTCAGCCGAATGCAATAGTTAGAATGGCTGTCTAGTTTTGAGGTATGTTGTCTGCCTCGAGTGCTAGAGGTCCCGGGTTCAGGCCCCTGTGAGGGCTGGGATTTTTTCACGTGGATTTCTAGTAATATCCTCTGGTTTCTGGGAAGTAAGACGAACGCCCGTGTCTATTGGTGCGCACGTTCAAAATCTCTTGATCGTTGAAAATCGAAAAAAGTAGCCTAGCGGCGTAGCCCGGGCAAAATTTGGAGTTACAAATTTGCTCAGAGTATTTCAGGATCCTCGCCGATGCAACAGAGTTCGTGCACAAACAATATATAAAGTGTATTTCCTTTGGGTGCTTGAATACTGTCGAAAACAACTCATGAATCAAGTTCAATATCCCATATGAAGATTGGTTGAATGGATTTCTAAAATACACGGTATCTTGTCTTGGTTGTACACTCTCTCAGACTGCTGTTTTCTTTATCTCTTGATGTTGTCGTTCCACTTGTATTGTTGTCTACATCTTGTCCTCTTGTCTTCCACAAGTTTGACTGTTAAAAGAGTGTTATCTTTTAATGTGGCAGTTACGGGATGACCCGGCTACAGTGTTGCTGAACCTCAACTAACAACTAATTAATTAAAGATTACGTGGCTAGTGCCGTCGCCACGAGCTGTGCAAGTAATAAGTACAGGACCCTTGTCTGCACCTTCAGGCATATTGGGCATATAGGGCTAGACCTATATTTTATAGACCAAACGGCACTTGGTGGGTGATGTGGTCAGCATTACGCCGGCTGTCTTTACTTCCCAGGACTGTACCTGGTACCCACTCAAGGCTGGGCCAACCTGGAAGCAAAGTCATTAAGGAAAAAAGTGCGGACCCTGTCAGAACGCGAACTCATGACCTTCCGATCTCAGGCGAGCGTTTAGCCGCTAGACCACGGCGACTCCGCTGTGCAAGTAATGATTTTTTTTTTTTAAATTCCTGACAGAAATTTTTTTGTTTTGTTTACCGAGGATCGAATCCAAGTCTGCCGCGTGAGAGCCCAGCACCCTCACCACAAGGTAAGCCGCTAATTTTAGTGTCTGCAACAATTCTCCTTGCTTTTGTCTTGCAGGCAATGCCAACATTTTTATTATGTTAATTTGAAGCTCGTTGGCAGGTTTCTACAGTTGCCATTAGCCTCTCACACAATAAATTTATCCTAAGAACCAATGTTTGACACCCAAACCAGAATCAGTGACGCGAAAGACACACGTGCAACCGAAACTGACAAGTTGGCCTGGTGACAAACACCATAAACATCAATTATCACAACAATAACTTTGGATCCGAAAAATCAGGTTCGTTCAGAAGTCATCCCTTATCTCCATTGCTTTGTATCGTCTCCATTGCTTCGTATAACACTTGTTTAGCCGCATCCCCACCGTCTCCGCTTGTACACAACAGATTCTATTCTTCTGGATGATTCAAGAACTGGGGCTGATTTCCCAGCAATGCTCTTGTTGCTCGCAGTCGGGCACCTCCATTTTTCCTGCTGTTCTGTTGTATACATCTCCATTCTCACCTAACAATGCGCCAATAAAGATTGTAAGACCCGGGTGATAATGATATGCTATATATCGATACCGCCAACGTTAGCTGCTGGCTCGTCTGTTCACCGTTGAAGACAATTAAATCAAGGTATTGAAACAGTGATTACTCTGGTGATGAAAGGTAATTAGATAATTGTCCACAACATCTGTGACGAGACAAGCGATGTCTCGACATGGCTGGGCAATTATTTATACGCGCTTCTTACAGACAAGGACGGATTTAAACACGATGAAGCCCTGAGATGTATAACGCCCCGAGGCCCCTACCGGTTTCAATTACTCCAGCTACACTCAGAAAACCTTTAAACTTTAGACGTCTGTTAAATATATCGATAACATAAATATTTTTTTATCACACATTAAATAAAGAATGTGTTTGCCAAATCATATAATTTATATCATCATCATGTAGCAGATCCTTTGCAGAACGTCGCTCTCATCACAATCTGCCTGAAAGAAACTCGGTCTCCCGCCAGTCCTCCCGCCTCATTCACTTTCATACTCAAGGAGTCACTTATATCATGTGCCCATCTTCGTGTTGGTCGGCCCCTGCCCCTCCTTTCTGGTACGATGCCTTCTGCTATAATGTTTTCCAATCCGTCGTGGCGCTTGATATGACCAAAATATTTCAGCTTCCTAGACAGGATGCTGTTTATTAGCTAATCTTCCTTGATGTTTAGATCTTTCAAGATGTCAATATTTCTCCTCTTCTTTGTCCAAGATATTCTGAGAATCTGTCTATAGCAATTTGTCTCAAAAGCCCCTATTCTTTTTCTTAAAGACTGGAAGATAGTCCACGACTCACATAATTTATATAATCACCTGAAATGCTCAAAGTTAAAACTTAAACTTCTTAGAGCAAGTGAAATCCTGAGACGATATACCCAAAACAATACTGACTGACGACTGACTTTCTACCCCACCAGGACATCACACAAGCGATAAACACCCGATGACACAATATGTCACTATGTGGATGAGGATCACCGTGGAGAGGTCCCAGAAACCGCGTTCAGCCATTAGATCATATTTATGGCCGGGCTATATTGATGCCCCTGGCAAGAGTCAGAGTAGGGCTTCAAATAACGAAAAATTGCATTTTATTAAAAGAAGTTATCATTTGTCAAAAAAAAAAAAAAAAGGGGATTATTTTAGGCCACTGCAGATTGTGATGCCCCAAGCTGTTGCTAATTTAGCTTATGTCTACATGTCGGCGTATGTGGCTTGGGCGTCGCGAACGCGTTTCATAATGCCGGGGTGCCGGGTTCGATCCCAGGTGCGGGCGAATTGTCTTGCGTTGGTTTCGACAGTGGTACTGAGAGCTGACCATTGTAGGTAAAAACAAGAATAGACCTACTGCTTTCCCAAAAGCATGTCGTAAGAGTCGACTAATTGGGAGCTTCATTCGAAGTCTGAGTACATCTGTCTGAGAGGCAAGTAACTAACAGGCTGCAAACAAATGAGTTAGACCTGCAAAACTGATGTGCACGCAACAATCCGTTTATGAAACAGGACTAGAGTTTAGAAGTGGACGAATAATCAGAACTTTACAGCCGGTGAATGCGAAGAAGAAGAAGCAGAAGAAGATAGAACACTTAGACGGAAGACCCGGGTTTGGCTAATCGGTAAGGTTGGGGATTTCTTTCAGTTGAGGGCCAAAAATATAAAGCCTCCTTACCTACACAATCCGTGGCTACAGCCCTAGCCTTACGGTCTTGAATCCTAAGGGTCAAAGACCCCCCCCCCCCCCCCCCCAACCTCCAGTGACCGCGAAGAAGATGAGGAGAAGAAGTTATACTGCCGATGTTGCCTTTGGCAGTGACCATCGAGTCTAGCCTAGATACGCTTTCTTCTTTTTCTTTTGTCGTCTCACTGATACCAGGTTTTAGCCCAGTGTCGTGGTTTTGTCATCCCACTGATACCAGTTTTTAGCCCAGTGTCGTGGTTTTGTCGTCCCACTGATACCAGGTTTTAGCTCAGTGTCGTGGTTTTGTCGTCCCACTGAAACCAGGTTTTAGCCCAGTGTCGTGGTTTTGTCGTCTCACTGATACCAGGTTGTAGCCCAGTGGCGTGGTGTAGTCGTCTCACTGATACCAGGTTTTAGCCCAGTGTCGTGGTTTTGTCGTCCCACTGATACCAGGTTTTAGCCTAGTGTCGTGGTTTTGTCGTCCCACTGATACCAGGTTGTAGCCCAGTGTCGTGGTGTAGTCGTCTCACTGATAGCAGGTTTCAGCCCAGTGTCGTGGTTTTGTCGTCCCACTGATACCAGGTTTTAGCCCAGTGTCGTGGTTTTGTCGTCTCATTGATACCAGGTCGTAGCCCAGTGTCGTGGTGTAGTCATCTCACTGATACCAGGTTTTAGCCCAGTGTCGTGGTTTTGTCGTCTCACTGATACCAGATTTTAGCCCAGTGTCGTGGTTTTGTTGTCTCACTGATACCAGGTTTCAGCTCAGTGTCGTAGTTTTGTCGTCCCACTGATACCAGGTTTTAGCCCAGTGTCGTGGTTTTGTCGTCTCATTGATACCAGGTTGTAGCCCAGTGTCGTGGTGTAGTCGTCTCACTGATACCAGGTTTCAGCTCAGTGTCGTGGTTTTGTCGTCTCACTGATACCAGGTTTTAGCCCAGTGTCGTGGTTTTGTCGTCTCATTGATACCAGGTTGTAGCCCAGTGTCGTGGTGTAATCGTCTCACTGATAACAGGTTTCAGCCCAATGTCGTGGTGTAGTCGTTCACTGATACCAGGTTTCAGCCCAGTGTTGTGGTGTAGTCGTCTTATTGATACCAGGTTTTAGCCTAGTGTCGTGGTTTTGTCGTCGCACTGATACAAGGTTTCAGCCCACTGTCGTGGTTTTCTGTATTTGGCTTGCGCTTCTCGGGTGGCTTGAGTGATGGACTTGTTCAACTTTTTGCAGGTTTCATCTACACCATTTATCCATTTCTTTCTTGGTCTTCCTCTCTCCTTCCCCCCAGATGTTCTGCTGTAAAAAGTCTCATATGCGGTCTGGTCTGGCTGCATTCTCGCTAGGCGGCCGAATCATTTCATTCTTTGTCTGTAAATATAATCCAGACATGGTCTTATTCCAACTTTCTCTCTAATGCTGGTATTCGAAACCCTGTCTCTTCTTGTGTTGTTAGTGACCTTGTGGAGATAGTGCATTTCATCTGTAGTTTTTTTTTTTTTTTTTTTGTAGTGCCCTATTCATTGTCCATGCTTGGCACTGATAACATAAAGTAGGGATACGCTTTCAACCATGGGGATTTGAACTTATAATCTCCAGGCGGACAGAGAAGAGTCCTTACAACTGCGCCACTGATGTTCTTTTGCATACCAGAATTTGCTAAGAAAAGAAGATTGAGTGCGCGACTGACGTTCAATCCCCACCAAGACCGCACAACAAGCGATTCACACGTGGTGACACAGGGTGCCACCATTCAGATGAGAGTTAGCTATATAGTTGTACCCCACCAGAACATCACACAAGCGATAAACACCCGGTGACACAAAGTGCCACCATGCGGATGAGGATCACCTGTGCAGAGGTCCCAGAAACACCTTTTATTCCTTAGGCCATATATATGCCCCGGCTATATCCAGACCCCCCAAGCAGAAGCCAGGGTGAGGCTTCAAACAAAAAATGGCATCCCGCGAGGGGACGACTGAAAAGTATCAGATGAGAGTTTTCTCCCCAAGCACGTCACAGTAATCCCTTTCAAATACCCGGTGACACAAACAAAATATACCCGGATGAGAATCGCTCAGAGAGCCCATTCTACCGTTAGGTTATATTAAACTTTAAACGGACTTTAAACACTACCATGCCCGCAAACGACGGTTAAACAAAGTGTCACCATTCAGAAGAAAATCTCCCGACACAAGTCCCAGAAACACCATTCAACCCTTTAGGTGTTTTTTGACCCCCCCCCCCCCCTCCCCCGGCAACAGTCGGGGTTGGGGGCCCTACAATAACAATACACTGCGTTTCATGTTGGGGCGGAGTAAGTAATTTTAGTAGTATTTTTTTTTTTCATCGTAACCAGAAACCATGAGTTGTAAACCCTTTGGCTCGGTACTATGGATATCGCAACCCTTCGGCCTTGATTCCATTATAGGTACCGTTAATCTGGGAGAAATGTGGCTTTTCTGCCTACCCCTGGGAGTGAACCCGGACCACAAGGAGTTTGTCACCCGGCCGCCGCGAAAATCAGGTTTAACCAACTTCGCTAGAGAGCTGGGCGTTTTAGTAGTATAAGAACAGATATTATACAAAACGAGAAGAAGGCCAGCTTCACATTATCACAGCCGCGAACAATAAATGAACAGTTATACAAGGACATAGGCCTAAGAGTGCATGGGCATTTACAGCTCGCTCTTCAGACAGAAAAGTTAAGGAAGCCAGAGGTGCCTTCTCCATGACCACCAGCAGCATGACGATGGAGGTGATGGCAGTGACACATGCATTCATGTGGCTGGGATCACAGGACTACTCCCGCGTGTGTGTGCTGGGTGATTCTTTGAGCATGATCCAGCGGGTCGAGGCAGGCTGGTTAATCAGACAGTGGTTTGAGTCGTTGCAAAATTCTCCTGTGTGTGCAGTTACTTTCATATTCATCCCAGGGCATGCAGGTGTTGTTGGTAATGAGAGAGCTGATAGACTGGCAAGTGCTGCATTAACTGATTGTCACTGCCCTCAGAGAGATAGGACGTTCTGAGGATTTTGTAAGCAACGTGTCCACATCACTGCTAAGAATACGCGAATTGGGATTAAAGATCGGCACAGCCAAGCATGAGAAGCACACGAGGTATTGTTAACCAACATAGGACTGGGACTGTTAACCGCACGACGCTGATGAATATGTTGAGAGGGGAATCTGAGCGCCTATGGATGTGTCCGGAGTGCTGTGAAGATAATCTAACTCAGAACTCAATAAATGAACGTTGCGACCAGAAAGAATACAAGAATACACAAAATCTCTTAAGGTAATTTACAAAGCGAACCGCGTTAGCGCAGTCATTAGGAGGCTCGCTTTCAAATCCAGCTGGGACTCGCTGCAGCCACGGTCGGTGTTCGAAACCGGACGGTTCCTGGGGTTCACCCAGCCTCTAGGAAATGGGTACCAGAGTTGACACAGTGGGGTGAATGGAGGAACGTCGCTGTAGCTACGGAGTTACGTGCGGACAGTTTTTTTTATCAGCTGTCCGTACTGGTGGCAGAGCACTTATGGTTTATAACCGTGTGCAATGACGCTGGTTCGCATCTCCCGACTTTACCTTCCCGACTTTACAAAAACGACTGCATAGAACTACCCAAGGGAAGTAATAAGATAAAAGCAGACGAATTTCTTAACCAGAGTTAATCCACATGCAAGAAAATTCTTCTACTGCCCTATCTCTTTGAACCGCTTCGGGTGTCGAGGGTGAAATAAGGTTCTTCTTCTTGCTCTTCTGGTCTTGCCTTAGCCGTAGACAAGTCGTGCCGTTATAGACTTGTTCTGATATTTACTTTCCATCGCTGTTCTGCTGTATGACAGCGAATCTTGGAATGTCACTGAACAAATGAAGAAGAATTTAGAAGCAACAGAGATGTGGTTTCTGAGACGAATGTTACGAATACCTTGAACGGCCAGAGTAACTAACAACGATTGTTTGAAAGAGGCTAATGAAAGTAGATCTCTATATACAACAATAACAAAGAGACAAACACGGTTCTTTGGCCACATAATGAGAAGAGAGATATTGGAGAACATAGTGACAACTGGAAAGATCAGAGAAAAGGGGGGTAGAGGCAGACCAAAAGAGACGATGATGGAAGGGCTGAAACGATGGCATGGAGGGATATTATCAAAAGGGCTGTTTCAGTCAACCAGGGATCGTGATCTGTGGAGACACATGAGCGCCTACGTCAATTGGCATGATGATGATGATGATCGCTTTCATGATGTACTATTGTTTTGGGGTTATTTGTAAGTCTATGTTTTACGTTATTATTTCGCTAACTTTAAATGTTTGTGTAGTCATACTGTATGGTGTGCACAAATTTATTTTTCATGCAGTTATTTTACATTTTATCTCATAATGTAAACAATATTTGTAACACTCTAAAAGCATGCTGAAAAAGGTGAAGACAGGGATGCTTCGAGCAGAGTGGCAAGCTTCAGCGGAAAGGTCACGGGTAGTGAGCATACTTTGGATCTTTTTTCCAGGCTAAGCCGGCGTGGTGGGTAATGAACAGCGAGACAGACTGGCTGGATCCGCACCATGGGTGGTGAATTGATAGATGACAAGGCAGATGTAGTCAAGGCCCTGTGGGAACAAGCAACGGAATCAGTAGAGAAAGAAGATTATTATGGCCTGGAGAGAATGAAGCACCTGGGTGTAACCAGAGGGTCTGGCCAGCTCACTACACTCAGAGGAAAGGTAAGACGGACTTTTAACCAGATTTTGACCGGTACCATCAGTATTGGAACTCTGCGCTGCCTGCTGAAGATGAGGACGGAGCATGCATGGGAATGCCACGAGTGCTGTGATGTCTATTCTTGACTCAACTCAACAAATATTTCTATTTTCAAGGCAGCGTGAAAAGATTCTTGACAGTCTTTTGTCATGGCATGGAACGGTGTCAACACACGAACTGATACACGCAGTTGCAGATCGCAGAGAAGCATGATCGCTCACGCCAGTCGGCAAGGCACTTGATGAGGATTTTTTTTATTTTCAGACTTATTTTCTCCATGACAAATGCTTAAAACGTGTAGTACAATACATATGAAGAATTTCCCCATGTGGGTTCCGGGGTCCTAAAGTGGGGAAAACAAGAAGAGACCCCCTGCCTACCCAAAAGCATGTCGTAAGAGTCGACTAATTGGGAGCTTCCTTCGAAGTCGGAGTGCATCTGCCTGAGAGCCAAAAACCAACAGTCAAATGAGTCAGATCTGTAAAACGGATGCACACGCAACACTCAAGTTCTAGAACAGGTTTGCAGTCCAGAAGTGGACAAACAACCAGAACTTTCCGCCGGAGTTTACAGCTGGTTAATGCGAAAAAGAATAATAATTGGCGACCCCCCCCCCCATCCTTTTTACCCCAGGCATCTCATATACAACTAATCGGGGCCCCATTGTGGGGAAAACAAGAATAGACCCACTGCCTCAACAAAAGCGTGTCGTAAGAGTCGACTAATTGGGGAGCTTCCTTTGAAGTCGGAGTGCATCTGCCGGAGAGGCTAGGAACCAACAGTCTGCATTCAAGAGAATGAGATCTGTAAAGCTGATGCACACGCAACACTCAGGTTCTGGAGTAGGACTGCAGTTCATTAGTGGACGAGCAACCAGAACTTTCCGCAAGAGAGTACAGCTGGTGAACGCGAAGGAGAACGAAGAAGACAACTAATCCCATGTTTGTGTTTTTCTAGGACTGTCTGGCAGAAAACTGGCATGAATGGTGACTTCGGTAAGATTATGGGGGGAAAAATGGAAATTCTTGGACTTAGTTCGCTGTTTTCATGAAAGCTTTGCCAGCAACATAGGATACAATAATTGTTCAATATGTTTTCCTTAAAATGTTAAGTTTTAGTATCCCGTTTTCTACTTTATCCTACACCACAGCGGTATCTTTAGTCATTGCTGCTAAGTGCACCTGAGATATCCCCTGTAGTAATAACACCAATATTTAATAATTTTGTCAGTCAGACCACTTTTACAGCTATTTTCAGTTCATCGTTCAGACAGGCAGTTTTTACAATGTGTTCCAATACTGAGGTTGTTGCAGATTGGCAAGGTTTTTACAGTGAGTTCCTGAACTGAGTTATTGCTTGCCCATACTGTCTGACATTGTCAAACCAAACTGAATATAAAAATCTTTGTACAAAATTTTCTTTATCACATACATTATTTTATTAAATCACTGAAACAGAAGGACATTAAAGAGTTGAACAAAATTTTTCAAAACACTACTACTGCCAAATTGCATGGCAAATGAATTAAATTTTTATTCTTTAAATGTGGAAAGCGCATGTGCATGAGACAAAATATAGAAAGCATGAAGATACATTCTGGTCAGAATGAGTTCTTGATCTATAATTAAATCAACACTTCATCCTGTTAATTAGATTGTTAACGCTACATTGCTCATAAAAACAAAAATACATATGGCATTTTGTTGTTGCGATTTTTGGTTGGAAGCCATATGTGATAACCGACCCTGGCTCGCAGCTTGCCCTAGCCTAAAATGTGTATCAGGAAGTTTTTCTGGGAAGTAAATATAAACTTAGCACAACATGCCCAAAGCGTCTGCCAGTAAAACTGCCTTTGTTACCACCTATTCGGTGTAAGCAAGGGGGTCATTGAGCCTGAAGATTTACAGCCGCATGTCACAATTTCTGTAACAGTACCCAGTATATGTTTTTTAAAATGACAAAGTATTTTTTCTGGAGTGTATATACTATTTTTGTTTTTGTTCTAAATGATTTGTTTGTCCATCACAAGTGATGAGAACCATTCTTTCTTTCATCCGTCATGAAACCTTAGTTGAATGTTTGTGAGTCTGGAGGTGACTTATAAGTCCAATACATGCCAGGAAGACACTAGGACACTGAGAGCAGGGCAGTGTCTGTAAACAAGGGCAAGATATAAAACCGAACGAAAAGTATATTAACAAGCTTCACAATATAACAAACACAAACAAAACGTTGCAGCTATAGAGCCTTCATCAGCACAAAGAAATCAAACAATACCACTTAGCTGGTAACTGGAAGCAGCCGGGTCGATAGTTTCTCATCAGACAAAGAGCCTGTTCTAAATATACTATCAGCTTAAACTTGACTATTTTAATTAGAGCCCCCCCCCCTCCCCCATCCCTTCCTCCCAACCTTGCCACGAGCTCCAAATACCCCAGCCCACATGTTTATATGCAGAACCAACATTCCCGCACGCCTGCACTTAACAACAACAAAATGCTAACATCTGCTTTCACTCAAGAACAAAATACCAACAGGTATTTACATTTTCTTTAAACACCCACACGTGCTTACACCAAACAAACATACACACCGTTACACTCCATTAACCAACTCGCCACTCAAGCTTACTTTTGACAGACAGCTATGAGCTGTTTTAGGAACCGACATCACAGCACTCGTGGTACTCTATAAGCACCCAGTCCCCATCTTCAGCAGACAGCAGAGTTCAAATACCAATGGTGCCAATAGCAGTCTGATTATTTGTCCATTTTGCCTCTTCTCTGAACATCGACCAGATCCCTTCTTCGCTCCTCGATGCAGCACTCTTACCAGACTCTGGTGATCCTCAGAATTGTACATGTACTGCAATAAGGCCTTGACCACATCTGCCTATGCATCAATATATCATCAAGTTGTGCAGAGCCTGTTAACAATCAACTCTGAAAGAATGAAATGTTTGAATATTTGAAGCCTCAGCTTAGCATAACATAATCATGCGAGCAGGGCTTTTTTTTTCAGGCAGTTGAGTTGAGTTAAGAATTGACATCACAGCACTCGGAGCATTCCATTGCGTGCTCCGTCCTCATCCTCAGCAGCCAGCGCAGAGTTCCAATACTAATGGCACTGGTCACAATCTGGTTAAAAGTCTGTCTTGCCTTTCCTCTGAGTGTAGTGAGCCGGCCAGACCCTATGGTTACACCCAGGTGCCTCATTTCAGCGATACGTAACATCCACACCTTTCCTAGGCAATTTGTTCCAGCAATGATGGAACAGACACTTTGCGGTGAGTACCAGTACTTTTTTGTTTAAAAACAAAAACACTATGTGGTGAAAAACGGCATCATTATTCCTATTTTTTTAAAAAGCTCAGCTTGTTAACTTTTTTGAGTCCCAGGGGGTTTAGCATCACAGGCCCAACTGGTAGTAAAAAGAGACTAAAATCAATACATCATGCATTCACTGGGCTTCTAGGTAAGAACCTATGAACGTATGATGCGTTCCCTGGGACTCAAAGAGTTAAGTGTGTGTGTGGTGCAGCTCTGAAGCTTGATGGCTAGCATAACTGTTTCATGGTGCATTCTTTCATGTCTACCAAGGTTCCCTTTCTGCAGGGAACCAGTGCGAATAAAAACCATTCTTGTGGATTTAAGACAGTGGTATGAGAGTTGCTGCACTGTGGAAGAGACTGGGGCATGATTACATATTCCCATTGCAGCCAACCTCACCGTGGAGTCAGAACATTACATGACATGTGTATGTAAGAATGTGTGCATGTGTATGCCCGTCTGATAAACAACAGCATAAGAATTCACGTATGAGGGGGCTTCAAGTGGAAACCTTAACTCTTTGAGTCCCAGGGGATTTAGTATCACAGGCCCAGAGGGTATAGTAAGGAGAGTCATAAAATTGACGCATCATGCGTTCATTGGGCTTCTAGGTAGGAACCTATGAACGTACAATGCGTTCCTTGGGACTCAAAGAAGAGTGTGATAGAAATTACAATAGCTGTGTCGTTTGCCTAATAGCTGTCAATATTTTTGCTTTTTTTGTACAGTTCACATTAAACTCCTGCAGATAGTTCTGGCTGTTCATCCACTTCTGGATTTTAGTTTTGCTCTGGAAATTGAGAATAGCATGTGCATCCGTTTTACAGATCTGGCTCATTTGTATGCAGGCTGTCGGCTCCTTGCCTTTCACACAGATGCATCCTGACTTTGAAGGAAACCCTAGTTAGCCAACTCTTATGACATGCTTGTTAGGGTGGCCGTGGATCTATTCTTGTTTTCCCACAATGGGGCCCCAGAACCCAAAAGTGGAAACGTTAAGGATGTCAAGGGTGTTGAGCAAGTGACATCACAGGACAGATGGATACAATGACATCATCATGACAGTTTAAAGATGGCCACCCATTTTTTTATAGGCACTAAAGAGGAGCAGCATTCTTTGATCTATATTGTTTGTGATCAGTGAATTGGTGAAACCTACAGAAGTTGGTTCTTTATTTATATCCTACCCCAGATGATGTCACAGGACAGTCCAACATTTTAGAGGCTTTCTGATGCTTTTAACAACCCCAAAACATCTATAACTAGCCCTAACTCCAAACCACTTACGTCACACAACTGCATGCAGCCTATCCACCATCCCTGAAATATTAGACTGTTATGTGACCTGTGGATTTGCCCTGTTTGGGGTAGGATATTAATTAAGCACCCAGAAGTTTATTGGCGAATGGTCTATTATGGTGATGAATGCCTGTCAGTCCAGCAGGTGTGTAAGAAAAGTAGAGAGTTTGGTGCTTTATTAATATCCTACCCCAGATGACGTCACAGGACAGTCCAACATTTTAGAGGGTGGTAAGACTGGGTTTCCTAGCTTTCTGATGCTTTACAAAAACCCCAAAAAATCAAAAACTGGCCCTAATCCCAACCAACCTATGTCCCACGAAAAAGTGCAGCCTAGGTCCCACAACTGCATGCAGCCTAGGTCCCACGACTGCATGCAGCGTATCTACCACCCGCTGAAATATTAAACCAGTGGATTTTTAGTGTTTGGGATAGGATATTAATAAAGCACCGGAGTTTCAAAATAGCGTGACTTCTGTGATAGGCTATTCATGACTGGGGAAGGTCATCTTTAAGCTGCCATTATAATATCAAAGTATTTTCCTGCACCGCATGCCACATGCTTAACACTCTTGACATCCCTAACAACAATACTAACAGATTGCAAGATAATGGTATTGTTACTGTAATATCTATCACATTTTGAAGATTTTAATTTGAAGCTGTCTCGTACTTGTTAAAGGATGGAAAGAAGACAAGAAGGAAGGTTATAAAGCCATGTCTGAAAGGATGTAAAACTTTTTTTTTTTTAATTTGTAAACTCAGTACATAGGATCGAATGTTAAAGGAACGTCCCCAAAAGGAGGTAAATACATTGAACCTCTGGAAAAACAATTGATCGCATGATTTTCTAGCCAATCAGTTTTCTGACATTCTGGGCTGCAGTATTGTGCTACAGTACACCGACTACAGTGTGGAAATTTCCAAGTTACTTTTGAAGGAGAATCAGTCTCTTTAAAACGTGGAAAACTCACATTTATGTTTGGTGGAATATTTGATACATCCTCATCTGGAATCTGAATATCTGACAAGAAAGGCTTGCCGGCTCTAGGGTAGCAACCACACCACCAGCATACTGATCGAATCTTTGGATCAATACCAGCAACTGACACTCCAAACTTGTCGTACATATATCTTATCATAGCAAAATAATAATTAAATGACTGCTCCCTATTTAAGCCTATGGCCAAAGCTTGATCAGGTTTGTAGTCATAAAAATCTATACGCTTTCTAGGGATAATACCGGCTGCCTTCATCGTGTCTGCTGCAGACTGCTGCTTTGGAATCGCCTCATATGCCTTCAGATGAGAAAAATCACACCTGTCATAACATTTTGGTGTGTTCTCGCACAGAAACATCAAGTTCTCCGCTGGAAAGTCTTTTATATATGTATTATCAATAATGTATCCATCAATATCAATCCACATGTGTGGTTGAAGTGAATTATGGGTATGCCTGATGCCACAAACTACAGAGTTCCACATGCTGGCAGCTTCCAAACATCGGCTAACTACAACAGTAACAAAGCCCGAATTGTTTGTGATCTCATCTTCCTTCTGCTGCTTCAGGCTAAACCTAAGAATCTCATTAATTGTTTTGCTTTTCTGCTGATTCTGTTCATTTTCTGGATATGCAAATGGTAGTACGTTCCAGTCTGTGCTCATAGATGGGGTGTTTCTGGTTGGTGGCCGTTCAGGGACGTCGCAGTCATGGAACAGCTTCATGGTCTCCACTTGGTAGGTCTGCTTCAGCTGCACTACTTGCTGGCACTGCTGAGCCACCCTGACTTTGGTTTTATATGTGGCCGTCATTTCCTTTGCCTTTTCTAATTGACAGAGAAATAAACAAATGCTAAATCTAAAGGTAGCAGAGGTTCTACTAAACGAATGCAACCTTGATGAACCAGCTGTTACACTGTTCTCTAAACAAAGTCTTTGCGCAACTTGTTGGCTAGATTCTACTCTATACAAAACCTATAATGAGATAGCTGTTGAATTCTTTATAATTTTGCTAAATCTGCTGCTAAATTCTTCAGCACACACTTTTAAGAACCGACTTGCTATATTTTACTCTATATACACTCTTTGTGGTCTTCTAAACAATCTTTGATAAAGTGGCAATCTTTTTTTCACTACACAATCTTTGATTGAAGTGGCAGGCTATTCTTCTCTATACAATCTTTGGTTGAAGTGGCAGGCTATTCTTCTCTAAACAATCTTTGATTGAAGTGGCACACGATTCTTCTCTATACAATCTTTGATTGAAGTGGCAGACTATTCTTCTCTATACAATCTTTGATTGAAGTGGCAGGCTATTCTTCTCTATACAATCTTTGGTTGAAGTGGCTGAGTGCTGAAATGACAACAATTTTTAAATCATTTATTAGTATATTACCATATCTAATCTATATAGTAGTACACAATTCTCATTGGAAATCGAACAAATCACAAGTACCATTTTTGTTTAAAATTACCTTGGTTTGTATTTTTGTTATGTGATCAATTAACTATGTCAGTACTATGGAACATGTTCATATGTTCATAGGTTCCTAATTAGAAGCACAATGAATGCAAGATGTGCAGATTTCACATTTTTCTTCACTACCCCCTTACACCCCTCAGGACTGAAAGAGTTAAAATTGACCTACGCCATCTTCCCAGTTATTTACATCCAAGTCGTGCCTCCATTGTTATTCTGCATCTTTGATGGATTCAGATATTCACAATAAGACTGTTTTCAAATACAGCAATTAACCCTGTGTGGGTTTTGTGGCTTCATTGTGGAGAAAACAAGAAAAGACCCACCGCCACCTCCAAGAAAGCATGTTGTAAGTCGACTAATTGGCGGCTTCCTTCAAAAAGAAAGGCCAGATCTTTAATTCCGCTGGTGTGTTGGGAAATGAACAGTTGGACAGACTGGCTGGCTCTGCACAACTTGGTGGAATACTGGTACATGATAAGGCAGACGTGGTTAGTGCCTTGTGAGAGAGAGTGTACAGTTTAGAGGAGCAGATGGATCATCACAGTCTGGTGAGATTGATGCAGCGGGGAGTGACGAGAGGTTATGGCAGATGCTCAAGGCTCAGAGGAAAGGCAAGACGGATGTTAAATCAGAATGCTACTGGCACCATTAGTGTCGGAACTCTTCGCTGGCTGCTGAAGATGGGGACAGAGTGCTTATGGGAATGCCCCGAGTGCTGTGATGTAGGTTCTTGAATCAAATCAATCAGAAGGGAGCTAGAAAGTGAAGTCAACCAGATGCACAGGATATGACACCTTGGTGTAAGCTGGTTAAAGGACCCTGCTT
The DNA here is from genome assembly GCA_905116865.2 of Candidula unifasciata. NCBI lineage: Eukaryota > Metazoa > Mollusca > Gastropoda > Stylommatophora > Geomitridae > Candidula > Candidula unifasciata. The sequence continues at coordinate 64,226 of CAJHNH020000507.1, forward strand.
CATTGGGGGATAGAAGGCAGAAGAAAAAACTACTAAAGTTCCAGAAGCTGAGTGTTGCGTGCATATCTTTTTTAAATGAAAACACACCCTGACAGGGCCTCAGTTACATATAAAATGCGGACTTCCAGTGACTAATGCCACCGCTGAAGGTATCTCCCACGCTGCTATGGCTACAGCAGCTTTCGCATCTCCTGCAGCTTTGCATATGAGTCCCAGCCATCTAGTTTAGCCTCGCTCCGCGTGGCGTCACAGGAGACACTCTAGGCGGTGGCGGTAGTCGGCGGAAGTCCGCAATTTAAGTCGCCAGAAGCACGCAATTTACATGTGACTGAGGCCCTGTTTTTGGCCGCCATAATATGTGGCCGTTATTCGCAGGATAGCCGAATTTAGTCTCCTTTCCTATGCCCCAGTGGTTTCCAGTACAAAGACAAGTGGCTTTTCAATTCATTTTTCGGCTCTCCTTTGAACGGCATCATAAAATGGTGGCCATAATATGATGCCACATTCTGGCAATAAAATATCCAAAAACATCCGAACGGTGTTCAGGCCTATCTAAAATACAGACTTTCTGCCAAGGAACAAATCACGGCAAAACTAGGATTACTTGACAATTAATAACAACATTGCACACGGTAGCGGCAGACGATAAATACCAACCATTGTTAATTTCGAGAGTTTCTGCAGATAATATTAGCGACCGTTGACAATTTCTAGACATTACAGACGATGAAAGCGATTAGCAATACTATGTTCTTCCGATTGAGGATTTAGCAGCGGTAGATGTCAGACTTGTCGGCACCCGCAAAACGCGATTAACTCATCGCCGAGCGTATCCCCCGCGCCGCTACACGCGGATGGGGGCTAAAACTAGGTGCCTGGGACTCACGAGTAAAGTAATTGGAGGAAGTTGCAGGAGATGCGGTAGCTGCTGCTCGTGAGTCCCAGCCATCTAGTTTAGTCCCCATCCACGCCACGCATAGCGGTGGGGGGAATACAGTCGGCGGTGAGGCACACTCGCAGAAGCAGGTCCGCAAGTACCATATCACTGAGACCCTTTTAGAGCATTTGTTTCGTTATATGGAGCCGGCATATTTTTAACAGAACTGAGCCCTATTCGGATATTTTTGGGATATTTTATGGCCAGAATGTGGCCAATTAGGCTCTCCTTCGAACGTCATCATATTATGGCCGCCATTTTATGATGCTGTTCGAAGGAGAGCCCATTTTTCAAATAATTATTTCCTGATACTAAAAACGTTTTCCAAAAAATACTTACTAGTTGTGGCCACAGAAAACGTAGCGCATTCACAATTCACAATCGAAAACAGTGACAGTCCTGTCGACGACGATCTTTGACTTTGAGACTTTTTTAACTTTACAAAATCGTAGTTTCCGTTACTCGTTACTTTTTAATTTTAATGTAGCTAGCCAGTATAGCATTTATCAAGTATCTGCAACAGAACTTCTATTTATAAGTACCAAGTATGGTATTCAAGTAGGGAATAGTATAAGTAGATAATGAGCCGTTTTTTCATACACTGAAAAAAAAAAAAAAGCGCTCTCATGAAAAACAATAGCTACAAATACAACGCAAGCTCCCACAACAAACATCAACAGGATGCGGATTTCAAAACACTTTCGGAGTAGCGTCCCATTCCAATCTTTGAAAAATTGTAATTTGAGTTTTGCGCATAAATCAATTTATCTAAGGGTATCTTCTTCTTCCTTTCACCAGATGAAAACTCTTGCAGACAGTTCTGGTTGTTCGTCCACTTCTGGACTTCAGTCCTGTTCCAAAACTTGAGTGTTTCGTATGCATCCGTTTGACAGATCTGACTCATTTGTATGCAGACTGCTGGTTCCTTGCCTTTCAGGCAGATGCACTCCGACTTCGAAGGAAGCTCCCAATTTGTCGACTCTTACGACATGATTTAGAGTAGGCAATTGGGTCTATTATTGTTTTCCCTATAACAGGGTCCCGGAACATAGGCAGTATCTTATTCAAATCCTTTTGTTTAACACAGGGAATCTAAAAAGAACAATTTCTGGGCCAAATTTATGTTGCCGTTGTTAAACATGACCCTTTTTGTAAAAAAAAAAAAAGTGCAAAATCATAATTTCATAAATCAGTCAAGAACTGACTTTTCTGCACTCGGGACATTCCCACAAGTGCTCCGTCTCATTCTTTAATAGCCAAAAACTACCAATTACTGCCTTTATTATTCACTTTTGCGGTGTAGGCAGGGGATTTACAGCCGCATGGCTAGTGCTGCCGCCACGACTGTGCAGGTGAGGATTTTATTTTGCACCCGACAGAAAAAATTCCCAGCCTTACAGAGGATTCGTAACTGGGTCTCCCACTTGAGAACCCAGCGTGTTAACCGTTTGGCCAGCGGCTCCTCTTATGTTAATATGAAAAAGATATAAAAACCGAACGAAAGGTATATTAGCAAGCTTCACAATATAACAAATACAAACAAAACGTGAACGTTGCGGCTATTGAGCCTTCATCAGCACATACAAATGAAACAATACTACACAGAAACACAAAATCACTTAGCTGGTATCTCGGGGCAGCCGGGTCGGTTGTTTCTCGGCAGAATGACTACACGTGTCGGCTGAGCGAATAAACTTATGTTAATAGTACCAACTGCAAACTGACTAAAAGTCCACAAATGTTTTCTCTTCAGTGTTGGGTGTTTTCCAGACTTTACGCCCTCACCCCCACCCCCGCTGAATTAGGCTAATTGTAATTACAGAGACAATTTTTGTTTTAAGAATGTGGTAGTAACAACAACAACAACAACAAAAAGATAGACGATTAAAATTTGAAAACTGAAATTTAGGGTAATCTTACATCCCGTTTTACAAAGAGGTAGTCCCGTTTTTTTTAGGTATGTTCAAGACTTTCAGTCGGTGCTCCAAAATAACACCACTTGTCCCGGTTTATACAAATCTAGGAATAAGCTAGAAAACAGGACACACACTTACAATTACGCTACATCTGTAGACCTTAGGAGATATCCTAGTTTTACAATCTTTCAATACTTAGTATGTATTTGTGAGAATTTTAACAACATTGGCCTGATTCGTGACTCTGTGTATGAGATTGCAGCCCGGCAAATCATGATGATGATGATGATAATGGTCATTTCCAGTGCATTTAATCAGCATATTTATGTATGTCCTGGAATTATAAGTTTGATTTTTGATACAACTGTCCAACTGACTTTCTTGAGATGTCCTGACTTCAGCTCAAAATATTATGGCGAGAACCCATTTTGAAAGCAAAATATTCTGGTGATGTCCCGTTTTCAGCTCAAAATATTACGATGTCCCGTTTTTGGCTACACATATTTTGGTGATGTCCCGTTTTCAGCTCAAAATATTACGATGTCCCCGTTTTTGGCTACACATATTTTGGTGAGGTCCCGTTTTTAATTCAGCTGTAGCGATTGATATGACCAAAATATTTCAGCTTCTGAGAAAAGATGCTGTTTAATAATCAATTCATCCTTGATGTTCAGATATTTTACATGTCCTGTCTTCTTTGTCCAAGGTATTCTGATAATCTTCTATAGCATTTCAGCTCAAAAGCCCACACTTTCTTCACCAAGGACTGGGAGATTGTCTAAGACTCACATCGTGTATGTCGCTACACGCTGAGCCAATATAATTAATATCGCACGGAACTAGAACGGCGGATAATGAGCAATTTTTGACGCTAACCCGACTACGTGACATTGGAGTATATTTTTTTTCGAAGTAAAAAAAAAAATGAGACTTATAACAATCAGTACATGGGAACGAATTACCAAATCGCCAGACTTTTGAGGCATCAAAATTTCAACTTGCACAGAGAAAAGTAGCTCATAAATGCGTTATTCGTGCCAACTATGTGCTGTCAATGTGTCCTAGAAAAACATGAACGCAAATTTACATGTGAGGTGAGATGTATGAGAAATGCGGCGGAAAGAACAAGAAGAAACAGTATTCAACGAAGAACTAAGAACAGTGTTATGCACAGTATCGGTAAATGATTTAATAGAACATAACGAATCAAATGGTTTAGTCATCTGATCAGAATAGACCAAAATCAGCCAGATGACAGAGCATACATTAGAAAAGGGTGAGCAAACTCCAGGGTGGGGCTTTATCATCATCATCATCCTCATCATGATGTGTCATGCCAACTGGCGTAGGCGCTCATGCGTCTCCACAGATCGCGATACCTGGTTGCATAGAACAGCTATCTTGATGATATCCCTCCATGCCATCTTTTCAGCCCCTCCATCATCGTCTCTCTTGATCTGCATCTACCCCTTTTCCCACTGATCTTTTCAGTTGTCACGAAGTTCTCCAATCTCCCTCTTCTCATTACGTGGCCAAAGAACAGTGTTTGTCTCTTTCTTATTGTTGTATATAGAGATCTACTTTCATTTAGCCTCTTTCAAGCAAACGATGTTAGTTATCTGGTCGTTCAATGTATTCGTAACATTTGTCTAAGAAACCACATCTCTGTTGCTTTCAGATTCATCATAATTTGTTCACTGACATTCCAAGATTCACTTTGATACAACAGAACAGATTCTATGTAACATTTTAACTCTCTTTCTGACATTAAATGAGAGCGATTTATTGCATATTTTTCATTTTCTGAAATGCTTTCTTCGCTTGACCTATTCTGCTTTTAATCTCTGTCACACATTTTCCATCTGATGGCATGATTGTTTTAGATATTTGAACTTATTGACTGGGTTAAGTCTATTCCCTTCAATTTTGATATCACAACGTGGAGTTATCTTCTTTTTTAATATAACCATTACTTCCGTTTTCTTAATATTCAATGAAAGTCCTTTCTAAGTACTCTCCATCCCCACAATATCCAGCAGTTGTTGTAACAAATCAGTTGCATTATCAGCTATGTATCGTCTGAATAACGCAAATCGTTTATATTGTATACTCAAACTCTTACTCCTGCATTCTCTTAAATTTCCCTCAAAATTATTTCACTATATAGAGAGAAAAGGTCTGGGGATAAGACACGTCCCTGTCTTACTCCTTGCTTTATCTGTTCAAAAGTACCCAATCTGTTTCCCACTTTAATTGCAGCTACTTGGTTCTAGTAAATGTTTTTAATTATTCTGAGATCTTTCCCGTCTACAATAATGTCTTCCAAAATTTTTCATCATCTCTTCATGTTTAACTTTGTCAAATGCTTTGGTATAATCTATAAAGCACAAATATAAGTGGAGTGGGGCTTCAAATAACGAAAATTTGCATCACACATTGGGATGACTAAGTTATTTGTAGTTGTGATAACAAAACCCATAGCCCCATAACATAACATAATATATGATGAAAGTGTGTCTCCAAATGTATAAACATCTCAGTTCTGCTGGGGAAAAAAAAGACAACGCAGAAACGACCTAACAGTACCACCTGACCTAGCAATGGCACTGGTTCTGTCTACTCTTGTTAGCACTAAAAACATTTTTTTTTTAAAAACTAGCTAGTAATTTTTTTTTCCCGAACAAGGAGTACCCTTTTAACCTAAAACGGAAAATGTCATGAAAATGGACACCCCCACCCACCCCTGCAATCCTCCCCGATTTAAATAGTTCTATATTAACTCGTGAGTGGTGCGCAGTTTAAACTACAACAGTTTAGTGCTACAAGTTTCTGCTACCTTTTATGTGACTGCCAAACACACTAAAGATTTCCCTGTAGAATTAAATATAAAAACGGGAATTTCATTTTAATAATAATATAAACGTAGATCTCATTATTTCGGAGGAAACATTTTACTAAAACCACCATTGTTTGCATTCTTGAAATAGGAAATGTGAGATTGTGTGGTCAATGTTTATAATTTTTTTTTAAATAGCTGCAGCAGCATCTGTAACTACTACTACTAGTAGTAGTAGTAGTAGTAGTAGTAGTAGTAGTAGTAGTAGTAGTAGTAGTAGTATAGTAGTAGTAGTAGTAGTAGTAGTAGTAGTAGTAGTAGGAGTAATAGTTTTAGTAGTAGCAGTAGTAGTGGAGGTGGTTCTAGTAGTAGTAGTAATAGTAGTGATGGTGATATTGGTAGTAGAAGTAGTAGGGCGGCAGTAATAGTCGCAATGTGTTAGCGTCACACTGTGACGAGGGCGACCTTCTGCAAAGGACCTGCTACCTTATATATATATAAATATATATATATATATATATATATATATATATATATATATATATATATATATATATATATACACACATATATATATATGTATTTTATATATATATATATATATATATATATATATATATATATATATATATATATATATATAGTATATATATATAGTATATATATGCTATATGTATATAGTAAAGTAAAGTAAATGAATCTTTTCACGCCTTTAGGCGTATAGGGCATATAGGGCTAGACCTATATTTTTATAGACCAACGGCACAAGATGGGTGATGTGGTCAGCATCACGCCGGCCGCCTCTTCTTTCCGGGACTGCACCCGGTACCCACTCTAGGCTGGGTCGACCTGGGAGTCAAGGTCATTTTTGAAGAATAGTCCGGCTCGCTATAAATATATATATATATAAACATACACACACACACTAAATATTATGTCAGCGCAAACATGTGCTGAAATCAACGCTAATAATAAACATATTTTATAAAGAAAGCATGAATGAATGCCAGGTGCAATGCCCGAGTAACTGACATTCTTAAGACATTTAATCATGAGAAAATGCCCTTGTATGGATGAAAGGACCTTTATTTAACATAAAAAGCCGAACTGGGGAGAGGAAGGGCACGCCACTACTGCGCATGCGCACCGGTGGCAACAAATATGGTAGCCAGATCCAGGAAGCAGTGATGTCGAAAGTTTGAAACCTGCTCCGGCGTTTATTTCCAATACATTTAGGGATATTTGATACACTGGACTGAGGTAAGTGTTGTAGAATCTAGTGGTGGGTTTCCTTTTGGAACCAAGTTGGTGTTTACAGTTAGTTATTTGTAAATTTATGGTATCGCTTCGATGAACTGTCCTGGTGTCACTGTATGACTGTGTTTTGCTTGGATGATCCCTGACCCTGTGTGTTGTGTACTGTGCAGAAAATTTAAATATTTATATAATGAAAATTATTAAACAAAATATCTAGTCATATGAACTTTAAGAGTGAAATCGCCTACCCGCTAAACCGTTTTGTATGTATTATTGTGTTGAAAACACCACGACAAACCGTTCTTAGTAGTAAGAAGTATTGATCGGTCCTTTCAATAGTTTCAGAATTGAATTAAGTATAATATAAACGAACACAACTAGACAACACAAATAAAAGTGGAACGAAGCTGAACTAGTAAATAGTGTAGTAGTTGTTAGTTATGTTAACCACATAGCATACATGTCGATGATCTCGGAAGGAATGAGGAACGCTAGCTAACTTAGCTAAGTCAGTAGTTGATAGCTGCAAAAATCTTTTTTTTTTTAAAAATTTAAAAATACAAATTTATTTAATTTATTTAAATTAACTGAGCTAAATTGAAAAAAAAAAATCAGTTGGGTAAGCACCGTAAGCTGTAAGGTAAAGTAATGCATTACTGTAGGTCATAATGTGTTGGAAACGTTTATTATTTATTTTTAGTTGCATGATGTTTAGAGTTTGTTTAGTTAGCTTAATAGTTTTTTTTCCTTGGAAATTGTCAGGTCAGTCAGTCAGTTCTGCGATCACGTCTCTGTTAAATTTAACTTGCGCTCTGAATTGAAACAACTTAAATTTAACAGCAAACGGTAAACTACTAAACTGAAACTACATTTTTTTGGATGGGCTGCACTTGACCTGGTTGCCTGCATGAAGAGATATTTTGAATATTTATCAAGCAAAGTCACTACTCTCATAAAGTTTATTTAGTAAAATGTTCAGACAAAGGACACTACTGGCTACTCTAAATAAACTGTATTTTTTTTTTTTAAATCTAGAAGCCATGAGTTGTTAACCCGTATTCTCCGTATTATAGATATCGCAACCCTTCGGCCTTGATTCCCTGATAAATACCGTAAATCTGGGAGAAATGGGGCTTTTCTGCCTACCCCCCAGACGTGAACCCGGACCACAAGGAGTTCGTCACCCAGTCACCGCACAGTCCCGAGTCCGGTTTAGCCAACTACGCTAGTGAGCCGGGCAGATAAACTGTATAAAGTATCTTAGTATATAAAATGAATTTCTAAACCAGTAAGAAAATTAGTAAGACAAACTGGGGAGGGGGAAAAAAACCACTAACACTTTTATTGGGACACTCACTTAAACAAGCTAAGACAATAACTAGGAATTTCTTTTGGAACTCAGCAAACTAAATATGTTGAATTTAAGAATCAACATCACAGCACTCGGGACACCCCCATAAAAGCTTCGTCCCCTTCTTCAGTAGCAATGGAATAGTTAAAATTCCGTTGGTACCTGTAACTGTCTGATCTTCTTTGCCCTGAGTGTCAAGCATTGGCCAGATCCCCTTGTAACTCCTCGCAGGGCCATTCTCCTCAGACCATAATGATCCTTCTCGCTCCCAAAGGGCTTTGACAACATCTAGCTTGTCATACACCAGTTCACCAGTCTGTCTGACTACTCATTTCCCAACACACCGGCATAACCTGAAAACTAAATATGAGACCCAGAAAGAAAAAACAAGCAGATGAGTAATAAAAGAAATGGACAGAACTGCTTAAGATAATACTTAATACATGATGGCAGGGCTTACTGCAGTTGACTAAAATCTCCACATAGGTAACAATGACAGGAAACTGCACCAGGTGAGATAGTCATAGGCTGTCAGTCCCTAAGGATTATAAAGGTGTGCTGTTGGTTTTTGTAACGATGTCTGTAATGGCTGTGAGATCAATAGACTTTATCCACACCAGAGTTGGATTCGAGTGTATACAGATGGTTCAGCCAAGAGAGCAATAAGAGACGGAGGAGAAGGAATATACATAGAATGCCCAAATGGTTTAAAAATCAACCAGGCTGTACCAACAGGTTCATATTCCTCCAATTACAGAGCAGAGGTCAGAAGCACTTTTAGCAGCATGTTCTTTCCTAAATGGACAACAGCAGAGCAAATATAGCAGAGTGGTCTTTCTGACTGATGCTATGTCAGTTCTACAAGCAATTGTCGACCCTAAAGACACTCAGTTTGTAGACTTGACGCAACAGCTGATTTACTTAGGCTCTTCAGTAGAACAATCTGTACTGCAATGGATTCCAGGTCACTGTGGCTTGGAAGGCAATGAAATAGTGGACAGATTGGCCAAAAGCGGCAGTTACATGGTACAACCAAATAGCGACTTAACCCACCAAGAGACAAAAACATTAATACAATCTAGTATCCAAGAAAGGTGGCTGGATACACACACCAGATTTTCTCCCTAAAATTCACTTCATCGCCTCTCTAGAGAGGGACAGTGTATTATATTCAGACTAAGGACTGGGCACAACAGATTTCGTCAGCATATGTTCAAATTTTTCGGTGTAGGAAATACAGAGACGTGTCCCTGCAGCTTGGCACCCGAAAATGCTGAGCATGTGCTCCAACACTGTCAACTGTATGCTGACAACAGAGACGCAATCTGGCCTGTTGCAACCACAATGAAGACAAAGCGGTATGGTACATGAGAGGATATGGACTGCACGATAGCTTTCGTAAAGACTACTGGCCTCCTGATATAAGTTTTCTGACAGAAGGATCGAAGAAGAAGAAGACTGTAATGTCTTTGCAGGAGTAGCAGACTGAACCGCCTAGACCAGGGCTATTCAGCTGAGTTTACTCAGTGGCCAAAATGTTAAAAATAGGGATTGTGGCGGGCCTGACGCCCCAGCCCCATTATAGGAAGTGATTTGATTATGGCAGATGTGGCCCTCGGGCCCTTTGACATCTATTCAGGTTAGTTTTCTCAGACATCTTGCAGAGGTCCGCAACACCTAAATGATTGAGTTCAATATCTTTGTAGCTGCCTGGTATAAGTTTGATTATGGCAACGCTTCTCTCAACCTCATAACGTTATGATTGAGCAATATTTCTCAAACGCTTCTCTAACCTGACGTTTACTACGAGGCAGTCTGAGCTTCTGGTTGGGATAGCAATGGGATGTACAATGTTGCCGATACTGTTTGTAATAGCTATGCAGGTCATGTTAGATGAGGCTACGGGCAAGGTCTTCAAATTGGAGACCACTGGATGATGCTACTGCATGTATTTATTGATAACACAACTGTCATAAACTGGTAGTGAGGAGGCTGGACTGCGTGGTTTAACGGTGCGGCGTGTGGTTCAAACTGCAGAAATCAAGAAGTTTGTCTGTCCTTAAAGTTAAGTTGGCAGCAACCAGTTTCACTGTGGCAAGACAAGGATGTGCAAAAGCTAATTAAGTAATGGGGCAACTATCTTCCCTGTTGACAAACAAGCAGATACCCTGGAGTACTAAAGTGAATCTTATCAGAACTATTTTTTGGCCAACACTATGATATCAATGACAATGACAAATGTGGACACTTACATCCTCCAGTAACATAAAATTGTGACAGTAGAGATATATGCCTTAGAAGAGCTGCAGGAATTTCAAAGAAAGACAGAATACAAAATCAGACGAATGCTAGAAATAAAGCCAGTCTTACAGGTCATTAAAAAACAACAAATGAAGTGGTTTGGACACCTAACAAGAATGCCCTGGTACTATCTGCCACGAGTCACACTAAAACGTTACAACGGGTATAGAGCGAGTGGAAGACCTCAGAACAGATGGAATGATGGCATTAAAAAACAGCCTTGCAGAAATGAACATCAGTCTTAATAATGCTCTTGACAGAGCTCATCAACGAACGTTACATCCCCCCCCCCCCCCCACCACCCTGACACTTCGATGAGGTACAAGGTGGAAGAGAAGAAGAAAGACAAAGATCCCCACTCTTTCCACAGGGGAGCATGCACAACACGGGTCCATCGATCAACGATTTTTTCGCCCAATTACTTTCTAGACAAGAAGGTGGTCTGACCTTGGTAATAATGCCAGGCCTTAAACATCCAGTGCTGCACTTTATCCGACCTTTTCTGACAGGAACAAGATGAAATGGTATTATGAGATTTAGTGTTATATATTGTCGCTGCGGCAGCAAATTATGTGACTGTTTTACGACCAGAGTGACAAACTCAACGTTGGTTAATCAGACAAACATTAGATTTTGGCGAATGGCAGACACTGGCAGACATTTTATCAGACACTTTGGCTTTAAAGAATGTAAAGTTCTTTTCCAGTAGGGACTCGGACCAGTCTATTGAGGCCTGTTGTACTGCTTTTTAAATACATATAAAATGACTATTAAGTAAAGTCATTTATAGTCAAAAGTATTTGTGAAAGAGACAGACTGTTTTGTAAATATTCCCTGGTTTAAGTTAAATATAAACATACCACAGTTGTACAGTGAAGCATAAACAGTCACAATTGTAATGATGTATACCTAGACACGGTTGTAGTGGGGAAAACAAGAATAGACCTACAGGCTGTCAAAAAGAATGTCGTAAGATTAAACAAATTCGGAGCTTCCTTCGAAGTCGTACATCTGCCTGAGAGGCAATAAACTAACAGTCTGCATGCACACTGTCTGTGAAATGAAAGTGAATGCAGCACTTATTTTCTGGAACAGGACTACCTAGAAGCCCAATGAACGCATGATGTGTCGATTTTAGTCTCTATTAATTACCCATTGGGCCTGTGATGCTAAACCATCTGGGGCTCAGAGAGTTAAAATACTGTGCAGGACCAATTAAATTGTAACTACTTTTTGAGAACAGGTCCTTGCACACATGGTGGCACGTCAGCATTTACGGGACTGTGTCACTGCCGGAGGTGACTAGATTTACTCTTCTCAGGGTTGCAGGGATACATTTTGTTTACACTTAAATCTAGAGTGGACTAAAAAAATGTCTGATGACACAAAGCTGATTGTTATTTGAGATAATCCGTTCGTCATGTTGAAGTGCATCCTTTGTCCAGTTATAAAGTTGTATTCTTAAAATAGAATGCATCCTTTATTGAATGGTAACATTGTTTTTGAAAAAAATTATGTTGTCATTTTGCAGTTTTCATAGTGGCAGTAATAGCAGGATATTTTTAAGCTTTAAACTCTTTTGGCTCTCGACTTTTTTTGGAAACCTCTTTTCTCGTTCCTAACCCAGATAGCTGTTTTATAACCTCCTTTAGTGATTACATTATTCCTAACCCAGATAGCTGTTTTATGAACCTCCTTTAGTGATTAACTCATTCCTAATCCAGACAGCAGTTTTATGAACCTCCTTTAGTGATTAACTCATTTCTAACACAGACAGCAGTTTTATGAACCTCCTTTAGTGATTAACTCATTCCTGACCCACACAGCAGTTTTATGAACCTCCTTTAGTGATTAACTCATTCCTAATCCAGACAGCAGTTTTATGAACCTCCTTTAGTGATTAACTCATTTCTAACACAGACAGCAGTTTTATGAACCTCCTTTAGTGATTAACTTATTCCTAACCCACACAGCAGTTTTATGAACTTCCTTTAGTGATTAACTCATTCCTAACCCAGACAGCTGTCCTTTAGTGATTAACTAATTTCTAACCCAGACAGCAGTTTTATGAACCTCCTTTAGTGATTAACTCATTTCTAACCTAAATACTTGTTGCTAACTCACATTCTCTCAATGAAAACGGTTACTTGATTTAACTCTTACCCAGATGTATGAGGCTCTAAAGTGATAACAGTGGGGGGGGGGGCAGGGGGGGGGGGCAGAAAGAATAAATATCTGAGGCATGGCACAACCATTGAATGCAAATGCATTTCCTGGTGTTGAAAGAGTTTAAAAAAACCCCATTAAGTTTAATGTTTTTCTGAGAAAGAATTTTGCTACCACATTAAGCATGTTAGACATATATCTTTTCAATAATTGGGAGTTTTTCGTTCTTGTATCTTGAGAAAACCCAAATTAATCTATTATCTAGTTGCCATAATTAATGTAAACATAAAGGACCGAAGTCAAGCTGACATCTCCCTGTGTGGGTTTCGGGGGCCCTATTGTGGGGGGGGGGGGGGGGCAAGAATAGACCCACTGCCTCCCAGCAAGCATGCCATAAGAGTCGACTAATTGGGGGCTTCCTTCAAAGTCTGAGTGGGAAGGAACAACTAACTGCACACAAATGAGCCAGTAGAATGGATGTACACACAAAACTCGGGCCCTGGCACAAAACTAAGGGGCAAGCAACGAGCAATTTCTGTCTGAGCTTACAGCCGGTGAACAGCGAAGAAGGTGACTGGAAAGCTTCACTCCATTGATGAAGATTGGTAGAAAAAGTTCAGTTGTGTTGGTGTGCGTCTTTGTCATTCCCTCTGTTGACATTTCTAGTCGTTACAATTCGTGTTGTATTGAGTACATCTCAGTGTGAATGTAGAAAAAAGCCACAAACTAACAAGTGCTGGGATTGACATGTGACATATGTTAAGGTCCCACAACTAACCTTTTAACTTATACATCCTCTGGTCACTCGTTGTTTCTCCATTTTAGTTCTTAGGTCCCATTTTGGAGGGGAAAAAGAATAGACTTACCACCTCCCCAACAGGAGTGCGTCTGCTTGAGAGGTGAGGAACCAATAGTCTGCATATGAATAAGCGAGATCTGTAAAACAGATGTGTACGTTAATCTTTGGAAAACAAGACAAAAGTCTGGAAGTGGAGGAAAGCCTGAAATTTCTGCAGAGTTTACAGCCAGTGAACACTAAAAAGAAAAGTCACTTCCTGCTGGATCAGTCTCTCCAGCCCCTGGTGATCCTCCACTGCATTGTTATTGAGCCAGTTAATTATAATGATGTATATGCAGCCATCTTTATCAAGTTGAAGTTGGCAGACTGCTACTGATAAAATGGTATTAGAACTCTGCATTCACTACAGAAGCAGGAGACGGAGCACTTATGGGAATGTCCAGAGTGCTGTGGTGTCAGTTCTTGAATCATCTCAACTCAAATCATGTTGTTTTTTCTGTTTTTCAGTTTGACAAGTTGAAACCAGGTTTCAGAGACAGCAGATAAAATGGCATCACAAGGTGAAGGTATGTACTGTTAAAACAGTGGTTTTGATTTGTGTTAGCCAAAATAGGGGTGACACCTGTCAAACTCTTACCAACAAATTACTGAAAACAAAGTGCAATTTGGATGCTTAAAAAAAAAAAAATCAACAACTCTTACATACAGAAACCAGTGTTTTAGCCCAGTGGTTCCAAACATTTTGTGACTTGCAGAGCCCTTTTCTTGAATTATTTTCGGTAGCAGAGCCCCTTGTCTGCCATATTCTGCCTTACTATTTTGTCCTAACATAATCTGTATCTTACCACTTTGGCCTGCCATACTCTGTATCTTACCACTTTGGCCTGCCATACTATATGTCTTACCACTTTGGCTTGCCATACTCTGTATTTTGCCACTTTGGTCTGCTATACTCTGTGTGTTAACTCTTTGGTGTGCCATACTCTGTGTGTTACCACATTGGTCTGCCATACTCTATGTCTTACAAGTTAATATGGTTGAAGTAATGTTATGGTTTGGAGGAAGAAGGGAATGTGAAGATGTATCTAAACAATTGCACATGTCCGTGCAGTTAAATTATATTTTTTGAAAGATAAAATATACCATTATAGTCAGTTTATTCTCAGCTATCACCACTACACATGATATTGTCAAAACTGGGCCATAATACAAGTTTTTTCAAAGCTCAGAAATTACAACATTAGCGTTACAATAGATTTTTACATTACATTATTGGTAGGTGCAGCAGTAAGGTTAATAAAATAATATATAAAGGCGATGTTGAATGTTTTTTGCTGTTTTTTGTGCTTTTTTAATATCCTACCCCCCCCCCAAAAAAAAAAGGAAATCCACAGGTTACGGGACAGTCTAATATTTCAGGGGTGGTAGATAGACTGCTTGCATTCGTGGGACCTAGGCTGCACTCTCTAGTGGGACATAGGTGGGTTTGGGTTAGGGCCAGTTCTAGATCTTTTGGGGTCGTTAAAAGCATCAGAAAGCCCGGAAACCCAATCTTACCATCCTCTAAAATGTTGGACTGTCCTGTGACATCATATAAGGTAGGATATGAATAAAGAACCCGGTTTTCCTATTTCAGATTCATTTCATGGTAATTGAAAGCAGATGCCTGGTTGTTCATTTAAGCGGCTGCTGTATTTTTGTTTTGGCTAGCTTTATTTAGTTTCGCTACACAAAGATATAGTGCGTACTCACGCTCTCTCACAATAATGTTTGGAGCTAGTGTCAGCAGGGTGACAACTGTCATCTGCTAGAGAAGGCACCAGATTTGACTTTCTCGGTCTTTAATTTCATTCACTTTTTAATTAATTGCTATGGAGGGGTGGAAGCGGACCCCTTAAGACTCCATAGACCACAGTGTGGAAACCACTGTTTCAGCCAAACTTTATCGAGAATATTTAGCTAGGTCCCCATGTGGGGAAAACAAGAATAGACCCACTACCTCCCCAAAAAGCATGTCGTAAGAGTCGACTGATTGGGGGTTTCCTTCGAAGTTAAAGTAGATCTGCCTGAGAGGCAAGAAATCAGCAGTCTGCATACAAATAAGTCAGATCTGTAAAACAGATGTGCATGCAGTACTCGGGTTCTGGAACAAGTCCAAAGTCCAGAGGTAGATGAACAACCACAACTTTCAGCCAGTTTTTTTTTAAATTCTTTTTTTATTATAAACTTTGTCACAAAGTTTTTTTTTTTTTAAAAATGTCTGAAAACTTTCGAAGAGGTAATGTAGCCTAGCTGTAAACAACAACACAGCATGCCAACTGGCTTTTTTTTTCATTGTCCACAGAAGTTGTCATGACCCCTTCAAAAAAGGGCAAAGTCACCCACATTAAGATTGAACGCAAAAAACAGCGAGCAGTTGACCCTGGTGACGTGGTTCACGTAGCAGGAGGGGAACACCAGGGATTAGTCGTCAACAGGCCAGGTGAGTGCAGAATGTGGTTGTATTTCCTGGCATAGTGACTTTAATGAGTTTTTGCCTTTGTTGCCATTCTTTTATATTTTGTTTCCAGATTCTAGTCTGTTTATTTCCACAATTTAGTGTTTTAACTAAAAAAAAATCTTCTCAATTACTAGTTTTTACAAAAGTTTTATTTCCAGATTTTAATCTTCTAATTTGGTCTAACCTTTTCTGTATTTCAAATTTATAAAATTGATGGTGCACAATGAAGAAAATGAAATCCTCACCTGCACAGTTTGTGGCGGCAACACTAGCCATGCAGCCTTTAATCCTCAGTCTCAGACCCCCCCCCCCCCTTCCCACCACAATAGTGGTATAACAAAGGCAGTAATTAGCAGATGACAATGAAATGAATCTTATCAGAACTATTTTTTTGGCCAACACTATGCTATCAATGCCAAACGTGGACACTTACATCCTCCAATGAACGTAAAAGTGTGACAACAGAGATGAAATGCGTTAGAAGATCTGCAGGAGTTTCAAGGAAAGACAGAATACGAAATCATGAAATCAGACAAATGCTAGGAATAAAGCCAGTTTTACAGGTCATCAAAGAACAACAAATGAAGTGGTTTGGACACCTAACAAGAATGCCCTGGTACTATCCGCCACAGCGAGCCACACTAAAACGTTACAACGGGTATAGAGCGAGTGGAAGACCTGAAAATATGGAGTGATGGCATTAAGAACAGCCTTACAGAAATGAACATCAGTCTTAATAGTGCTCTTGACAAAGCCCATCAACGAACATTACATCTCCTCCTCCTCCCCCCCCCCCCCCCCCCCCCCCCCCCCCCCCCCGACTCTTCGATGAGGTACAAGGTGGAAGAGAAGAAGAAGAAGACAACGAAGAAAGAAACCCTCTAGTTTCATTTTGCCGCTCTCCTAGAAAGCATGGTCTTTGGTTACCCATCAAGGTGGAGGTAGTAGCTTAGTTTGAAAATATCCTCTTGATTTCCAGTGTTCTTAAGCTTAGATAAGGGTCTCAATGCATGGTGTCCGCCTCGGGTGCTAGAGGTTCGGGGTTCAATCCCCAGTAAGAGCTGGGTTTTTTTCTCGTGGACTTGGACCTCTAGTAATTCCTCCTGGAAATAGAAAAGAATAGTCCAACGCCCCTCCTCTGGCAACATTTTTGAGTTAAAAATCTGCTCAAAGTATTTCAGTATCCTTGCCGGTGCTACAGAGCCTGTGCACTGTGCTGAGCTTCTTCAGACTCAGACGTGAGTTAGAAGAAAGACCGGAGCACTTATGGGTTTCTTTCCGTGTGCCATGATGTTGATCTGTTGTTCTAACCTAAGCTTAGATGCAATGCGTCATTTTGTAGTGTTCAGTGGAATCCTCTTACTCCCCCCGCCCCCATTTACAAAAGCTTGTTCTGTCATGTTGCTTGTTGTCTTTGAATACAGATACCACTATAAATAATAAACTCTCCTTCTTCTTTTTCTCTTCTTCAGCACTCTGAGCACTTGAGGTTCATTGCTGCAATATCACCTGCCTCCATACATCTCTCTGGTTGGCCTTCTCTTTCGAATTAGTAACACCAAGTGCTTGCAGATCTGTCTGGACATTATCTCTCCATCTTCTTGGTCTACGACCATTCATCTCCCTTGTGTATACAATTTTTACTTCTCTGTCATCTGACATTCTTACAATATGCCCCAACCATTTCAGTCTATTAGCTCTCATAATGCCAGTGATCAGTGGTGATTTAAACAGATTATGAATTTCGTTATTGCTTCTCACTCTCCACTCCCTGCTGTTTGCATTTTTTATCGGTCCAAAGACTCCAGAAATGCTGAACTCACCATTTAATTTTCTTTTGCCTGCCATGAAATTCTGTTTGTTTATCTTTGAACAGATGCAAAAGATGAAGACCTTGGCAAACCCCAGTTACAATTAGGCTTCTTGTGTTTCCTAGTAGATATGAAGACAGATGAGCATTTTGTTGTAAGTATATCAAATTTGTGCGCAGCTGCTTTTTAATTATCAGTTGTATATTGTAAAAAAAAAAGAAGAAGAAATGCATAGCTATCCGATGGCACATTTTTATTAGTAGATGGGAAAGCCCATACTCCTACAACCTAGAGACGCTGATGCACATAAGCTATCACTTGATTGGTTAAACCCTAATGTATTCCTCTATGCAATTTGAACATTTCAGTCATTAAATTGTCCATGTCAAAATTATGTTTTCAGTAGATAGGTCTTCCCCCCTCCTCTCTCTCTCTCTCTCTCTCTCTCTCTCTATCTATCTATCTATCTATCTATCTATCTATCTATCTATCTATCTATCTATCTATCTATCTATCTATCTATCTATCTATCTATCTATCTATCTATCTATCTATCTATCTATCTTCTGTTGCTTTGTGATATGCTCCTAGTTTTTCTTACTAAATGCTAGTAATTTTCTGTTCAGCCGTAAACGTTTATGAACAGAAGATTAAACTCTTTAAACCCTGCCACATCTGGGCTCTAAAGTCGACCTAACCAAATTTGGGATCAAGGAATGTCATGAAAGGAAGTAAATGCGGCCTGCATGGTAATGATTGTCTCTTGACACAGTATGCTGGATGATCTGAATGGCATGAAAAAGGCCCTTGACCTAAACATCTTTTTTTTAAAACTGCGCCTCTAGTGAGTCACCATGGTGTAGCCCCTGTGGATCGAAAGGCCGTGGGTTCAGATCCTGACAGAGCCATAATTTTTTTTCCTAAAAAATGACCTTGGCTTCCGGGTCGACCCAGCCTGAAATGGGTGCTAGGTGAAGTCCTGGGAAGTAAAGGCAACCGGCACGATGCTGACCACACCCTCACCAAGGGCTGATTGGCCTTGAAAAATATATATCTAGCACTGTATGCATAATACACCGAAAGTCGTGGGAAAGGGTCTTTGTACTCTTCCACTAGAATGATTAATATTGAGGAACTTTCTCCAGTTGTTAGTTTATTTTGATCAACATCCTTCTGTGCTCAAAACCCATTGCTAGCTTTTCTTCTTCATGCATTCCCAGGAAAGTAGAAAACTCAAGTTTTGGTACGTTGAAGGCACAGATTACTATAATCAAGTCACTACGGCCTATGAATTTTTCAAGGAGCTGGTGCGGCCAGAAAACTTTCCTAGAGGTGAGTTGAATCTACTGCAGCTTAGTTTAGTTTAGACGACGGATTAACATCATGGCACAAGGGTAGTAACCCATGCGTGCTTCGTTCTACTTCTGTCTCGGGCTTGAGTCCAAAGAATCTCAGTGCAGTGCACGAACTCTGTAGCACCGACGAGTTTCCTGAAATACTTTGGGTAGATTTTTAACTCTAAATTATGCCCTGGCAGCGCTGTTTGGCTACTCTTTTTCGATTTCCAACTGCCAAAGGATTTTTTTTAGGTGTGCAGCAATACACATGGGTGCCCGGTCTCACCACCCAGAGACCAGGGGAAATTGCTAGAAGTCCATGTGAAAAAATCCCGGTCTTAACCAAGGCTTGAACCCGGGACCTCTAGCACCCGAGGTGGACACCATGCCTCGAGACCCTGCTTGCTTTTATGGTAATTAATGTGAATTAAAAAATATATCAATTTAAATGTTTCCGAACTAACATACAGAAGTATCGGTGGGTCGCGGCCATTTTTGGGGTTAAACAACCCTTTAACAAGGTGGCCTGAGACCATCGGAAGACATATTCATTGAAGTTATGAAGTAGCAACAAAAATAATTATTTGGTTGGGGGTCGCTACAACATGCAAAGGTCGCAGCATTAGGAAGGGCGAGAACTGCTGCTCTAGGTACTCTGTCCTCCAGTGCAAAAGCCATCCAAATATACCTCTACTGTCTGTTCCCATGAGAAGTTGGTTATAATAGCGTGAAGCTACCATGAACATGTTTGGTTTGGCTTTACTCCTGTTTACTGTCTTTGCTTGAAAGAAGCTAATGAAGGTAGATCTCTATATACAACAACAAGAAAGAGACAAACAATGTTCTTCGGCCCTTAAATGAGAAGAGAGACACTGGAGAACATTGTGAAAACTGGAAAGATCAGTGGAAAAGGGGGTATAGGCAGATCAAGAGAGAAGATCCTGGATGGGTTGAAATGATGGTATGGAGGGATATCATCAAGAGAGCTGTTCAAGGCAACCAGGGATTGTGATCTGTGGAGACGCGTGAGCGCCTACGCCGGTTGACAGGGCACGTGATGATGACTAATTGTGTCAGCATTTGTTGGGAACACACTTCGTAATGGGGACCAGGGTTTCAATCACATGTGTGGACCGTTTGTCTTGCGTTGGCTGTGACTGTGGTACTGAGAGCTGATTGCTCAGAAAGCAGTGGCAAAATGCTGAATTGTAGAATTTGCCTAGAAAAACCACTACAGCCAAAAATAGTGGTTTTGGTTCTGCAAAGTTCTGTAAAGGATCCAGAACTAACCTTTTTCTAATTGTATTAACATCATTATTCACCCATCTAGCCCCTGAAGCATTTGATATAGTTCTGTCTGTGCTTCTTCCTGTTGTCTATTGCTTCAGTGTCCATGTATTATTTCCTTATGTTAAAAGTACAGTTTGTTTTACTTATAAGTTGAATCGTCAATATGCTGCGTAAAGTGGCGGAAGAGTAGGCCAGATAACAAAAAAGCCAGAGTTCTATTATACTGGGTTTCTTTAAAAAGAAAACTTTTCATACCAAAACTGGCTCCTATTAATATTTTCTGACCTCTTATTACAGGCCAGTACTTTATAGATGTTTCTTATGTGTTGTACTATACATTTTAAACATTTGTTACGGAAAAGAGAAGTCTAAAATCACAAATATTGTTCACATTTTAAAGTTACATTCATAATGTCTAACTTAATTTTAGGAAGCATAAATTCACTTGACGCTCACTTGGCAAACTATTTTCCTTTTTTCATTACCCACTTTAAAAACAAAAACAAAAAGTGTGCTGGAGTTTGCGTGTTCAGGCCCCGGTGAAGGCAGGGATTTTTTAAACCAGTTTTCTTCCTGGTCTCTGGGTAGTAAGACAGGACACCCATGTGTATTGTAGTACATGTATAAAAAAAGTTCCCTGGCAGTTGGAAATGAAAAGAGTAGTCTAACGCCCTGGCAGAACAAAATTTTGAGTTGAAAATCAACCCAGAGTGGTTCAGAATCCTCGCCTTTGCTACGGAGTTCATGCACCATGATATTCTTCAGACGCCAGCGTGAGTTAGAAGTAAAATGGAGCGATTATGGGTTACTACCCATGTGCCGTGATGTTGATCCGTTCAAAGCATAAAAAAAAACTAGACTAGACAATACAGTCTGAATAATTTTAGCTAGGTAATTGAGGTTCTACTGTACATGTGAGCGACTGATGAAAGCGGCAACAAGTCTCACCCTTCTGACAGCAACCAATGCAGTTTAGTCTTTTAGTTCCTGCTGTAGGGAATGTAAAGTACAAACAAAAAAAAACTGGCAAATTTAATAATTGCTTTCCACAGATTACGTAGGATTTATTAAAAAGTGCATGAAGCAGATGCAGAAACCACAGTACAAACTGGCCCGCAAAATAGATCTTGAGGTTGAACATCTAGATGCTGCTGATATGCCAACGTCTCCAGGTAGGCCTTTACATTTTTCTAGTTGTCGTTTTTGTTTTATTAATTTTAATTAAAATCGCTATTGTTTTTTGTGTTTGTCAAACTTCATAATGCTGCCACCCTTTAATTCAGTCCCTTATGTTTTGGTAATCTTTAATACAGTTTTTCCTGTTGTGGCGACCCCCAATAAAACAATTACTTTTGTCTCCACTTCATGATTTCAATGAAAATTGGTTTTCCGATGGTCTTTGGCGACCCCTGTGAAAAGGTTGTTTGACCCAAAAAAGGGTCGCCACCCATCGGTTGAGAACTGCTGTATGTAAAAAAGTTGAAACCTTGATAAATTTTACCGTATTGGAATGTTAAAGTGACAAGTGGCACCTCCATTAAGCTGTTAGATTGGAGTGTTAAAGTAACAAGAGGGACCTCCATTACGTTGTTACTGAAATAAGAATAAATACAAGATATAATTAGCAAGCTTGTTGTGTATGTGTGCATTTGTACTGTGTCAGGCTTTGGGTTACTTTTTGGATTAATTTTCCTTTTAGAGTGTTCATTTCAATGAACACTTTAAAAAATGTATTTCCATTGCTTAGAATTTTTGATTAACAGCGCATTCTGATAAAGAGTAGTTCCTATTAATGAGAATGTCCTGATAAGGTCTGTATGTCCTAGTAGAGCTTAGACTTTTGTAGGGAGTATGTCCTGGAGAAATTATGTTCAAACAAGGTATATTTTTTTGGGAGCTTGTTTGTCCTTAAAAGGAGTATGTCTTGAAGGGTGTGTGTCCTGGTGGGGTAATGTGTTTAGTGCAACATAAAACATCTGGACAATAAGTTCAGGAGTAGGCGTTTTCTGACACCATTTAGACCGTTTAATGCACACACAAAGATTATTGTAACATTACACCTATTTGCTCATTGAAATATGTGTGACCAGTTGTGATGTTTGTGATTGTTGCCAGGGCAGAAGTTTGTCAAGAACTTTCTTGCATTTCTTTCTTTCTTCTTTTAAGTCTTTCCTTACATCCTTCTGGTTATTTCATGATAAGATTTTCTTCTTTCTCTATCCCCTCTGTTCCTCTGTGTGTGTGTGTCTGTCTCTCTCTATCTCACACACTGACAGCAGTGGTGTGAATTTCGCACTGTTTTAATACTTCTAATACATATGGGCTGACACTGGTTTGAAAGAGTAATATTAAAAACAATAATAATCTCACCAGTTTCAGTTGCAACTATCCACAATAACAATGTAGTTTAGCTGAAACATTGTTATAGTCTTTCTTGTATTCACTCATTTGTCACGGTTGTTAGAGAGTCTGGCCATGTCCCTGGGATCATTGCAGAGGAAATATTATCTTTTCCCCTTTGATGAAGCAGTCCTGGATCAGCTCATCAAAACATGTGACCTTTATAGCAAATTATCACTGACATTTTTTATTGTATTTTATTTCTTCTCTCCATCAGTGATGCAAGCATGTTTACTTCTCATCATAGTATGACTGTTTTCTGAATTGATGCTTTGCCAGTCTATCCAATTCTCCATCTGTCTGTCCATCCGTCCTTCTATCTCTCATTTGCTGGGATGTGTTTCTTTCTCCATCATTGTTAAAAGCTTTTCTACTTTTGTTCATAATCTGACTGCATTCTGAATTGTTGCTTTGTCTTGTCTGTCATTTTCTCCATCTATCTCTCCTTCAGTCTCTCATTTGCTAGGATTATTTCTTTCTCCGTCAGTGTTGAAAGTTTGTCCACTTCTATTCATAGTCTAAATGCATTCTGTATTGATGCATCTGTCAGTGTTAAAAGCTTGTCTACCTCTGTTTATGGTCTGACAGAATTATGGATCAGTGCTTTGCTAGCTAACCATCCATCCTTCTGTCCCTCATTTTCTAGGGTGTTTTCTTTGTCTGTCGGCATTGAAAGCTTGGGTACTGCTATTCTTAGGGTTTGAAATGATTTCCATGTCTGGTTGTATACTGGGCTGTTTTATCTGTCCATATGCTATAGGGTTCATGCACGGCACTGAGATTCTTCAGACTGGGGCTTGAGTCAGAAATAGAACGGATCACTTATGGGTTATTACCCTTGTGTCATGATGTTGATCCGTCATCTAAACCTAAACCTTATCTGTCCATTTCTCCCTCGGTTCCATCTGTCTGTCTTATGCTGGAGGTAGGACCTGATTCTTAACAGGCATGTAGTGAAAGGTTTTATTGAAGCCGGTTGTGTTGGGTCAAAAGGTGTAGATATCACAGCCTGGCTGTAAACCACACAGCTTGCCTGCAGACCTTTTAAAAGTTGAATGCAAAAGAAGAAGAATAAAAGAAAGGACATTGGTAAAGGAAACTTGGTAACAACAGACAAGATTCATGGGACGACAAAAGTAAGGAAACATACAGAATTACATAGCTGGATTCCTCATGTGTGTCAAGGTCCCATTGTGGGAGAAAAGAATAGACCCACTGCTGCTAACAAACACGTCATAAGAGTTGACTAATTAGGGGTGCTTCCTTTGAAGTTGGTGCATGTGTCTGAGAGGTGAGGAGCCAACAGTCTGCATACAAACGAGCCAGATCTGTAAAATGGGTGTGTATGCAAAACTCAGGTTCTGGAGCAAGACTAAAGCCCACAAGTGGATGAACAACCAGAAATTTCTACTGGGAGTTTACAGCCGGTGAACGCGAAGAAGAAGAGGAAATACCAAGATAGAATGGGCCCCATGGAGGGAATGGGACAAGATCACTGACATGATCTACAGTTCTTGTTATTATGTGGGATGGTGAACTGTGATTGTCTTCACTTCTTTGTAGGGCACATCATGATGGTGTTTATTTCAGTTGCGTACTATAACCAGTCGTCATCTGTGGCTTAGGCGTTGTGAACGGGCTTCGTAATGCCGGGGTGCTGGGTTTGATCCCAGCTGTGGACAATTTGTCTTGCTCTGGTTTTGACAGTGGTACCGAGAGCTAAATGTTAAAAAAGCAATGGCAAAATACTGTACGTAAAACATGCCTACAAAAACCACAATAGCCATTAAATGCTGGGGTTGGTTCTGCAATATCCTGTAAAGGGATACGCAACTAGTTATAAATATAAACATCTGAAAACACATTTTTTTTCAGTTTAAAGCGATAGAGTACATTTTAGTTTATATTGCTCCTCGTGTTTTTTCTGAAACTTTGTTTAAGATTATTTGTTATGCGATTTCACGTTGAATACTGTTTTGAGTATTATTATTATTATTTTTTGGTATTTGTATTTTGTTATCTTGAAGAGCTTATTTTCTATATATTTTTTCTTTTTAATTTGCTGATTTTTTTTCCAGTACAAATTATATTTAATATTTACTGTGGTGACCAAAAGTGACAGACCACGTGATAAATAGAGATTTGGAAAGTATTTTGGAGTATTGCATCAGCCACTGTTTGAGGGCAGAGTAATGACTGCACTGATTTTTTTTAGAGGGCTTTAATATAGCAGCAGACATAAACAGTTATTTACAAGGTGGTCTGAGACTTTTGGCCATCGCTGTACATACAAACTTAATTCTTATCTTTGGATAGAACATTTTTTTAAATCTTGGTTATGCTTACGGTTATGAGGATCTCATCTTAATCATCGTACTCATCATAAAACAGTTTTAAAAAAGCCAGTCATATAAGAAATGGAGTGAAACAAACACAGTCATCTGTTGCTAGTTATCTGACACTGTTTTTCTGCTGCTTAATTCTAGACAGCCTTATACCCCTGGAGCAGTTTGGTAGGTGCCGGTGCATACTTCCTGTTTGTGGTTTCATCTTGACACCCGTGTTGTTGGTCATTTTGTGAATGTTCAGCAACTTGTGTTTTGTTTTCTTAATTCACATATTGGGTTTGTGAAATGTTGCCCATATAATATGTGTTTGGATTCTGTTATCTTTGAAAGCAGCCATTGTTGTTTTCTGAGTTTGAGTTTTATTTTTAAATTAAAAGTCTTGCCTTTTGTGAATACTAATAATTAACTGTCTTTAAATGATATTGCTGCTTACAAAAAAATAAACAGATTAAATTTTAGTTTACTCGATAAAACACGGAAAGTTTAAATATTTTGTTACTTAAAATGTCACAAAAGTTTAGAGAGAACAATAATGGATGAGTATATGCCTGGGAAGAGGAGGGCCAAGACGAGATAGGTGCAGGATGTGGCGGATGATCTCCAGATGGGTGTACTGGACGCGGGACATCTTGCTTGTGATTGAGAAGTTTTCAAGATTGTTCTGCAAAGGACATGCAACTGAATCACTGACTTTGCGTGTGTGTCGTAAAAGTTGACTAACTCGGGGTGTTTTCTTTAACGTTGGAGTTTATCCGCCTCAGAGGCAAGGAACTGACAGTCTGCATACATATAAGCCAGATCTGCAAAACCCAAGTTATGGAACAAGACTAAAGTCAAGAAGTGGACGAACAAACAGAACTTTTTCTCCAGAGTTTACAGCTGGTGAATGCAAAAAAAAAAGAAGAAGTTAATTATTTCAGTTACAAATAGTTCTTATTTCAGTGCTTTCTGTCTCGAAGTTTATCTGCTTTAGAGCAACAGTTTAGACCAGTGATTTTCAACTCTTTTTATGTGGTGTTGCTGTTGAATAAATATCAAGACACTCCCCCCTCCCCAAACCAACTTGATGAAAAAGAGAACGAAACAGTAAAAATTCCAAGCACTACTAAGTAGAACTTTGAGAACATACTTGTACATAAATCAGAGTGTGAAATAACATGACATTCTTAGGTCTTTTGTTTTCTTAATATTTAAAACAATATTTTATTTTCAATTTAACTGAAAAATTGTTAGTATAATATTACAAGGGACAAATGTACTTAATTCCAAAATTGCCCCCACCCTCCCTTTTCCCAAAACTTTCTTGCTCAAAGACATGGTGCTCAAATTTGCATTGTTACAGATTTTTGCAAAAAATGACCTTGACTCCCAGGTCAACCCAGCCTAAGATGGATACTAGGTAATATCCAGGGAAATAAAGGCAGCGGGCAGGATGCCAGAATTACTTCACTAATTAATTCACAGATTAAAACCTACTAATAAAAAAGCACATAACGTTCTGTAGGCTTATGTTAAACTGATCAGCAAAAAAACAAAATGGAATCATTTGGAATTAATAATGGACATCATTTTCCTCGTTCTAGAGGAAAGTAAAAGACGTTTATCACACCTTCAGGCATATTGGGCATATAGGTCTAGACCTATATTTTATAGAGCAGTCAGCACTTGGTGGGTGATATGGTCAGCGTCACACCGGCAACCTTTACTTCCCAGGACTGTACCTGTTATCCATTCAGTGCTGTCTTGACCTGAGAGCCAAGGTCTGTTTAAAAAAAAAAAAAAAGACCAGGCTCTGCCAGGACTCAAACACACGCCCTTCTGATTCAAATCTTCTGGTCGTTACGCCATGACGACCCTCGTAGATTAGAGTAGCTATGAATTCTGGTTATAGCTTTAAAGTGAATACTACAGAGGCTTTCTGCTCTTTTGATAGAAATCAGAATTAAAAGTTTTTTCTTTCAGTTATTTCAGAAATAGAAATTTTAGATGCTATAATTGAATGTTTATTAATATGTGTATATACTTTACAAATAGCATGCATATAAATTAACAGTTTTGATTTTGTGTGTGTGGTAAATTTGTATGATATATTTCTTGTGTATACTTTTTAAAATTCTCTAGTAATATAAGTGGGAGCGTCATTGGCCGAGGGGTTATCAACATAGCTTTACATTTCTGATATAGAGATAGGATGTGAAACTGACATGCAAAAACTAAGTGATCTGAGGCTGTGATGTGAAATTGGATGAAGTGAAACTGATTTATAACTATGTGGTGTGAAACTATGTTGTGTTTGGATCAGCCCTAAGGTCTTACTGGATTTAACAATTTTCCTGCTTTTGCTAGGGATTAAACATAGACCTCTCCAAACAATTGCTCTGCTTGTTAGGAATTAGGCCTCCACCACTCTTTTTAAACTGCTGAACACACTGTTCTGCCAGATTAGTTAAAGTTAAAAGTTGGGAAGATTGACTTCATTGCACCGGGTTTCTATTCCAAATGGCTGAATCTCTCTCCTCAGAACAGATAACTGCCTGCAACAGGTGTTGCACAAAGCACCATCTCCATAACTCTGGCGATGATCCTCAGGTATTTCGGTAAAATTTGCACTCGTGAACTGACCAGCACAGCCGTGGAATGAGCCCACTACCTTTAAAGTGTGAGGTAAACGGCTTGACTACTTCACCATGGAGACCCTCTATTAACAGATAAACCTGCTGAAATTCACACCATGTGAAAGTACAGGGACTGATGGGTCAGAACGATTTTGTTGACTGTGGCAGGAAATACACAGTAACAGTGATTGCTGACAGGAAAGGTCATACATTTGTCAGCATGGCGGAATTACCAAGTGGGTGATCGGCTGATGTGGGTAGTTTTGCTGGTGATGACACTTTGACCTTTCAACGCCACTTTTAGAGCTTGTCGTGTGATTAGTACAGCTGTCCTGGTGTGGGAGAGTATGATTGTGTACAGGTGTGGGAGAGTATGATTGTGTACAGGTGTGGGAGAGTATGATTGTGTACAGGTGTGGTCCTTGCCATTCAAATTGAGACAGTTTCTTCTAGCATCTGCTTTTCTTTTTAGGCATGGTTTTATGATTGTTAATTCCTGCTCCTATCTTAGCTAGTTCCCATTCCTATCTTAGCTAGTTTCCGTTCCTATCTTAGCTAGTTCCCGTTCCTACCTTAGCTAGTTTCCGTTCCTTTCTTAGCTAGTTCCCGTTCCTATCTCAAATAGTTCATGTTCCTATCTTAGCTAGTTCCCGCTCCTATCTTAGCTAGTTCCGCTCCCATATTAGCTAGTTCCCGTTCCTGTCAAAACTAGTTCCTGTTTCTATCTTAACTAGTTACTGTTCCTATCTTAGCTGGTTCCCATTCTTTTTTAGGCGTGGTTTTATGATTGTTAGTTCCCGTTTTTATCTTAGATAGTTTCCGTTCCTATCTTAGCTAGTTCCCGCTCCTATCTTAGCTAGAAAGATCATTAATATAATACAGCTGCTATTATCTGCTGAATTCTCAGAATACCTTGAACAAAGAAGCAAAGAAATACTGACATGTTAAAAGATCTGCTGGACATCAAGGAAGCTAATAAACAGCATCATGTTTTGAATGCTGAAGTATTTTGATCAAATCAAGCACCATGTCGGATTGGGAAAAAATAATAGCAGAAGGCGTGGTACCAGGAAGGAAGTACAGGGGCCGACCAACACGAAGATGGGCACTGAATATAAGTGGCTCCTTCAATATGAAAGTACACAAGGCGGGAGAGCTGGCGAGAGACTAAGTTTGTTTCAGGCAGACCGTGATGAGAGCGATGTTCTGCAGAGGATCTGCTACGCGATGAATGATTTTAATTTGCGGGCCACTTGGTAAGCATCCACTGGCCAGATTTTGTCTGTCAGCCTGCAGTTGAATAGCCCTGCCCTACTTCATCAGGTTTTAAAAAAAAAAAAGGGTCCTCCAGCTGTACACTGTCCTAAAAATTAGTATAATGAGGACAGTAGACAACAGTTGATTTTAATTTTTTCGCAGATGACACACCACAGTGTGATAGCACACCATGAACTGTCGTCACTGCATAATCTTCTTATTCCTTGTTCACTCTCAAAAGGCCGGTTTGAGCACTGTGAGTCATTTCTAGGCTGTGATATCTGCACCTTTTGTGTCAAAGTATCTGATTGCTGCAGACCCTTTATTAGTGACTTTTTACGACAGGCTTGTTAAGGGCAGAAGGTCTATATATTTGTTTCCCCAAGACAGCCACCAAAACCACATGGGATAGTGTACGGGGATATTATTGATTTTTTTTATAGTGTGCAATTCTCTTGTAACGAATCCCTCATTATCAACAGCAGTGTGTTGCTATTGTTACACCAGTAGTATTGAGCTGGCTGGCCTTGGCAGCCAAGTGCCATCATACACAGGAAGAGGCTAGCTTGCATAAGCTGTCGGAGGGCCTCATAGAGTGCTTTGTTTTCAGAGGGCCCCATAGAGTGCTTTGTTAATTAATGCATAATACAGAATTGCAGTGCATTTTGTCTGTTGTCAAGGGTTAGGTATCGTAGTATGGTTGTCAATACATGAACGGCAACGCATCAGTACATGAAAGGCAAAGCATTGATCCTTTGAGAAGGACAGGGTTGAGTTTCCCCCTGGGCCGTCATTTTATTTTTATCACTCAGAAAATATTCTCTTGTGTGATATTCCTGTAGTGCTCTTGAAAGTCTGCACGATAAGCACATTTACTCTAGAAATCATCATCATCATTAGCTCCCTTTTTGCTGTTAAGTCTCATGAGGAGAAACAGTTTATGGTCTGGGGTTTGATGAGTTTAACTGGCCATTGTCATTCCATGTAGGTATAATTTTCTTTAACCCTTTTCCTCATTCATTCAGTAGCATGTCCCTCGCGGAACCTCGCTGCCATAACAACCCTCCGGAAAACCTTCCTATCCTGAGCAAGATGTCCTGCGTCTGATACACCCATCTGGAGATCATCTGCCACATCCTGCACCCATCTTCTCCTTGGCCTTCCTCTTCCTCTCTTCCCAGGCATAAACCCCTCTATTATTGTTCTCTCTAGACTTCCATGACGTTTCAAGTGACCAAAATATTTTCCATTTTCTTTGTTTTATTGTCTTTACTAGCCAACCCTCTTCAATATTCAGCTCTTGAAGTATGGATGCATTTGTTCTTTTCTTTAACCAAGATATTCTTAGAACCTGTCTGTAACATTTAAATTCAAATGCATTTATGCGCTGTTCCTCAAGAAGCTGAAAAATCAACACTTGTGGTTGGGTCCAGTTCCCCCATAAATGTCACTTTTCCGACTTGTCTGTAGTAACCTGTTTACATCACACATAGTTGATGATATTGTCTGAGTTTGTGCCTGCACAGTTTTTAATGAGCCAGGATATGAATACATTGACAGTAGCATTTAGGGAGGTTGTCCTTTGAGCTAAAGGGTGGAAGGTTTAATGTCAGCAGTCCTTCCTCTCTCTGGGTGCCCTCTTGCTCTGACATCAGGCCTTTCAACATGTTGCTCCTGTGTTGGTGGTAGTTGTGCTTGCATTCTAATGAGATGACTAAACTATTTAGATCTTCTTCTCTGGTAATTTGTTGCAAGATATTTTTTCCACCGTCTGTCTGATTGTATCATTTCTCACTCGATCTCAGAAAGGGTAGGTTGGCTTTTCTTGGACATCTCGACTCACAGGTGTTAATTTTACATTGCGATAATGTCCAAGTATGGCACTTGTAGCACTGTGTTTTTGGTATTTTGTGGCGTGTAATCTATTTCTTGGTAGTCACACTCATTTTTGAATGATGCGCACTCAAAGGATATATTGGCCAAGTTATTGCAAGGCATATTTTGCAGTATCTCATCAGCGGCATCAGGAATTGTATCAGCCTATAATGAGGTGCACACAGTGAATCCTGTCCTACCAAATACACAAATCACATTGTCATCTCGGCACTGTACGTCTTATCAATGGTAAATAACAAGAAGGGCACGGCCATTTTCCCTTATAAGCCCAGAATCAAGCAGTCTGTGTTGAGCCATATAGGGATATAGTCTTTGGCTGTTTCATTTAGCTGTCAGAGCATTAATCTCTACCTGGTTCTGGACTTTAGGCTGCTTCATAGCCGCTGGGGGCCACACTTTCTTCTTCTTGTGGGAGTCTACACATTGGGAGCTTCCTTCGAAGTCAAAGTACATCTGCCTGAGAGTCAAGGAACCAGCAGTCTGCATACAAATAAGCCATATCTGTAAAATGGATGTGAGCGCAACACTCAGGTTCTGGAAAGAGACTCAAGTCCAGAAGTGGATGAACAACCATAACTTTTTGCCAGAGTTTACAGTTGGTAAATGCGAACAAAAAGAAAAAAAATACCTGGATGGCTTGACCCATAGATTGTGACAAAATCATTGACCTGATCCATAATTCTTGTTATTGTCTCAGACAGCAAACCATGACCACCCGCACGTCTTGGTAGGGCACATGAAGATGGTATTTATTTCAGCTGCATGTTTTAACCAAGATCTGAAAACAAATTCTCTAGCTTTACGTTTATCGCTCCTTGCGTTTTTTTTTCTTTTTCTGAAACCTGGCTGGAAATTATTTGTTATTCCGAAACAGTACGTTGAACAGCAAATAGGGATGAATAGATCTCAGTTAGTGTTTGAAGCATGGCTACAGTGTTGCCAGTTTTAAAGCCACAGCAACAGTCTCCTTATTTTTATAAACCTTTACTAATGCATGTGAGAAATGTATGTGATGGGCATTAGAAAAACTCTCAACTTTTGGAGACATAAGTTCAAATCCTCATTAAGATGATGAATTGTTTTTTCCTATTATATTAAAAATAAAATCCAGACTTGCACATTCTACTGCAGCTGTATTAGCCTTAAATCTGTCAACCCACCCCCCATATACCACACCACCCTAAGAAGGAGCAAAAACAGAAAGGAAGGGCCGTTTTTTAAAAAAAAAACTACTGCATGCAAGTTGTAGATGATATGAAACCATAGTCGTTTATAGTTTTGTAAGTGGTCAGTTGAGCTATGCATGAACCTTTACTTGAATGTATCATGCAATAATTTAATTTGCCTAATATATTATTTCATGTATTCTATCAACATTCTTAACTACTTTGGATTGCGAGGTACCCCAGTGTATTACTAAAAATTACCTGGTGTAGTCAAAACAGGGCCATATATAATGGTCTCTGTGGCAAACTGGTTAGCCGTTTACCTGAACGTCGTGGATTAATTTCACGGCTGCACCGTTCGGTTTATGAGTGCAGTTTTTACAGAGGTCACTGAGGACTGTTACTGATGCTACCACGTTCTTTCGCGTGACAGTCTCGACAGGTAGCTAGCCATTCTGCAAATAGAGGGTCGCTACCATATGGGATAAAACCTGATGCAGTGAAGTAAATCCTTTCTGGATGGTTGAATGGAGTGCCTGTCCCGATGGATTGCCATCCAGGATGCATGTTGGGGGGAAGGTGGGGGGGGGGGGCAAACTTCCAGATAACAGCCGTGGGGGGGTGGGGGGGGGGGTGACACTTGTTATTTATTTATTTTTAAAATGATAAAGTAATTATGCTCTCTCGACATCTGTGGCTTAGGCAGTGCGAACGAGCTTTGTAATGTCAGGGTGCCTGGTTCGATCCCAGCTACGGACGGTTTGTCTTGCGTTGGTTTTGACAGTGGTGCAGAGAAATGACCGTTCAGGGAGCAATGGCAAACTAATGATAAAAAAAAACTTGCCTAGAAAAACCACAACAGCTGATTGTTCTAATGATAAGTTGTGTCTCCCATGAGGAGTTGGTTATGATGTCATGGAGACTCGTTTATATTAGAAGTACAAAGTTGTTCTTGTGTGCTCATGATTATGATTGATTTACTTATGCATGGGCATTCGAAGTGGTGCAGTGTCTAGATGCTTGCCTGCGGATCGGAAGGTCGTGGGTTTGGGTCCGGAACCGGGCTTTCTTAAAACAAAATGAGCTTGGCTTCCAGGTCGACCCAGCCCCGATTGGGTAACAGGTGCAGTCCTGGGAAGTAAAGGCGGTCAGCGTGAATGCTTACCACGTCACCCCCCCCCCCCCAGTGCCGATTGGTCTGTAAAATATGGGTCTAGCTCTATGTGCCCAATACGCCCGAAGGTGTGGAATTGTACTTTACTTACTTGTGCATGTCAGTTATGTAGGTATTAACTGTGTGTATTTGAGTTTTGACAGTTGTAGCATTGTTGGAACTAGCTTCTGTTCATTGACATGAATGAGTATGCATTAAGCTTCTGTAATACAAATAATTGACTGTATGTTTCATGAATGGATATTTCTGGTTTCTTTTTTAGTCAGAAATTGTTTTAATGAAAAAAGATGAATGATAATATTTTATGTGATTAAACATGCCAACTCACTCGCCACATAATGATTGAGGTTAGAATGTGGTCATGTTTAATAAATGACACACAATGATTGAGGTTAGAATGCGGTCATGTTTTAAAAAATAACACACAGTGATTGAGGTTAGAATGTGGTCATGTTTAATAAATGACACACAATGATTGAGGTTAGAATGTGGCCATGTTTAATAAATAACACACAGTGATTGAGGTTAGAATGTGGTCATGTTCTAAAAAATAACACACAATGATTGAGGTTAGAATGTGGTCATGTTTAATAAATGACACACAATGATTGAGGTTAGAATGTGGCCATGTTTTAAAAAAACAACACACAATGATTGAGGTTAGAATGTGGTCATGTTTTAAAAAATAACACACAATGATTGAGGTTAGAATGTGGCCATGTTTAATAAATGATACATAATGATTGAGGTTAGAATGTGGTCATGTTTTAATAAATGATACATAATGATTGAGGTTAGAATGTGGTCATGTTTAATAAATGACACATAATGATTGAGGTTAGAATGTGGTCATGTTTAATAAATAACACACAATGATTGAGGTTAGAATGTGGTCATGTTTTAATAAATGACACATAATGATTGAGGTTAGAATGTGGTCATACAAAAAAGAATGACACATAATGATTGAGGTTAGAATGTGGTCATGTTTAATAAATGACACATAGTGATTAAGGTTAGAATGTGGCCATGTTTTAATAAATAACACACAGTGATTGAGGTTAGAATGTGGTCATACAAAAAAAAAAAAATGACACATAATGATTGAGGTTATGTGGTCATGTTTAATAAAAAAAAATGCATAAACTCACTAGTAGTAATCTGTTTCTTATAAGACATTTATGACATTATTTTAAAACATTAAGATTAAATCACAAAATGTTCTCATAATGTTGTTATAAACACCAATGCATTAATTGTGTTTCTATGTATATTTGTAAAGCTTTATTGCTATTGAATACCAATAAATTGGTTGTTTATGTGTGTAACTGTGTGTGTGAGTGCACACATGCATAAATTGGTTGTTTATGTGTGTAACTGTGTGTGTGAGTGCACACATGCAGGCGCGCCTCAACACAAAATATGAAAAAAATATGTAGCTTGTTTTATGTGTCAATCTGTATCGAGCAAATAAAAAAAAAAGTTTATGATATCCGTTGTTAGATTGCCAATATTAAAAAACATTTTAATAAATATCCCACTTGATTCTTTTGTTGTCATATTTAACATTATACCCAGTTAGGTTACGAGGCTACCATTTATTCTGCAAATAAAGAATAAACTCACTGTCACATTACAAGCATGTCCTAAGAGGCAAGAGTGATAAGGGGTTTGCTGAAATCAGATTATTCGGCCGAAAAGTGTATATATTTGAGCTTACCTGTAAACCACTGCACAGCATGAGGATTGTCCTTTAAATGGCAAACACGGGGAGAAGAAGAAGAAAAAGAAATTGAACATTAATACCATTTTTCCAAACTATTTACTGATATTGAACTTTTTTTTTGGGGCACATATTTTAAATGTTGGTCTTTATGCAAATTACTGTGTGCTGTATTTTTAGCTAGTTGACTGAATAATATCCGAAATTTGTATTTTCAAGTATTTACGTATCTTATTTCTATCCCGCATCAGGAATAGAAAATATGGATGGTGAGGGTAAGTGGATTACTGCACATCCCGCAGTTTATTTGCATGTTGGCACATGGCAGCTGTTGTGATTCAGTGTTGTCTTTCCTTGTTGTAGTTACTTTGTGGATGGTCAGGGGATATTTCAGTCATGCTAGTTCTGTTTCCCGCTCAACATTCTTGGTCAAAGGTTCCTTGCATGAGCAGCTGGAAATGTCTGGCACATTGTACAGTTATACATTTCAGTACAAAATGCCCGTGATGTAGTTTTCATTCTTTCTTAACAGGTGCGGTGGTGATTTCAAGAAGTATGCATGTTTTTCGTATTAGCAGTTTCTTTATTGCATCATTTGATTAAATGTTAACTTTTTCGGGTGGCTGCGTGGTCTCGAAGCATGGTGTCTGCCTCGAGTTTTAGAGGTTTCGGGTTCAGTCCCCGGTAAGGGCTGAGTTTTTTTCATGTGGACTTGGACTTCTAGTAATTCACCCTGATCTCTGGGTAGTCAGATCAGACGCCTGTGTGCATTTTTGCATACGTAAAAAAAATCCTGTGGCAGTTGGAAATCATAAAGAGTAGCCTAACAGCGCTGCCCAGGCAAAATTTGGTGTTAAAAATCTACCCAAAGTGTTTCAGGATCTTTGCCGGTGCTACAGAGCCTGTGCTTTGGACTCAGACTTGAGTTAGAAGAAGAACAGAGCACTTATGGGTCACTGCCAGTGTGCCATGATGTTGATCTGTTGGTCAAACCTATAACTTAATTTTTCGGTCCCAGTTAGTTAATACTCTGACTCTATTCTGGCTCAGTCTATCGTCGGTTACTCTGACTTTATTATAGGTAGTCTATTTTGTGAATTTATTACAGGAAACTAATAGAAGACCAGTGTAAAATAGTTTGGAAATTGAATTATTTAACAGAAGTTGTTAAGTAAGAACTAAAATAGTGTTGCATTAGATGGAAACTGGGTCAGCAAAGACCCACTACCCAGACACCCTTCCCCCCTCCCCCACCAAATAATCCTGTAAGTAACGGTTTACATATACATAAAGTTAAGGTCCATTTTCAACGCCTGTACTTGGTGGGAATTAGTACAAGCATGAATAGGGGCAGAATTGTAGTAGAAGCAGAATTAGTGCGAGCAGTAATAGGGGCAGAATTGTATTACTAGCAGAATTAGAACGAGCAGTTATAGGGGCAGAATTGTAGTACTGGCAGAATTAGTACGAGCAGTTATAGGGGCAGAATTGTAGTACTAGCAGAATTAGTGCGAGCAGTAATAGGGGCAGAATTGTAGTACTGGCAGAATTAGTACAAGAGTAATAGTGGCAGAATTGTAGTACTAGCAGAATTAGTACAAGAGTAATAGTGGCAGAATTGTAGTACTGGCAGAATTAGTACAAGAGTAATAGTGGCAGAATTGTAGTACTGGCAGAATTAGTACAAGAGTAAAAGTGGCAGAATTGTAGTACTAGCAGAATTAGTACAAGAGTAATTATGGCAGAATTGTAGTACTAGCAGAATTAGTACAAGAGTAATAGTGGCAGAATTGTACTAGCAGAATTAGTACGAGCAGTTATAGGGGCAGAATTGTAGGACTAGCAGAATTACTACAAGAGTAATAGTGGCAGAATTGTAGTACTAGCAGAATTAGTACGAGCAGTTATAGGGGCAGAATTGTAGTACTAGCAGAATTAGTGCCCGCAGTAATATATTGTAGTGATAACAGAATTAGAAGGGACGAGAAGTAATATATTGTAGTGATAGGAGAATTAGAAGGGGCGAGCAGTAATATATTGTAGTGATAGCAGAATTAGAAGGGGAAGAACTGTAGCAGTAGTGAGAGCATTGGTAACAGAACTTTGGTAGTAGTTGCAGTATTATGACATTAGTAATAGTGGCATAATTATAGTAGTAGTAGTAGCAGCAGCAGCATTAATTGAGGTGGCGTTGGTGCTGGTGGTGTCAACATCTGACATTGATCTATTTCTTGCAGTGTAAGACAGCTGTCTAAAAACACACCAATGTATACAGCTGTACAGGGGAAAAGGAAACATAAAGAAATGAAACCGTTTGAGGGGGGAACAAATGAAATAAATGATCAAGAAATAGTAAATTCTATAAATAAGTATTCAGTTAGGAGATTTAGTGGTTGCATTGAATATATATGTGTAGCTGTATTTGTTTGTGTTGTTATCCTGCAGAAGATAGCAGCCGACAACTTACAGCTGTTATCATTCATGGTTGTCAGAACTATTATTTTTGTCATGGTGCCTGCAGCCTTGTTATTTCATTGTTGTGATTTGCTGTTTTGTAAGTTAGAAAGATCCCAGGGTTTGAGTACCATGTGTTGTTTGTAACTGTTTAGTCAGTGATGCTTTTTCTTTCGTGGAAGTAAAACACCCTCCATCCACCATCATTTTTGTCTACTGAGGAACATGAGTTAAATGTTACTTCATTCTGTTCCATGCAACTCCCTTTTGAGTTTGTTGGTTTCAATTGACATTATGTATAAGCTTTTCTCGACTCTATGTGACCCTTCTAGCTGTGACACCCACCAACACTGCCCCAGTTCTTAGTTTGACTCCTCCCATCCTATGATAATTGTTTTATTTCTTTAGACAAAAATTGATTACTTTAAGTAACGACTTCTTTGAATATAACATATAACGGGGGTGGGCATTCACTTGGTAGCGAAAGAGCTATGTAAGGTTCACAGCTAAATAAAAATTATAAAATTCCTAGCCAGCATAATGTAGCCACTTCTTATGACCTTAGTTCCTTAGTCTAGAAACACATATTCACAACACGCACCAGCATGCTGGAAATGTCCTAATAAAAGAGAAACAACACAAACAAGTTCCCCCATTGTATATTGTAAGTCCTGCCTGTGATTTTGTTCTTTTGAGTGTGGATATTGTCCGAGTCATTTTGTTCTTTTGAGTGTGGATATTGTCCGAGTCATTTTGTTCTTTTGAGTGTGGATATTGTCCGAGTCATTTTGTTCATTTGAGTGTTGATAGTATTCTAATCATTTCTTTTTAAACAAAAAATGTAAATATTTGTATTTTGTTTGTAGGTTTACTTGTATTGCAGTATTGGCATCGTCCTGGTAATTTCATTCACTTTGGTATTGATATTGTCTAGACATTTTGTTTATTTTTTGTTGTTGAAATTATCCTAGTCATTTTTTGTTGATATTGTACTTGCCATTTTGTTTATCTTAATATTGATACATTTTTCTAATTTGCATTGCAACTGATTCAGGTTGCTTCTTTTGCTCTGTTGGCATATATTCAGCTTCTTCTTCTTCACCAGCTGTAAACTTTGGCAGAAGATTTTGGTTGTTCATCCATTTCTGGACTTTAGTCTCGTTCCAGAACCTGTTTAACAGGGCTGGCTTATTTGTAAGCAGACTATTCTCTGTCTCTCAGGCAGATACACTCTGACTTTGGAGGAAGCAACCCTAATTAGTTGGGGGAGGGAAGAGGGTAGTGGCAGTGGATCTATTTCTAATCTATGTCCACCTAGATGAGATCCCGGCACCTACAAACAGCTTTACATGAAAACCTTAAAATTGTGATAGACACTACAATAGCCATACCCTTATTTTGCAACCTGTCAGTTTTGTTGTTAGGAATGTCAAGAGTGTTAAGCATGTGAAATATAGTGCACTCCTTTACTGATCAGAAAACAGAACGCAGCTCCTCTTTGGTGCATGTCAAAAGTGGGGCAGCCATTTATAAACTGTCATTATAACATCACTATATTTGTGCATCATGATTTCACATGTTTAAAACTCTTGATATCCTTAACAATAATATTGATAGGCTACAAGATAATGGCATGGCTACTGTAATTCGTGTCATTCAAATGGTTTAATTTAAAACCCCCTTGTTCAAGGTGCATTCAGACGATTAATGCCCCAGATTTTCTTCTTGCTAACTATTTAGGCAAAAAGTTTTCTTCTTCTTCGCAGTCACCAGCTGTAAACTCTGGTGGAAAGTTCTGGTTGTTCATTCACTTCTGGACTGCAGTCCTGTTCTAAAACCTGAGTGTTGCGTGTGCATCCATTTTACATATCTGACTCCTTTGTGTGCAGACTGCTGGTTCCTTGCCTCTCAGGCAGATGCACTCCGACTTCGAAGGAAACAAAAAGTTATGAAGTACACTCACAGTATGAACTGACTGTGTCCTTTACACATTATATTTTTTTGTTTTATCTTCTATTCACTTCTATAACCTTCTGCGAATGTGAAACATGGAAATGCATGCCTTGCCTGTATCAGGTATTGTTCCGTCCACATAGACACTACAGCATAAATCAGATTTGTCCCGCCACCTTCTGAAGCTTCAACTCTCTGAACCCAGCAACCCTAGACACTCCTGTCAACTGCACAACTTCCATACACAGAGCACAAGTATTTATTAATGTTCACCACAATTTGTTTATTCAGCAACCAGGAATTTTACAGTAACTTGCTGTTTGTAATGCAGATTGTACTCACTCTTCATTTTAAAGGATAAGTCTAGCGGTTTGCATTTTTGTCAGAACTAATTGTCATTTCATACATACGATCCTGAAATATCTAAGTTGAAACTAGCACAACTTCATATTGGTATTTTCTTAAAATGTTAGGCATTATTTTCTGAATGCCCCTTCTATAACAAAAGATTTTAAGTGCCAAAGGATGGCCTTGTTAATATGACTATAAAAGTATACATTGCTGATTGATGATTGTTAAAATCATGAGAATAATAAGACTAGATTGTCTTTGTACTGACACCCACAGGGGCATAGAAATCAAGCAAGGCCAACAAAGACATGCAGAAGGAAACTAGAGAGCGAACTAGTTGGTTGTGGGCCTGTGCTCCATTGGGGGTTGGACAAGAAGAAGAAGAGTGATGACTTGTTGTTTAAGTGTAAGACTGCCAAGTGATGATTTGATGAGTGCCAAATGATGACTTGTTTTTATGACTGTGAGAATATACACAGTGCTGAGTGAGGTCAGTTAGCTGTAAATATGAGAGTATATACAGTGCCAAGTGATGGCTTGCTGCCTCAAATTTGAGAGTATATGCATTGCTAAATAATGGCTTGTTGCTACATCCCTGAGAATGCATTCAGTTGCAAATGATGGATTCTTGCTATAAAAGTAATAATATACTTTGGGGCAAATAGTAAATTGCTATTATAACTTTGAGAATATACACAATGCTAAATGAAGCTTGATGTACTAGGTTTATAAATGCCACAGTGCTAAATTTTACTTGCTATAACTATGTGAATACACACAATTGTAAGTGATGACTTATTGCTTTAGCGGTAAGTCTTATGCTTAGTGCTAAAAGATAAATTGTTGCTATATCGGTGAAAATATACTTAGTGCTAAGAGATCACTTGTTGCTATATCAGTGAAAATATACTTATTGCTAAGACATGAATTGTTGCTATTTCAGTGAAAATATACTTATTGCTAAGTCATGAATTGTTGCTATATCAGTGAAAATATACTTAGTGTTAAGAGATCAATTGTTGCTATATCATTGAAAATATACTTAGTGCTAAAGAACAATTGTTGCTGTTTCGATAAGAATACACTTAACGCTAAGGTATGAATTGTTGGTACATGGGTAAGAATATACTCCATGCCAAATGATGTATTGTTGCTATATCAGTAAGAATATAATCTGTGCTAACTGATGAATTATTGCTCTATCGGTGAGAATATACTTAGTGCCAGATAATGAATTGTTGCTATATAGGTAAGAATATACTTAGTGCCAAATGAGGGATCGATGCTATATCAGTAAGAATATACTCAATGCCATTGATGAATTGCTGCAGTATAAGTAAGAATATAGTCAGAGTAAAATGATGATTTGTTGCGATATCAGCAAGAATACAGTCAGTGCCACATGATGAATTGTTGCTATATCGGTAAGAATATAGTCAGTGACAAATGATGAATTGTTGCTTTATGGGTAAGAATATAGTCAGTGACAAATGATGAATTGTTGCTATATAGGTAAGAATATAGTCAGTGACAAATGATGAATTGTTGCTTTATGGGTAAGAATATAGTCAGTGACAAATGATGAATTGTTGCTATATCAGCAATAATATACTAAG
The DNA here is from genome assembly GCA_905116865.2 of Candidula unifasciata. NCBI lineage: Eukaryota > Metazoa > Mollusca > Gastropoda > Stylommatophora > Geomitridae > Candidula > Candidula unifasciata. Next base: position 105,680 of record CAJHNH020000507.1, read on the forward strand.
TACCAAATGATGGATTGTTGCTATATAGGTAAGAAAATTCATGTCTTGATGTTATCAATAAATATAGGTATACACTTCTTGTTGAAGAATATACAGTATTTCAAGTGATGACTTCTTGTTGAAGAGTATACAGTATTTCAAGTGATGACTTCTTCTTGTTGATGAGTATACAGTATTTTGAGCGATGGCTTGTTTTTTAATATATGAGCAAATAAAAAAGGAAGAATACTTTTCCACACCTGAAGGTTTGTATTATGTATACCTTGATGTCTTGCAATACATGCGTCAACACCAGTGTAATAATTTCCATCCAGTTGTCTAATCTATTACAAGAGCAGCTTCCAACAAAACAGACAAAGCACAAGTACCATTACTGAATTAGCTGGTGTTTGCCTGCAGTATTTTCATATTCTGTTTTGCACACTGGTGAATGGGGGTGGGATACATTTGAAGCTGCCTCCACCAGATACTATTGATTTTCTCCATGTGACCTCGGCTGGTTTCTCCTTTTATTGCCAGATCAGTTGCCCAGGGGACACAGCCAGCTAGCCACCTCTGTGGGTTGTTCTCTGATGGAATTTTGTTATTGCCTGATATAGTTAGTGACTGGCGCAGGAGGAGTTTGCATATGTATATTACAATGGTTCCCAAAGTTATACTGCGTACTGGGACTTTCACTTCTAGTAGTCTATGTCAGAATCGGGGATTTTTAACTAAATTGCTACATAAAAATTATGAGAATACTGTGGATCAAGAAGGTACAAAAATATGTTTATGGTACATGTTCTGAGCATCAAGGTGAATTGGCTCATTAACAGCACCATGTCTTGAAAGCTGATGAATTTGGCCTTGCTAAACATGGTAATATGAAGACTGTAAAGGGCGACTAGTTAGGGGGTTTCCTTCGAACAGTCTGCATATGAATAAGCCAGATCTGTGTATGCAAAAACTCAAGTTCTGTAACAAGACCTAAGTCCAGAAGTGGATGAACAACCAGAACTGTCTGCTGGAGTTTACAGCCAGGGAAGGGGAAGAATAAGAAGAATTATAACTTTAATTTTAGGAATCGAAAATAATCACAGGGGAAACAACTGAGGACTATGCTGAATGGTTAAGAGCAGACACTTGTCTTTTGGACAAAAGCTCCTGTGCAGCGACAGACCTGTGACTTGATGCATTGTGGTGCTGTAGGATTCAGCTGCCATTTTCTAAATACTCATGTTGAATTCTGCAAATTCACTTCAACAGGCGATCTGAAATAATTGAACAAAGATTAATGGTGACAGTTTATTTTAACATCAAGGAACTGACATATTGAGTATAAAACACCGTAAGGTATTAACATTTTGAGTATTAAGGACTTTAAGGAACTGACATTTTATATATAGAGACATTTTTATATTAGGCATAAAGCACTGTAAGAAATTGATATTTTGGATATAAAACAAAGTAAAGAATTAATATCTCTGCATTGTGTATCAATCACTATAAGGAAAGGATACACTTGTATAAAGCACTTTAAGGAATTGATATATTTTTTTTTTTTGTAAAACACTGTAACTAATTGATATATTCTCTTTAAAGCACTTGAAGGAATTTAATTTTGAGTATAAAGCACTTAAAGAAATGTGTGTGTGTGTGTATATATAAATATATGCATATGTGTGTGTGTGTGTGTGTGTGTGTGTGTGAGTGTATATATGTATATATATGTATATAAATATATATATATATATACATATATATACACACACACACACACACACATATATATATATATGTGTGTGTGTGAGTGTGTAATGTGCAAAGCACTGGTATAAATGGATATACTGTGAGCAGTGCTAGGATTTGGTAAATTGCAAACGAATGAGGAGTTGGCATGTCATCAGTAAAGCACACTAGTGTTAGACATATGATGTATTAAATGCTGCTTAGTTTTTGTGTATTCTTCTTCTTCTTCTTCTTCTTCTTCTTCTTCTCCTTCTTCCTCTTTTTCTTTGCCCACCAGCATTAAGCTCTAGGCGGAAAGTCTATATGAACTTTTTCTTTGTGCCAGGACCTGAGTTTTGGTGTTAATCTGTTTTACTGGCTTATTTGTATGTAGTTGGTTGTTCCCTGCCGCTCAGGCAGACGCACTCCGACTCCGAAGAAAGCCTGTGATGAGTCGACTCCTATGGCATGCTTGAAGGGGAGGCAGTGGGTCTGTTCTTGTTTTCCCACATAATGGGGCCGGGATCCACACGGGGAGTATTGTATGTAGAGTACTAAAGGCAGTTGGTTTATTGTGGTGTGACATGAACACAGTTTGGTTATAAAAGTGTGTCTCAGCACAACACATTTGGGGACCACTGACATTGAAATTACCTAGGCATATTCCCCCTTACCCCCCCCCCCCCCTATTTTCTCCAGGGTCCAGGTATGGTTGCCAGTCTTGAATGGCTGTCGCTAAAAACAGAGGCCTGCATCTGTCGATTAATTCTCTAGTGCAGCGGTTCTCTATTCGCTAAAACTTGTGCAGCCCTCTGATCTTTGACAGCCTGCTGGTAATGCCTCCAGAAAACACCACAAACTTTTTTTTTCCAAACTGCATTTTAAAGTTGAGAAATTTTTGTAAATTTTCTTCCTCGTGGCATTCACCAGCTGTAACTCTGGCTAAAAGTCCTAGGTGTTCATTCCCTTCTGGACTTTAGTAGTCTTCTTCTATAACTAGAGTTCTGCGTGCACATCTGTTTTACGGATCAGGGTTATTTGTATGCGACAGCTGGTTCCTCACATTTCAGGCAGATGCACCTGATTAGTCACATTTACAACATGTTTGTTGGGCAGCTGTGGATCTATACCACCCCCCACCCCACACTCTCTGTCTCTTTCTCTCTCTCTCTAAAAATGGGATCCTGGAACCCACATATGGATGTTTTTCAAGTGATAATGTAAGACTCAAATTTAAACAGTGAATGGGACAGAAGAAGTTATCCAGTATTTATATTGTCTAGAGTAACTCAGTAAGGATGAGGTGCCTGCTTGTGAAAAAGTTAATGAAGCCCCTAAATGTTTTTTTTTTTCAGTAGCATTTCAATTTTTTTTTTAAAATCATCATCTTAGTCCTATAACCTCGCATGTTATTAGGTCACCAGTTGCCTTTGAGATGTGGATCCCTTGGCTCCATTCTTCTTCTTTTTTCTCTATACTCCTGAAATGTCTCATAGAAGCAACAGGGCAGGAAGAGATTTCTGGAATGAACCCTTCTGTTCGCATCATATATGTTACTCAGTGTTCTGCGATTCTTCTGCTCTTTTACCGTTGCAGCTGTATTAGATTGCTCTCTGGGGTGCCCAGTTTGATGCCAGTCTTGTTATATGGCCAGGCAACTTGATCTGTTGTCTACCGAATAAAGTTCACTGTTGGTTCTGTGCTGACTCTCCTCCTGATGTCATCGTTGCTAAGTCGATCATTCCTTGTTACAACTAGCATAGAATGTAAACGTTGGGGGAGGAGGGATAACAGACTCACTGCTCCCTCCGACAAGCATGTCATAAAAGACTGCTATTTTTGGTGAGTTTGTTTGCAAACTGGAGTGCATCCACCAGAGGGGCAAGGAACCAGCAGTCTGCATATAAGCCAAATCTGTAAAACATATCGTCATCATCATCACGCGCCCTGCCACCTGGCGGTGGCACTCGTAGTGTTTTTTTATGAGTTTTCTTGGGTATATAATGTGATGGTTTCTCGTTGCCTTCCACATCACATGGAGTATTTTAAACTGCACCTTTGACAGTAATTTCCGACTGTCCGGACAAGTGGGTGCCCTTCTCTGCCCAGCTGCGGAGTGATCCACTTATTCAGGTGGATACTCAGTCCCCATATCTGCGTTATCCACACCATGGTGTGTTTCCCACCCTCCACCACTTGTAAAACATATGTACACACAAAACCCAAGTTCTTGAACAAGACCAAAGTCCAAAAGTGGACGAACCAGCACAGTTTTTCCCTGGAGTTTACAGCCGGTCAACATTAAGACGAAGAAGAAGCTGGTCAGTTTCCTCCATCTCTCAATAGTCTTGATGTTTGCATGCTTGAGGCTTGTTCCCTCAGCCAAACCATGTATCCAGGTCTTTCTTGGTCTACCTCTTTCTTCTCTTCACCTGTTGAGCTCTTGAGTATTGTTTTCCCCATAGGCAGTGTTTGTAGTATTGCTTTGGAGAGGTCAACAGGTCTTATATTTCCATACTGTTACATTTTCCTTCTTTTTACTGTTCTTGCAAGTGGTTAATAGTTTCCAGCCATCTTTAATTTGTGGGCACCCCCCCCCCCCCCCCAGCCCCCCCCCCCTCCAGTGCTACTGCTGGGCACCAATGCTTATATTTACAAGTTCTGTTTAATCTCTTGCCGTCCCAGCTTGTGTTTTGCCCCAGTAATGTCACAGGTCAGAGGGCAGTAGGGCATTTGGTGCATGGCGTGTCAAGGTTGAGGGGATCATAATACCAAAAACAGGCAGTCTGACACTGGCATCTTAGGCTGTCATACACACAAGCTGGCTGGGTCATGTAGCGTGGGAACTCCAGCACAGAGGTGTTATATGTGTACACAAGGTGCCCAATTAGTTTTTGTGTATAGGGAAAATAAAGATATCATGAACACGATTACAAGCATAACTCAAGCTGCGCCTATACAGTAATGTAAGTACAGGTCCTTTTTCCACCCATTTAGGCATATAGGGCTAGACCTATATTTTTATAGACCAATCAGCACAAGACGGGTGATGTGGTCAGCATCACGTTGGCCTCCTTTACTTCCCTGGGACTGCATCTGGTACCCACTCAAGGCTGGGTTGACCTGGGAGTCAAGGTCATTTAAAAAAAAGTCTAGCTCTGCCAGGGAGCGAACCCACAACCTTCCAATCCGCACGCGAGTGTCTAGCCGCTATGCCATGCGACTCCCTGCCCTTAAACAGGGTCTGATGTGAAATAAAAATTGAAAAGAATTCCTTTTTTCCTGTGTATGGAAATATTCGGGGTTACCCTGTAGTAGCTAAATTGGCAGAAGAGGTTTCTTGTTTATTTAGTTTCTGATGACATCACTCGTCTTAGTCTTCTTGTAGCGTTGGGAACTCCAGTAAAGGGGTGTTATGTGAGTGTGTAGGAGTGGAAGACAAGTGTTATGTGTGTGCATATGTTATGGCAAAAAGGTGTTATTTGGGTGTAGCAGGGCTTATTTCATAAAGAAGCTGTGCATGAGAGAGAGAGGGAGAGGAGAGAGAGGTGTTTATGTGTGTGCATGGGGATAGTGTGCATGGGGATAGTGTGCATGGGGATAGTGTGCATGGGGATAACAGAAAGGTGTTATGTGTGTGCATTGGGATAACAGAAAGGTGTTATGTGTGTGCATGGGGATAACAGAAAGGTGCATGCGGATGGCAGAAAAGTGTTATGTGTTTGTGTATGGGTTTTGCAAAAAGGTGTTATGTGTGTGTATGGGATGACCGAAAGGATATATCTGTATGGGATGATTGAAAGGATATATGTATGTGCATGGGCAAGCCACAAGAGAAAGGTATATTTAAAGAATGCTTATTACAACGTACATCACGAAACTCCTGTTTTAAACGTGGCATGTGTTCTTCCGTATGAGATCCAGAGCCCTCATTTTGGAGAAGAAACGAAGAGACCCACAGCGCCCTAATTAACCTGTCGTTAAAGGTGACAAGTTGGGGATTTGTGGATGTTGGATATATTTGGCCGAAAGGCGCAGGCCTTCACAGCCTAGATGTAAACCGCAGTAGTGCAAGCAGAAGAAGTAGAAACATTGAATGCCACTAAAACATGGCCTTCCTGCAGTCTGTGTACCACACAGGTGCTGCCTGGGAAGTGAAGGTTGGCGGCAGTAAATCTCCAACATTCTCTTGTTTCTTGCCGTGAATTATTTCATCTGTACTTCTTACCAGTAAAAGTATAATGTTACCCAATTTATAATTTCATTATACTTGTATGTTGATGTCATTTCTGTGATAATGCTTGTAATGAGATACAGCAAAGTATACCAGGACAATCAATTGTACAGTACACCATCTCTGCGGCTTATCACCTATGTGACTTGTGATCATCTTCACGCATGAAAACAATATGTAAATAAATAATAATAGTAAATAAAACATAGAAAAGATAACTTTATTGGTAAAGTCAAAAAGTTCCAGGAACTGATGCACAGAATGCATGTTGTGTATTTTTTACATGATGAACAAATAATTATTCCTACATTGATTACATTTTATATGTTTTATGTACACTTTGTTTAACCTGTTTTATGTACACTTTGTTTAACCTGTTTTATGTACACTTTGTTTAACCTGTTTTAATGAAAATACTGGCTAAAAATTACATTCAACTAAACGGCCAGTTTGACTTGTGACCTGATTGTGAATCTGGGAGACTGCAATGTTTTTGTCTTCATTATAATGGAAAACATTGTTTAGAATTTCTACTTTATGTGTTAGTTTTGAACCTGACTGAAGTCAGATGAATTTTTATGTCAACAGGGTTCAACAAAGTGGACAACCGACCCATTGAGGAGATAATCAGGGAAAAACTGTTGACCGTCCTAGAATCTGCCTACCCCAATGTTTTATCTGTTGAAGATTTAGTCAGGTGAGTGTTTAGTACATACTTCTTCTTTTCTCTACTCCTGGAATGCCTCGCGGTGTCAGGGCAGTGAGATATCTCAACCTTATATTCGTCACATCATCGGCCATCATGTCCTTCACAGAACATCACTCTCATCACGGCACACCTGAAAGTCTCTCTTTCTTTAGTCTGTTCTCCAACACTATGCGCTTTCATAGCCATTGCCTCTTCAGTGTCTTGTATCCACCTTCACAAAGGTCTGCCTCTTCAGTGTCTTGTATCCACATTCACAAAGGTCTGCCTCTTCAGTGTCTTGTATCCACCTTCGCAAAGGTGTGCCTCTTCAGTGTCTTGTATCCACCTTCGCAAAGGTGTGCCTCTTCAGTGTCTTGTATCCACCTTCGCAAAGGTCTGCCTCTTTTTCCTGAACCTGCACCCTGCATTTTCTCCAGGCTGCCATGTTGTCAGCGTTTGGGACAGGATGCTGTTTATGAGCCTATTCTCCTTGATGCTCAGATCATGTAGGATTTCACTGTTTCTTTTGTTTTTGTTTTTTGCTCCATATTATTCTAAGAGTTTTTCTGTAGCATCTCAATTGAACTGCTTAAGTTTCTTTCTTCAGTGATTAAGAGTCCGTGACTAATATCCATAAGTTTCCGCTAGATAAATGGATGACCTCAAAATTTCTACTTTAACCTGCTAGCAGGTGGCGTGCCATTAGGTTTCTTTATGCTATTGAGTCTCTGTACTTACTGTTAAAGGAATCACCATCTGTAGTATATAACTGAATATTTATTTGCTTTTCTTGTCTTGTAGAATAACTGCTGCAGATGCTTCCGTGTAGTATATAACTGAATATTTATTTGCTTTTCTTGTCCTGCAGAATAACTGCTGCAGATGCTTCCGTGGTCAACCTGCAGCTTCAAGAGCTGCAGTCAAGGCAGCTCATCCAGCCAATGGAGAATGGGGGATTTGTTCGGAAAGTGCTAGATGACAAGACAGGTAACTTTCTAGTTTACTATGCTTCTCTGACAGATCATTAAGTTAACTGACTTTTGCTATAGTATATGGTGTATGAGAACTGCCTATGAGCCGCAGAAACATAGTGAGTAGACTTTTTTTCTGCTAACCCGAAGGCCTTAGGTCTGAATCCGCATCAAGTCAGATTTTTTTTCCTTCGAAATTCACTTTGGCTATTAGGTCAGTGGTAAATTAGCCTCAAATGGTTACCTGTTATTACCCTGGAAAGTAAAGTTGGCTGATGTTATGTTCACCACATTATCCACAGAGTGCCGATTGGTCTGCAAAACTATGAGTTTATCATCTTGTGCCTGATTACGTCACAATAAGATCCTTTTTTCCACGCCTTTAAGCATATAGGGCATATAGAGATAGACCTATATTATTTATAGACCAATCGGCACAAGATTGGTGATGTGGTTAGCATCACGCCGGCCGCCTCTACTTCCCGGACCGCACCAGGTACCCACTGAAGGCTGGGTCGACCTGAGAGTCAGAGTCATTTTATTTAAAAAGTCTGGCACTGCCAAGGAGCGAACTCATGACCTTACGATGCGAGCATCTAGCCGCTACACCACAGCAAACCCGATTATGCCACTAAGGTAAATAAAAATAAAAACATATGGTTTTTTGTGTTTTGTTTTATATTTTGCTCACATTTTATCAGCAGAACTGCTCAGAATGGAAAACAATGCCAGCAGATGCTCTGGCTAGCAGTCCTCTATTGATAGGAGACTAAATGCGGTGAGGCTTTCAGTTTTGTGGAAGCAAATTTTTCACTGAATTGACTGCCTACCCTGGTTGTACCAACTGGAGCAGCGAGACTGGAAAAACCATGCGGGAACCACTCACCGTTACATCAGCCAGAACAGAAGTGGAGTTGTTAGCCTAAAAACACTTGGAGACATAATGTGGAGGAGATCGGAGCATTTATGGTCATGTCCGATGTGCGATGAAAATGATCTCAAAAATGAACAGTGAACAACACTCATAATGGTCAGTTCTTCTTCTGGTGAAAATCACAGACTTTATCCCTAAAATCACAGACTTCATCCCTAAAATCACAGACTTTATACCTAAAATCACTGACTTCATCCCTAAAATCACTGACTTCATCCCTAAAATCACATTCATCCCTAAAATCACTGACTTCATCCCTAAAATCACTGACTTCATCCCTAAAATCACAGACTTCATCCCTAAAATCACTGACTTCATCCCTAAAATCACTGACTTCATCCCTAAAATAACTGACTTCATCCCTAAAATAACTGACCTCATTCCTAAAATCACTGACTTCATCCCTAAAACCAGTGACTTCATCCCTAAAACCACTGACTTCATCCCTAAAATCACTGATGTCATCCCTAAAATCACTGACTTCATCCCTAAAATCACTGACTTCATCCCTAAAATCACTGACTTCATCCCTAAAATCACTGACTTCATTCCTAAAACCAATGACTTCATCCCTAAAACACACTGACTTCATCCCTAAAATTACTGACTTCATCACTTGGACCGGGTATCTCAGCATTACAAAGTGTGTCCGTAATGCCTAAGCTACAGAGGCTAACTCTTGCCACCTGTTTGTGTGTCTGTGATGCCTAAGCTACAGACGCTAAATCTTGCCACCTGTTTAGTGTGTCTGTGATGCCTAAGCTACAGAGGTTAACTCTTGCCACCTGTTTGTGTGTCTGTGATGCCTAAGCTACAGACGCTAAATCTTGCCACCTGTTTAGTGTGTCCGTAATGCCTAAGCTACAGATGCTAACTCTTGCCACCTGTTTAGTGTGTCTGTGATGCCTAAGCTACAGATGCTAACTCTTGCCACCTGTTTGTGTGTCTGTGATGCCTAAGCTACAGACGCTAAATCTTGCCACCTGTTTAGTGTGTCCGTAATGCCTAAGCTACAGACGCTAAATCTTGCCACCTGTTTAGTGTGTCCGTAATGCCTAAGCTACAGATGCTAACTCTTGCCACCTGTTTAGTGTGTCTGTGATGCCTAAGCTACAGACGTTAACTCTTGCCACCTGTTTAGTGTGTCTGTGATGCCTAAGCTACAGACACTAACTCTTGCCACCTGTTTAGTGTGTCTGTGATGCCTAAGCTACAGACGCTAACTCTTGCCACCTGTTTAGTGTGTCTGTGATGCCTAAGCTACAGACGCTAACTCTTGCCACCTGTTTAGTGTGTCTGTAATGCCTAAGCTACAGACGTTAACTCTTGCCACCTGTTTAGTGTGTCTGTGATGCCTAAGCTACAGACGCTAACTCTTGCCACCTGTTTAGTGTGTCTGTGATGCCTAAGCTACAGAGGCTAACTCTTGCCATCTGTTTAGTGTGGCGTAGAAGGTGACTAATTAAGAATTTACTTAAATCGGATTATTGGGCCAAACGGCGCAGATTTTGCAGCCTGGCTGTAAACTTTAACACAACGCATGCCAGCCGCCTTTTTAAGGGTGTTTGCCGCAGAAAGAAAAACAACACAAACTTGGTTTACGGATCACATAATATCTTGTTTAATTGTTCCTCATGTGCTGTTCATTCATTCATTCATTCATTATCCTCTTGTGCCATTTTATGTCACATAGGGCTTCACAGTCTGCTGCTTCATCATTTCTTTCTATCCTGTGCAATCAATTGAAATATCATGGATGGAATCCAGTCCAGCAGCGTTGGCCTCTTTCATCAACGTTGTCTTAGGGTTTCTCTTGGGCATCCACGCCACCTTAATGCCTTTATTTCCCATTGTAATGCCTGTTTGGTGATTCTCTGCTGGTTTCTTCTCAGGATGTGTCCATTGTGGCGCCATCTTCTCTGTCATGTAACTGTTGATACTAAATGCTGTTCATACATTTCTCTTATTTCTTTACTCCTCATATATTTGTTTTCAGATGCATTTAACTTTCGTTCCTTGTCTTTGGTGTTTCTCCAATTTTCACTTGCAGATGTTAAATTTGAAACAACATTAGAATTGGCTTTAAAACTATACAATTTAGAGCTCCCTATTTTGTTCATACAGTTAAACAGTCAGTTACTGGTACCATCGGAATTTTAACTCTACCCTTGCTGCTGAAGAAGAGGATGGAGCGTTTATGGTGGTGTCCCGAGTGCTGTGATGTCGATTTCTAATTCAATATTTAACATTTTGTTCAAGCTATTAACAACCGAAAAGATCTCGTGGAAGACCAAGGGAAACCCTACGTAGAACTATCATCAGGGAAGGCTCGCTCATGGGCCACTCAAACATCCAAGACCTACAACGGATTGCAACGGACCGCCGTGCATGGAGAGTCGCGACCTCTGCCCTATGTGCCGCACTCGACACAAGAGGAAAGACTAACTAACTAACTAACTAACTATTAACAACTGCTAAATGATATCCAGTTAGCATATTTAATAAAAATTAAATGAAATCTAACTGGTGTCATAGATACACTGTATAATGTCTGGTAAATTCTCAGAGGTTCAGATGGTGAAGAACATGCCAATGATTGCCAGCAACTTGCAGCCAACAATTGCTATCATCACCTACCAGTACTGTGAAAAAATGGCAGTGGATGCAATGATGGAGGATAAGACTACCTATGTCCGATATAAGACTGAAGGTAGGTAACTTCTTCTCCTCCTCAAAACCTTGAGGTTCATTGTTGCAGATATCACCACCTCCGCTCATTTCTTTGATTGGCTATCTCGGTTGTCTTATATTTCTTTTATTCACTATGTTTGGATACTTTAGTAAGACACAGTTTGTGACTGAATACTTTAGTAAGATACAGGTTATGTGTATGTAATTTAATAAAACACAAGTTATATTTTAATAGTTTAAAAAGATAAAGTTATGTTTGATTTGTTCAGTAATGCACAGGTTATATCTGATATGTTTACATTAAGTTAAATTCTAGAAGATCAGATATGGCTCGGTCTTGTCAGCTGATTAATGAGAGCATTGCACAAGGCACACACTTAGCTCTACTGACAGTCCCCAGAGTTATATGTAAAGACTGCACCCATGAACTGAAAGGTGTGTCCAGGAAATAAATCCATGGCCTATAGGTCACAAGGCAGGTGGCGTGACCATGGAGACTCTTATTGGTTTAAGATACTGCTTATGCTTGATTTGGTTATGGAAAGATATAAAACCAACAAAAAGTATATCAGCGAGCTTCACAATATAATGAACACAAGCGAAATTTGAACGCTGCGGCTATGGAGCCTTTATCAGCACATACATGAATCAAACAAAACTTCACAAATGCACAAAATCAATTAACTGACACATCCTGAAGCAGCCACGTTGATGTATTACCAGTGGAATGTTCACCAGATTTGTTTATGAAGACTCCAGTGACAAACCATGTACTGTATTCTCTAAGGGGAGTCCAATGTGTACACAACTGGCTACATTGGGGAACACAAGGTAGTGACTACCAAACTGCCGGCTGTTGGGCACTTTAGAGCAGCACAGATCTCCTCCGGCAACACAACAACAAGGTTGCTAGGTAAGTGTTGTTGTGTCTTTGTTAACTCGTTGGACAAGTGTTTATGTTGTAACACACAGCACATATGTCTTCAGGTTGCTAGGTAAGTGTTGTTGTGTCTTTGTTATTCTGTTTGACAATTGTTGTATGTTATAGTGCAGCACAGTTGTCTTTAGGCAAGATAACAACTAGGTTGTTAGATAAAAGTTATTATGCTGTTGGACAAGTGTTTTATCTTGTAATGATCAAAATAAGGTGACTGCTGTAAAGCTCTGTCTAGAAAAGATTGTAAAAACATAACATGTCTGTCAGATTTATAGTTTAATTAAGTTACAATAGACAAACTTTACAACATTTAGAGCGGTCCAGGTAAATATTGCATACTTTATTTAAGATACTTTATTGAATCCTGTCACTTATTATTATTATTTTGTTTCGTTTGTTTTCATAATATTTTAATGCACTCATTTCACAGTCAGTGGTGTGTTTTGTTTCTCGCCATTGTTCTGCTGATAAAGGCGAAATTGATGCAGCATATTTTTATGTCTACTGTAACTAGACCTGTAAAGCTGACATATAATTATGTTTTTTCCAATCTTTTCTATTTTATAATGGTGCCTAGCTGATGTTGGATATAATTTTTGTGTTTGCTTTGAGTAAGTACTAAATCTCAATTTTTTGGGAGCAATTTACACATCCAACGGAAAATTAGACAGAGAAATTAGCTTGAGATGTGCCAAAACTAATCAAGAAATGGAGCAACTATCTCCCCTGTTGACACACGAGCAGATACCCCGGAGTACTAAAGTGAATCTTATCCGAACTATTTTTTGGCCAACACAATGCTATCAGTGCAGACTGTCCCATATTCGAGGCTTTCAGGCAAAACATTTGGCCAAAAGAGACACTTGTGGAAGTCAAACTTTACGGGCCGCTTAGTGAATTACAAAATACAGTGAAATTCATACAAGAGACGGCTTTGCAGATATAGACAATTTATTTCATGCGAACGAAAGAAGAAGAAGAAGAAGAAGCTATCAGTGCCAAACATGGACACTTACATCCTCCAATGAACGTAAAATTGTGACAACAGAGCTGAAATGTCTTAGAAGAGCTGCAGGAGTTTTAAGGAAAGACAGAATACGAAATCAGACATATGCTAGGAATAAAGCCAGTCTTACAAGTCATCAAAGAACAACAAATGAAGTGGTTTGGACACGTAACGAGAATGCCCTGGTACTATCTGCCACAGAGAGCCACACTCTAAACATTAAAGCGGGTAATAGAACGAGTGGATGGCATTAAGAACAGCCTTACTGAATTGAACATCAGTTTTAATAGTGCTCTTGACAGAGCTCATCAACGCACATTATATCTCTCCCCAACACTTCGCTGAGGTGCAAGGTGGAAGAGAAGAAGAAGAAGAAGACTAAGTCTCAGTTTTGTTGGTCAAATGTTTCAACTTGTTTGCTATTAGCTGTTCGAAGCATGTCCACCTTCACATTAAACGGGTCCCCTCATTATTGCACAGTTGTTATGTCAGTGACAACCACATGGGATGCCTCTCGCTGTCACTGTCTCTTATGAAAAAAAAAAGTAAAAAAAGTAGAGATCCCCTTTAACGCCTTTGGCGCACCAGGCATATGGGAAGAGCACCCATATTGTTACAGACCAGTCGGCACAAGGTGGGTAATGTGGTCAGCATTACGCCGGCCGTCTTTACTTCCCCAGGACATACATAAAATTTTAGGCTAGGTCGACCTGCGACGCCCCATACCATGATACAAATCCACGTAGCCAGCAGTGAGTTTCGATCGCGGTACGTTGGAATTACTAGTCGCAACGCCTAAGCCACGGACGCCGCCATGCAAAAAAAAAAAAAAAAAATACTTTCAATCATTTCCGACAGAGGTGATCTTCAATGCTACAATACCAAACTGTTCAACATCTTCCCTCTTATTCTCCTTCTGGTTCTTTTTCCTTCTAACTTTTCCACCGTCACAATGTCCTCCATTGTCTCCTTCTTATCATGTGACAAAGAATGTAGATTTTTCTCCTGATGTGGGTCACCAGTTTTCTGCATGAGTTAATTTCTTTCCATGCGCCTCCGGAAGACGCTCAGCAAACTTCAGAGCAGAGCAGAAAGCAATTATTGATGCAGCCAAAGTGCTTGAGGAAAGACAAATTAAAAACAGCAAAATTATTTACGTTTTGTGACTGCTTGTCAGTCATCCAGGGGACTCAGATGTAACCACAAGACAACAGGGAGAGAGGACTGATCTACCAGCTAAACAGATTTTCAGGAAACAATAAAATCATTCTCTAGGGGATGCTGGCTCATTGCGGCATACCAGAAAATGAGTTAGCAGACATACTTGCACAAAATGGAGCAAAGGAGAAACAGCACATTCATTCATCGTCATTACCAGAAATCAAAACACTCATCAAGGGAAAGGAATTGTGGAGAGAACAAACCAACAGTAAACATTCACAAGACCGCATCAGCAGACTCAACAGAAAGCAACATATAACAATTTTCCGTCTATGATCAGGACACTGTAGGCTCAACTACCACGTATAAAATAAGGATTGTACAGTCCCCACAGTGTGCATATCACGCAGGACCACAAACACTTAATACATTCTGCAGACCAGTCCACTTTACCTACAATCTCGAAAAGACACCTGGCCTCAAGAGCAAAGTGTGCAGAGCAAGCTATGGGGAACCATGCAAGTTCATAGAGGCAACCCACCTGATTGTCTGACCTGAGCGTACGAAACCGAAGGCAAAGAAGAAGAAGAAGTTTATTCACTTCTATAGGGCCTTGACAACAGTGAGCTTATTTATCTACAAAACCACATCTCTGTCTCTTCCACATAATTGTTCACTCATCGGCTAAACTCATATATTATAACCATTTAATGATTTTTTACAGGAACATTCCAGAACATTGAGCATGTGTTCCTGGTGGGTTGCGCAGGCAGCGTGCCACACTTCACGGATTACTACAAACATGGCCGTCTCGGAGACGTAGTCATCTCTTCTGCGAATGAGAAAGGTCACATTTATTACTTCTGTGATAAAATCATACAGGAGAAGAACGGAGAGGTGAGTGAGGTTGAACATGTTCTGGGAGGTGTGGATAAAATCAGTCACACACTAGAAATCTAATGGGTTAGTTAGTTAGTTTTGCACCATGCAATGAATCCTGGGCCAACACTATGCTATCAGTGTCAAACATGGACACTTACATCCTCCAGTAAACATAAAATGGTGACAACAGAGATGAAATGCCTTAGAATAGCTAAATTAATTAAATAAAAGACAGTGTATTGATCGGCACTCATAGAATGAGAAAGATAGAAGAACACACTAGACAACATAAAAATCAAAACTATAGTTGTTGTGCCAGGAATTGAACCTGTTACCTCCAGATGGTGTATGCACCTCGTCATGAATACGAGTGCACTAAGAACTTGGTCAACTAGGCACCCCCCAAAAAAGGTGTCTTATTGGCCCTGTCTATCATACAGCTTGAAATCCACAACTATGGTATACCGACAGAATTCATTTCAAAGCATTGAAATGGCAACATAGGTTACAGAAATTTATATTAATGAAGCATATGTCGAATAACAATCACAGCAACAATTTACGAACACAGTAGACCTTAATGTTTTGTCTAGAATACACACATATTTAAGAAAGGTATTTGATTGGTAGGTTTCGGTGTGTAAACGTCATTTCTATAAATAAATAGATGGGGAACCTTTCAGGCCGTTAAATAGTATGAATTAATTAAATAACAGAAAGTGTATTGATCAGCACTCATAGAAAGAAGTAGAAAGATTATTTATAGAAAAGCTGAAGGAGTTTCAAGGAAAGACAGATCAGGAAACCAGACAAATGCTAGGAATAATGCCAGTATTACATGTCATCAAAGAACAACAAATGAAGTGGTTTGGACACCTACAACGTTACAACGGGTATAGAGCGATTGGAAGACCTCGGAAAATATAAAGTGATGACATTAAGAACAGCCTGACATAAATGAAAATAAAAGTGCTCTTGACAGAGCTCATCAACGAATGTTACCTCTCTCTCCCCCCCCCCCCCCCCCCCCCCCCCCCCCCCGAGACTTCGATAAGTTACAAGAGGGAAGGGAAGAAGAAGAATGAATGAATCTTGGTACTGCATAGACTTGAAACCCTCTGTTTACATGAGAACACATGAAGAAGTAAGTTTACAGATAATGAGGACTTTTGCTTTCAAGGTGGCGCAAGCAGCTGTTAGTTTTTAGATGGCTGTGATTCGGCTCTGGTTGTTCTGTCCCCTTGTCACCGAATAATAATTGTGTGCACGCTTTCAACTCAAGACTTTGTATTTTTCATGGGGTTTGCATGTAGTGTGGTTGTGCTGTGTCAAAGTGGTGATGATGACCGTTAGAGATTGTTGAAACTGCGACATGCTCATAGTGTTTTGTTCGTGGTGGTCCACAGAACTCTCATCAACTGTCTAGAGAGCAGACTTGAAAAAAGGTGTCTCCCGAAATGGAATTGATCAGATCCCTTTTTTATTTTTGGGTGTGTCAGGAATTGACACATACAATGGTTCTTTCATGATATCCTACCCCAGATGACGTCACAGGACAGGGTGGTAAGACTGGGTTTCCCAGCTTTCGGATGCTTTTAACGACCCAAAAACATCTAGAACTGGCCCCAACCCTAACCCAGCCTAGCTCCCATGACTGCATGCAGCCTCTCTACCACCCCCTGTAATATTAGACTGTCCTATGACTTGTGGATTTCCCCCATTTTCTGGGGTAGGATGGTAATAAAGCACTCATACAGTTAACTCAGTGGCCATAGCAACATACTGGTAATGCAGCACACACAGGAATAAATTAACGAGATCAATTATGTCCCTCTGTCCTATACCTGTGATGCTCAGTCAGTAGCAAACTATCACAAGATCGAGAATTCAACATTAGGATAGGTAAGATGGCAATAGCAATAAGCAGATTAATGAAAAGAGTTTGAGAGAGCTTAATGCTCATAATTAACCCTTTTAGCACGGGATGTTTTTCAGAGGTCTAGCCAAAAACACGGAGCATTTTTTCAGTGAATTTGGTTATTACTTTATTTAATTTTTTTGACAGATTTCTGTTATTCTGACCCCCATGAAATAATATATCTATTTGAAGGATATAGATTGAAGTTCGTGATTTTCACAATATCGTTAAAATTAATTGATGTATATGCAAATTATCTCATTTGCATTTCTAAAAATAGAAAAAATGAATTTGAATTTTCAACTTCAATGCTTGAAACATAAAACTAAAAACAAAATTTTTTTTTATTTGAAATCTTTTTATTGATCTTTGGCCTTTTTACAAATGTTGTAAGCAATCCAATAGTCAAAAACAGGTATATATGTGAAACAGCAAAAATATCTTTAGGTGAAATGTGTTTTTCACCATCAGTCAGCACTAGAAATGGATGTGCCAGAGTGTCAACACCTTTGGGTGGATATACCCTGAGCCATGGTTGGGCTGTGGTCTGAACACAACAGCGTCCCCATCTGATTCCCACTATTTCTACTAACACTAAATCCTGCATCAGTATCAACAGAATTAGTGTCATCACTTGATTCAAATGTTTTATCAACATCAAGTTTAGGGGCAGAAACATACGAGTCAGACATACTTTTAGCCGTTCAGGTCACTATCTAAAAAATTCAACAACAATTTTCACTTCGATACCAAAAACTCGAAAGTCGCCATGTGTAAAGCTGATACAGCAGTTAATATAAAGGAATCACTTTCAGTGTTTCAAAGTAGGAGATTTCTTAGCGGTTCGAGGCGAAGCACGATCGGGCTGATGATCGGCCGTTCCGTGTTTTTGGCCAGACATCCGCCGGCCGATAATCGGCCCGTCCGTGCTAAGAGGGTTAAAACAAAAACCTCCCTGTGTGGGTTCCAGGGCCCTATCATTTGAGGAAAAAATAGACGCACTGCCTCCCCAACAGGCATGTCGCAAGAATCGACATATTGGAGCCTTCATTCAAAGTCGGAGAGCTTCTGTCTGAGAGGCAAGGAACCAACAGTCTACAAACAAATAAGTCAGATTGGTAAAACGGATGTGCACGAAAGACTCAGGTTCTGGAACAAAGCTAAAGTCCAGGGGTGGACTTACAAACAGAACTTTTTGCCGAAGTTTACGCAGCAAAAATCAAATGGTTTGCTCACTTGGAGAGAATGCCTTCTGATGCTATACTTTTCAAGGCATACACTAAAAGAGGAGAGGGACGTAGAGCAAGAGGTAGACCAAGAACAAGATGGAAGGAGAAACTCTACAGTACCATGATGTGTCTTCGGTTGAAGGAGCCAGAAAAGCACGAAGTATACTGTATATATCCCTTGACACCTGAAGCGGTAAAAGAGGAAGATGAAGAAGAACTCAGAGAAGATGGAGAAGGAAACAAAACCCCTTGTTAATCAAGAATGTGATTTCAGCACTTTTCTTGACGGTAGTAAAACTTGGTTGATTTATTCATAACAAGAAAAGCTAAATAGTGTTCATGTACGATGCTCATAAATTATTTAGCAGGTAATAAGTTAAAGTACCTTTACGTACCAGCAGCACATCAAACGTATGAGGCTAGATTCGTACTTATAGACACGTCAGCCATTGACGGGTGATGTATTAGCTAGTTAATCTGTCTTTCTTCTTGAACTTAGGGCGGAGCATAGGGCAAAGGCTTTTCATGTCTAGTGGTTCGTTGCCATCTGTTTTAGGTTTTGCATGTTCATTGTTGGTTCTTGCAAGGTCTTTCTTGGTCTTTCCCGTTTACACACAATACATGGCATTAAATGGCCAGACTATGTCGCAGACACTGAAACAGTTGAAAGTTACAGTTAACTGTTTGAGTCCCAGGGGGTTTAGCATCAGAGGCCCAAGGGGTAATCAAAAGAGACGTAAAATATGCGCATCTTGTGTTCATTGGGCTTCTATTTAGGAACGTATGATACGTTCCTTGAGACTCAAAGAGTTAAGGAGCACCCATTGCATCAGTTTTGTCAGTGCTCAGTCTTTGAAGGCCCAAGTGACCAGGACACACATGGAGGATGGTAGAGTCCCTAAGGAAATTCTCTTTAAAGTAACGGACGCTTTTCCCGCCTTTAGGCGTATTGGGCATATAGTAAAGGTCCCTTTTCCACGCCTTTAGGCGCATAGAGCATATAGGGCTAGACATTTTTTTTTTTTCAGCATCACGCGGGCTACCTCTACTTCCCGGGAATCCTCCCGGTACCCATTCAAGGCTGGGTCATTTTTGAAAAACGTCTGGCTCTGCCAGGGAGAAAACCCACGATCTTCCCGTCCGCACGTGAGCGTCTAGCCGCTACACCACGGTTACTCTCCAGATTCTCTGTGGTGAATTATAAATTGGTAGAACATTTTGAGGTCTGGAGGTCTGCCTCTGCTGAATATGAAGATATATGCTGGACATGAATGATACAGGTATTGAGGTAGATTCATGAGAACAGGATGCCATGGACTGTGTTGCATAGAGGAGGAAAATCAGGAAAGGATTAGGGATGCGTGGAGAAAAGGAGTGCAGATCGTTCAAGAGCCGAGTGTCTGAGAATAAGCTCAGTTAAATACATACAATGGCCTGGAAATCCCATGCTGTAATTGCGGAAGATTTTTTGTGTGCTTTCTATGTGTGTGAGTTTTGCTGTCGCCGCCACTCGCTGTCGGTACTGTCTGTGGTTTCCATGCCTTCTTGTAGCACAATATAACCTTTGGTCTGGAAAAATGGAAAGAGGCAACGACTATACCTATTATGTATATTGTGTTTTGGTGCATGCATCCGTCACTCTATCTCGCTCTCTGTCTCTGTTTCTCTCTCTCTCTCTCTCTCTCTCTCTCTCTCTCTCTCTCTGTCTGTCTGTCTGTCTGTCTGTCTGTCTGTCTGTCTGTCTGTCTCTCTGTCTGTCTCTCTGTCTCTCTCTCTCTGCTATGCAATGTCTGTCATGTTTTAGAAGAATCTTAACCTACTCTGTTTTGTTATACAGGTTATTCAGAATGACGGATACACTTTCATTCATATATATTTCTTTGAAAGTACATTACATATTAATAATATACATGCAAGAGAGAGACGAAGATTTAGAGTTTACATACTTACAATTGAGGTTATTGATGTTTAGCATGGCTGCTGTCTGCTGCTCTGCAAACATCTAAGCGGTAACCAAATGGTGGCCATCTTACTCCGAACCAAACTAAAGCGCCCTTGGTGGTACAAGTATTCACACTTGAATGGCTGGTTATGCAAATGCGCTGTAGCGGTAGTATTCAAAACTTTAGACCTATCCCTCTCTCTTATATGTATATTATTCATATTCAATGTTTATTCAAGGAGTTGAGTTGAGTTAAGTCAAAAATTTACATCACAGCACTCGGGGCATTCCCATGTGTGCTCCGTCCTCATCTTCAGCAGCCAGCGCACAGTTCCAGTACTGATGGTACTGGACACAATCTGGTTATATGTCTGTCTTACCTTTCCTCTGAGTGTAGTGAGCTGGCCAGACCCTCTGGTTACACCCAGGTGCCTCAATCTCTCCAGGCCATAGTAATCTTGTTTTTTCAAGCAAATGTACATCAATCAATGAAAGGATATCCCTAAATTTGAATAATCATCTATTACCACACGTCTACTTTGGCACTGCGAACATGCTTTGTAATGCCGGGTGCCAGGTTCAATCCCAGCTGCTGACGATGTCTAGCATTGGTTTCGACAGTGGTACCGAGAGTGCCCGTTCAGAAAACAGTGTCAAACTACTGGACATAAAATTTGCCTAGAAAAAACCCTATGGCCAAAAAATGCTGGGGTTGGTTTTGCAGCATTCTGTAAAAAATGTGCAACTAACTTCACCACACACCTTGCTGCAGCTAGTGTCTTACCTATTGACTTTCATCCTCAGACCACTTACAATGTGAGAGCTTGGTCTCCCAAAGACCTGACCCTGCAGAGGCTTGTGGATGGACTTCAGCAGACGCTTCAGAAAGATCCAAACTATGCACCATGGGAACAGTTCATTGCTGAAGGACAGGTTCTGCTGCAAGCCCAGGAGCAGGACTACAACCGTCCACTGAGGAGCACAGATCGCCTGTACATGGGTATAGGAGAAGGGCAGGTGTGTGAACTCTTCTTTTCTTCTTCCCCCCTCTCATTTCTCTCCTCTTCTTCTTCTTATTCTTCTGCTTTCTCCTCATCCTTCTCCTCCTCCTCTCTCCTCCATCTTCATCTTTTCGGCATTTGAACCTTCCCTAAATACATCACAGTACGTCTGTGACATCCCCTGGTGTGTGTATATTTATATATATATATATATTGTTTGAATCTCCGCCAGGTGATTGAAGTACAACACCCACAGTGCCCTGATGGAGATGAAGAAAAGAAGGAGGCACCTGTCGTCAGATTTGGTGTAATTGGAGCGGGGCGACCGGTCAAGCAGGAGATGTCAAGACATGATTTTGCTTCTCGTTATGGCATTCAGGCCTTCGACACAGAGTTTGATCAGGTTAGAGAACAAGCATCTTGTTCATATTGGTCTTGTCTGTTTTCTTCTTTCCAGCATCTGCGTCTTAAGGTTTATGAAATCTGTTTCACAATTCCTAATACTAAAGTTTATAGTTAGCCGCAGGTGATGTTGCAGCAGCTGACGTTGTGCTGATTTCATTATGAGCATCCAACTGCTAAATGGAATATTGCCTAGTACAGTAAAAACTCAGTTATCCAGCTCATGATTATCCGGACTCCGTATAACTCTGGCTCATGATTATCCAGACTCCATACTATTTTGGCCTATATTTTAAACACATCCCAGTAATGAAATAATAAATAATTAACCTGGCCAAGTCATTGCAGTCGTGCGCCAAATGATTTGTTTTTGCCAGCAGTTAGACAAAATAAAATATATCTTAAAATGCGAGCAAAGGGGGGGGGGGGGGGGGGGGTTGTCGTTTTTTTTCTGTGTAATAAATGTTTAAAGCATATAATATATTACACAAGAAACTGTGAATACGAGTGGTTTTTTGTATTAAAAGGATGTTGTCAGTGATATGGGCGGGTTAGAAACTGAACATCTATAGAACTATTGCATATCCATTTTTTGGGTTATCCGGTCCACCCTTCTGCCACATTAGGTCGGATATTGCAGAGTCTACTGTATATCCACATACATTCGACATTTAACATTTGTGGATGTATAACGTAAAACATATAATATGCTAATCAACACCATAAAGACAGAAGTAATTTCAGTAGAAAGAAAGAAAGCAAAATCTAAATGCAAATGCACTGTAGAGGCATCTGAGGTTAAAGGTTAAATATCTGGGAACAATGTAAAAGACGAAGTAAAACAAACCAGTTATTGCGGCAGCGAGGCCTCTTTTGCAACACAAGACAGTCCCGATCAGCACAAAGAAATGTCTCATTCAAAGCATATCCATTCACACTCTATGCCATCACCAGTGCAAGACGTGGTCACTCACTTCAAATCAGAAAAGAAAATTAGCAACCGTGGAAATGAGATATATGAGAAGGGCTGCGGGAGTCACCAGAAGAGATCACATCAGTAATTAGTTTTTAAGAGAAGCTTCTTCTTCTTCTTTGTGTTTGGTTTTGTAAGCTCAGATCAGACCATCAGGTGGGTTGCCTCTATGGACTCGCATGTCAGTAGCAGGTCCTTCATGGTTCCCCATCAGGTGGGTTGCCACTATGAACTCGCATGTCAGTAGCAGGTCCTTCATGGTTCCCCATCACGTGGGTTGCCTCTA
Source organism: Candidula unifasciata (assembly GCA_905116865.2). Lineage (NCBI taxonomy): Eukaryota > Metazoa > Mollusca > Gastropoda > Stylommatophora > Geomitridae > Candidula > Candidula unifasciata. The sequence continues at coordinate 128,645 of CAJHNH020000507.1, forward strand.
TGGACTCGCATGTCAGTAGCAGGTCCTTCATGGTTCCCCATCAGGTGGGTTGCCTCTATGGACTCGCATGTCAGTAGCAGGTCCTTCATGGTTCCCCATCAGGTGGGTTGCCTCTATGGACTCGCATGTCAGTAGCAGGTCCTTCATGGTTCCCCATCAGGTGGGTTGCCTCTATGGACTCGCATGTCAGTAGCAGGTCCTTCATGGTTCCCCATCAGGTGGGTTGCCTCTATGGACTCGCATGTCAGTAGCAGGTCCTTTATGGTTCCCCATAGCTTGCTCTGCACACTTTGCTCTTGAGGCCAGGTGTCTTAAGAGAGACAAAAAAATCAGCACAGAAACAATTCTAAATTACATACAGAGACAGAAATCAAATGGTTTGTCCACTTAGAGAGAATGCCTTGTGAAGCCATACCACACCACACATACATCAGAAGAGAAGGACGTTGAGCACAAAGTAGTCCAAGAAAAATGTGGAAAGATAACATTAGAGAAACACCACAAGAGCACAATGTTTCAATGGTCGAGGCAGATAGAAGAGCTAGAAGCAGAATCTGATATCTCCCTTGACACCCAAAGTGTTAAAGAGGACGTGAAGAAGAAGATATCCACCTACAGCCAGCAAATGCTGAGGTTGCTTTATGAGTTGTGTAAAGTATATTCAACATATTAAAGCTTATCCACTGGATATTTATCTCTTACCTACACACCATTTATAGGAGCCGCCATGGTGCAGTGGCTAGACTCTTCCCTTGTGGATCAAAAGGTCATGGGGTGAAGTCCTGATGGAGCCAGACTTGTTTATTTAAGAAATGACCATAACTCCCAGGTTGACCCCCTCACAAATTCCACCGTTTCCACATCAGCTTCACACAGCATGTTTTCCACACAATTTTTTCCACACAGATTCCATCTTTTCTATAACTGTAACCTTATTCACACAGCTTCCATTTTGTTGGCATAATTTCTATCTTGCTTTCCACCTTTTCCACGTAACTTCAACCCTATTCACACAGCTTTCATTTAGCCCACACAGCTTCTTTTTTTTTCCGACACATCTTCTGTCTTATCACTTATGTTCTTTTTTCTGCCCTGTATTTATCTGACAATGGAGCATGGGTGTACTCAACCATCGCAAGCCAGAGCTCTTCTGTACAGTCTGTCTCTTTAAGTTAATTCCAAATCTTTTCCATTTTATTCACATTTGCTTTTTTTCTTCAAAATTAGATTTTTAATTATGATTCCTAATATTGCCTTTGGTAAATTTAAGACTTTTTGCTTGCTAAGTTGGTTAAACCAGCCACGCAGTGACTGTTTAACAAAAGTCTTGTGGTCTGAGATCACGCTCAGAGCTAGGCAGAACAGCCACATATTTTCCAGATTTACAGTATCTGTCATTGAATCAAGGTCGAAGGGTCGCGACATCCATAGTACAGACCCAAGGGGTTTACAGTAAAACCCATGGTTTCTGGATTTTAAAAAAATATATAATTTTTTTGGAAATAAAATTTTTTTACCTTGCTTTGTGAGCATCATTTGGCTAAATGTTTAAGTATGCAGGGCTGTCATGCAGGAAAGCCTGGTTCGAATCCTCAAAAAGGTTGGGAATGTTTTTTGTTTGGTCAAGGCCAAGAATAAAATCCTAACCCTAGACAGTCTGTGGTGACAGCACCGGCCATGCAGCCCTCAAATCCCCAGGCCCGAAGAACCTGTCAGATCCAGTAATAAAACCCTAACCTACGCAGTCTGTGGTGACAGCACCGGCCATGCAGCCCTCAAATCCCCAGGCCCGAAGAACCTGTCAGATCCAGTAATAAAACCCTAACCTTCGCAGTCTGTGGTGACAGCACTGGCCATGCAGCCCTCAAATCCCCAGGCCCGAAGAACCTGTCAGATCCAGTAATGGAAAACCCTAACCTACGCAGTCTACATTGATGGAATGGCAGCCGTATGCAGCCCTGGCAGACCGTGATGAGAACGATGTTCTGCAAAGGACCTGCTACATGATGATGAGTTTCTAGCTCACCACAACCTGAGTTATCTGACTTAAGACTTTCCTTGTCACTGGCATCTGTGTAGTGATGTGTAGTTTCTAGCTCACCACAACCTGAGTGATCTGACTTAAGACTTTCCTTGTCACTGGCATCTGTGTAGTGATGTGTAGTTTCTAGTTTCCCCCAGCCCAAGTTTTACTTTAGACTTTCTTTGCCACAGACAACAGTGTAGTCACTGGTAGTGTTGTCAACACCTGAGTTTTGCTAATTCAGGCCTTTTTTTTTTAAAGTTACATTAGTTGTCATCAAGATAGTCACAGTCTCCTGACAGCTTGCGGTTTACTAATTTAGAGACTTTAAAAAAAAAAGATTTCTGGGTTCAGTTTAGCCATACAGGTAGACAAAGGTTTACTATTTAAAAGATTTCTGGGGTCAGTTTAGCCATCCAGGTCGACAAAGGTATGCTAATTAAAAGATTTCTGGGTTCAGTTTAGCCATACAGGTAGACAAAGGTTTACTATTTAAAAGATTTCTGGGTTTAGTTTAGCCATACAGGTAGACAAAGGTTTACTATTTAAAAGATTTCTGGGGTCAGTTTAGCCAGCCAGGTAGCCAAAGGTTTACTAATTAAAAGATTTCTGAGGTCAGTTTAGCCATACAGGTAGACAAAGGTTTGCTAATTAAAAGATTTCTGGAGTCAGTTTAGCCATACAGGTAGACAAAGTTTAAATTTTGTTTTTATCATCTGCAGAGGCATAATTGCCCCAGAAACTTCTTCAGCGTTCTTAGCCCTTGAGGTTTATTGCTACAGATATCAGCCATCTCCATTCATCTCTCTGGTTGACCTCCTCTTTCCATTTGGTGACACCAAGTGTTTGCAGGTCTGCCTGGACATTATCTCTCCATCGTCTTCTTGGTCTGCCTCATGGTCTACGACCATAGGCCATTTCAGTCTATTAGCTCTCATGATGCCAGTGATCATTGGTGATTTAAACAGATTATGAATTTTGTTGTTGCTTTGTTCTTGCCCCACAAACTGAATTTTTCTAATAAAGATCTTTTTTTGTCCATTACCCTAGTCATCTAGATAGGGATAATTTCCATATGATATGTTGTGGTTATCAGCAAGGCTACGTTATCTGCATCATTTGGCCCAGCCCATCCAATTTCAGCAAACTCTTTAATATTTGTTACAGAAGAATATATCTGTGGTAGAAACACACCTGGCCATCAGTGATTTATCATACATCCTCGACTTTGACGTGACATGAAAGGGATAAAAGATATGCTCATTTTTTTTTCTGTTGAAGGAATATGTTATGGGTGTAGCTAGAATCATATATACAACATTTTACAACGTTCTCCCATTGTACTCTGGGTTATGGATTCATGGGAAAATTATGTTCTTGCCCATTGTAACCTGGTTCTTAAATCATTTGATCTCTTGTATTCATGAAAACATTATCTAGAGCTTCGCAAGAAATGTAGTGCTTCTGGTTTGATTTGTCAAATAGATACGCTTGTGAGAGTTGTGTGTGGTAAGTGTAAACTGATTGCATGTAGGTTTTTAGGTTTATGTTGTATAGTTAGAAGATAAGTTGTGTGTTTGTTCTCATATAGGCTGTATGTTGTGTGGTTAGAGGATATGTTGTATTAGGAGATAATTTGTATGTATTTGTTCTCACATAGCCTGTATGTTGTGTGGTTAGAGAATATGTTGTATTAGGAGATAATTTGTATGTGTGTGTTCTCAGATAGGCTGTATGTTGTGTGGTTTGAATAAAGGCTTTATGTTGTGTGGCTGGAAGATATGTTGTATAAGTTAGCTGATAATTTATAAGTGTGTGTTCTCAGATAGGCTGTATGTTGTGTGGTTAGAAGATAGGCTGTATGTTGTGTGGTTAGAAGATAGGCTGTATGTTGTGTGGTTAGAAGATAAGTTGTATGTTGTGTGGTTAGAAGATAGGCTGTATGTTGTGTGTGTTCACAGATAGGCTGTATGTTGTGTGTGTTCACAGATAGGCTGTATGTTGTGTGTGTTCACAGATAGGCTGTATGTTGTGTGGTTAGAAGATAGGCTGTATGTTGTGTGGTTAGAAGATAGGCTGTATGTTGTGTGTGTTCACAGATAGGCTGTATGTTGTGTGGTTAGAAGATAGGCTGTATGTTGTGTGGTTAGAAGATAAGTTGTATGTTGTGTGGTTAGAAGATAAGTTGTATGTTGTGTGTTTAGAAGATAGGCTGTATGTTGTGTGGTTAGAAGATAGGCTGTATGTTGTGTGGTTAGAAGATAGGCTGTATGTTGTGTGGTTAGAAGATAGGCTGTATGTTGTGTGGTTAGAAGATAGGCTGTATGTTGTGTGGTTAGAAGATAGGCTGTATGTTGTGTGGTTAGAAGATAAGTTGTATGTTGTGTGGTTAGAAGATAAGTTGTATGTTGTGTGGTTAGAAGATAGGCTGTATGTTGTGTGGTTAGAAGATAGGCTGTATGTTGTGTGGTTAGAAGATAGGCTGTATGTTGTGTGGTTAGAAGATAGGCTGTATGTTGTGTGGTTAGAAGATAGGCTGTATGTTGTGTGGTTAGAAGATAAGTTGTATGTTGTGTGGTTAGAAGATAAGTTGTATGTTGTGTGGTTAGAAGATAAGTTGTATGTTGTGTGGTTAGAAGATAAGTTGTATGTTGTGTGGTTAGAAGATAGGCTGTATGTTATGTGGTTAGAAGATAAGTTGTATGTTGTGTGGTTAGAAGATAGGCTGTATGTTATGTGGTTAGAAGATAGGCTGTATGTTGTGTGGTTAGAAGATAGGCTGTATGTTGTGTGGTTAGAAGATAAGTTGTATGTTGAATTAGTTAGCAGATAATTTGTGTGTGTGTTTGTTCACAGATAGGCTGTATGTTGTATGGTTAGAAGATGGGTTGTGTAATCTATTAGTTAGGAGATAAGTTGTATGTGCTCTCATATCGGCTGTATGTACTCTGGTATTCAGTGTAGTTAAAAAGATGAGCTGTATGATTTCAGCCTTTTTGTTCTAAAAACTATGCAGGGATCATAACTGCCTTTTAGAAGAAAATGGCTGGGGGGGGGGGGGGGGGGGGGGGGGCTGCAAAATCACCTAAATGCTATTTTTAGCAAATATATTATAGCTGACTCCTTTTACCCCGAACATGCTTTAAAAAAAAAAGTCAGCAATCCTCAGAAATTTCTGAAAAAAACTTTGCTTAACACAGCTCGCCAGTAAATTATGAAATATGTGTGTTTTTTTTAAAAAATTGTCTACACTAAACACATATTGTTTTGAAATATATTAAGGAAGTAACTAATAAACATGAACAGATTGAAGCATTCTCTCTGCATCCCCTAACCGTTTCAGTCTGTTAGTGCTCATAACATCATTAATTAGTGGTAAGCAAAAAGAATACAAATGACATTTGGTGTATGATGTGAGCGATTATGTAGTGTGTAGTAATAGTAGTTTGTGCTTGAGTGATATTTTCTAAATATGTATTACAAACTGAAGCCATTCTTATGTTCACAGAATCACACCATTTAAGTGCCAATATGACATATGTGCTTGTGAACTGTATGTGCAATGGTTTATGTTTATTGGACTGATTAACATCATAGAAACTGGTGTAACCCATAAGTGCTTCGTTCTACTTCTAACGCAAGCCTTAGTCTGAAGAATCTCAGCGCAGTGCACAAACTTTGTTTCAACATACTTTGGGTAGATTTCTAACTCCAAATTTTGCCCGGGCAGCGCCGTTAGTCTTCAGATGGTGTGCCTCTACAGTGTGTGCGTCTTGTCAGATCCGTTTTGTTCAGAGCATCATATCACAGCCCCTTCTCCCACAAGCCAGCTAAAGCAATTTATGCCTTGAAATTTGTGTTTTTATTCTGCTTTTGTGATGCAACCGTTTGTCAATCGTGTATTTGTGAAAATGAATTGATTGTAAATGTAGATCACCATCTTAAACAGGTGATGTTTTTTCTTCTTGAAAACTATTTTTATAACATCATTTACATAGTTTTTGTTTTTTAAAGTCTATCTTCACTTTGTAGCATGGTGCTGACCACATCACCAGCCAAGTGCCGATTGGTCTATAAAAATATAGGTCTAGCCCTATATTCCTAATATGCCTAAAGGAGTGGGAAAAGGACGTTTACTACACTTTGTATACAGAATGAATTTGAATAATGAAGTGAAAGGGGTTCTAGCCGACACTCATCTCTTGTGGAAAATCAGACTACACCTAGTACTGTCAGAATTGGCTGCTGAAATTGAGGACAGAGCACTTGTGGGAATATCCCGAGTCCTATGGTGTAGGTTCTTTGCTTAACAGCTCATTATATAAATAGTACTTTGTTTTCTGCTCAGAATGTAAATGCTTTTTTGGACTAGATTGTATAAAGTTGTATTACTACCTTGTGATTTCACCATTGCATTCCAGTTTCGTTGTCTCTTTGGTTCTACTTGTATGTTTTTTATCAGCGAGACATTTTGGCATAGTGGGTAGTGTGCTTGCCTTGAAAATAGTTGTCCTAGTTCCCTATGTGTGTTCTGGGGCCCTGTTATAGGGAAAACAAGAATAGACCCACTGCCTGCCCAAAAGCATGTCGTAAGAGTCCACTAATTGGGAGCTTCCTTTAAAGTCGAAGTACATCTGCCTGAGGAGCAAGGAACCGACAGTCTGCATACAAAATAATCAGATCTGTCAAAGGGATGCACACGCAACACTTAAGTTCTAGAACAGGTTTGCAGTCCAGAAGTGGGCAAACAACCGGAACTTTCCGTCAGAGTTTACAGCTGGTGAATGCGAAGAGCAAAGAAGAAAGAGACGCTGTCCTAGTTCAATCCTCATAAGTAGCAGGATTGTCTCTCTTCCCCCCCTCCAACTAGTATGGCTATGAGAGTGACTGTACTGTATCGGCTGTACTTGCTTGGTGGCCTCAGAGTTTAGAGTTTAAGTCTGCATCAAGGTGGGTTTGGCTAAAAATGAACCTTAACTGTGAGATGGGCCCAGCACCTGAAATGGGCACCAGGTAGTGTCCTGGGAAGTAAAGGCAGCTGGTGTAATGTTGACCACATCATCCACCCGGTTCTGATTGTTATATCAAAATTTACAGTAGAACCTCGTTAACACAAGCTGGATGGAGACAAACACTAGGTTAACATAAACATAAGTTTGGTTCCGGCAGGAAACAGTGTATTATCCCCGGTTAGCTCACATGTTTTTAAACACAAACATGATTTTGGTTTGACAGGAAACAGTGTATTATCCCCGGTTAGCTCACATGTTTTTAAACACAGACATGATTTTGGTTTGACAGGAAACAGTGTATTATCCCCGGTTAGCTCACATGTTTTTAAACACAGACATGATTTTGGTTCCGACAGGAAACGGTGTGTTAGAGTTTGAATGCAAGTTGAGACACTGGGAGTTGTGGATTTCGTTTGGAATGCTTTTTGAGTGCTCCCAGTGGGGTTTGTGTTGTGACCTGCAGATTCAGACAATAGTGAGTGGCCTGTGCTACAGAACTGGTGGTGCCTATTGCAGTATTGCATATGCAACTGCTGATTTGTTGTAGATACTGCTTCCATCGATGATGAATTGCAATTCTTTCTTATAGCAGCCTGTTTGTATTGGCTTATCTGACAGATACCTTGTGCATTAAATGTATATGCTATAGGCTTGCCCGTGACTGCAGTCTGTTTAAATTTTTTCACACTTTACAGCCATGAGCATTCTGTGGTCTTTCCCTGGCACAGAAATAAAAATAGTGTAAGCTGTTGTCTGGAAGCTGAAACTGTGACAGACTAACTAATAGTTCCCTGCCACAGAAAAAAAAATATGGTGTAAGCCGTTGTCTTGAAGCTGAAACTGCGACTGACTAACTAATAGTTCCCTGCCGCAGAAAAAAAAATATGGTATAAGCCGTTGCCTGGAAGCTGAAACTGCGACTGACTAACTAAAAGTTCCCTGCCACAGAAAAAAATATGGGGTAATCCGTTGTCTTGAAGCTGAAACTGCGAAAGACTAACTAACTAATGGAGTGAAGATACTACATCCGAGATCCCCTACAGCTGTCGTGGGTTTTTTAGACAAAGTGGCCAGAAGAGCCAGAGCCAGAATAGTGTATCCCCTTCTATACCTGAAGTAGTAAAACAGGAGAAGACAGGGACAAACAAGAGGAGGGGTATCAAGAAGAATGCATGCTACTTACGCTGTTATTGTTGTTTGGCATAATCTTTGTGCTGCTTTGTGAGAATGTTTGATGTAATAGATTACATCTCTGTTGCTTGTACTTAACATATACACTCAGCTTTCATGTCAGTGGTTTGTGTTTTGTTTGTTTTCCCGCATAATTGACAAGAGTGTTTTTTTCACATTTGCTTTTTGCATTTACCCGTGTATACATTACTTCATGAGAACAGTGATATTTTGATTGAAAAGACATGCAAATAGTCTGTTTTCTTTTGTCTCCAGATTTTGTTTTCTTTCTTTCGTTTTGTTTGTATTGAGAACTGTTCTGTTGAGTTGTTAGTTGCATATGAACTGTAGATTTAGGAATTTGTTATCTCTATTTTTTATTTTATTTACATTTTGAAGCATCTTTGTTTCTTTGATCCCATTCTGTCTGGCTGAGCAGTTAAGAATGTTGAGCTCTGGTTCAGGAGACCCAGGTTTGAATCTTTGTTAAGGTGATGGATTTTTGTGTTGGTCAAAGGGAGAAAATAAAATATGTGACTGCACCAGCCTTGCAGCCCTACATCTCCCCCCCTCCCCCACCCTCCCCAAATGCCGACACTATCCTAACATGTGGTAAACACAGACAGTAAAGGCAGGGAATGCGCTGATCCGTCAGGTCAAGGCTGTATATGCAGACTGGATTGAGTCTTTGCCAGCGTCAACTGTTCGGGGAGTTGCCTTTATCTTTGTTCCAGGGCAGGCGAGTTTTTGTAGGCAGCGAAAGAGCTGATAGACTGGCTGGTTCTGCCTTTGTTGCAAGTGGCCAGCCTATGGATCATGCCAGCATTGCTAATGCCCTTAGAGAGAGAGAGGGCTGTGTCCAGATTACTGCTAAGAATGCAAGAATTAGGAGTAAAGATCTGCACAGCCAGGTGGGATACACACACTTGATACATCTACAAGTCTTGTTAACTAGCAGAGGACTGGTACTTTTAACAATGCAATGGCAGTGGGGGAATCTCAGCCATTATGGTTATGTTCAGAGTGAGGTGAAGTTAACCCAACTCATACCTGAACTCAGCAAAGTCAATTTCATTCTGGTTGATAAATAATACACTCATTTTCTCCCCATGTGGGTTCTGGGGCCCCTTTGTGGGGAAAACAAGAATAGACCCACTGCCTCCCCAACAAGCAACGTTGTAAGAGTCGACTAATTGGTGCTTTTCTTTCAAGAGAGTCCGTCTGCCTTAGAAGCAAGGAACCAACAGTCTGCATACAAATAGCAAGATCTGTAAAACGAATGCACATGCAAAACTCGGGTCCTGGAACTAAGCCAAAGTCCAGAAATGGACAAAAAAACCCAGGTCTTTCCGTCGGGGTTCACAGCCGGTGAACATAAACAACAAACACACTCTCAATTTAGTCTGCCCATGAGCTTTATGTGGGAGGTATGCTAGATGTGTTTACTGTTAATCTACAACCATCTTAGGGGATTCCTTTGAAAACTGTTGTTGTTTTGATTAAAGCTGTTGTTGTTTTGAAGAATGGGTTCTATCCCAATATCTCCCCCCAAACAGACAGTCAAATATTTTAGGGGCTGGTAGATAGGCTGTGTGCAGTCGCTGGACTTAGGCTGCACTATCTTGTGGGATATAGGTTGGTTGGGGTTAGGCCCAGTTTTAGATGTTTTGGGGTAGTTAAAGGCATCAGAAAGCTGGGAAACCTGCTCTTACCACCCTAAAAAATATTGAACTGTTCTGTGACGTCATCTTGGGGGGAGATTTTAGGAAAGCACAGAAGAATGCAAGGCTTATCGTCCTAGGTTACTCACTTCACAAGAAACAGTCTACATTTTTTGGATGTCATTAGAAGGGAGAACTGGAGTATGTTATGATCTTGTCCCTGTGTGGGTTCTGGAGATATCCCTGGTCTCTCCCGATGTTGTCCCTCTGTGCGTTCTGAGGATCCCTCTGGTCTCTCACCATGTTTTCCCTTTGTGGGTTCTGGGGATCGCTTTGTCTCTACCGATGTTGTCCCTATGTGGGTTCTGGGGATCACTTTATCACTTATGATGTCCCTGTGAGGTTTCTGGGATCCCCTGGTCTCTCCTGACGTTGTCTCTGTGTGGGTTCTGAGGATACCCCTGGTCACTCCCGATGTCTCTGTGTGGGTTCTGGGGATACCCTGGTCTCTCCCGATGTCTCTGTGTGAGTTCTGGGGATACCCCTGGTCTCTCCCGATGTCCCTGTTCTGAGGATCCCTCTGGTCTCTCCCCATGTTTTCCCTTTGTGGGTTCTCGGGATCCCTTTTGTCTCTCCCAATGTTGTGTGGGTTCTGGGGATCCCTCTGTCTCTTCTGATGTCCCTGTGTGGTTTCTGGGATCCCCTGGTCTCTCCTGATGTTGTCTGTGTGTGGGTTCTGCAAATATCCTTGGTCTCTCCCGATGTTGTCCCTCTGTGTGTTCTGAGGATCCCTCTGGTCTCTCACCATGTTTTCCCTTTGTGGGTTCTGGGGATCGCTTTGTCTCTCCCAATGTTGTCCCTGTGTGGGTTCTGGGGATGCCTCTGTCTCTTCTGATGTCCCTGTGTGGTTTCTGGGATCCCCTGGTCTCTCCTGATGTTGTCTCTGTGTGGGTTCTGCAAATATCCTTGGTCTCTCCTGACGTTGTCTCTGTGTGGGTTCTGGGGATACCCCTGGTCACTCCCGATGTCTCTGTGTGGGTTCTGGGGATACCCTGGTCTCTCCCGATGTCTCTGTGTGGGTTCTGGGGATACCCCTGGTCTCTCCCGATGTCCCTGTTCTGAGGATCCCTCTGGTCTCTCTCCATGTTTTCCCTTTGTGGGTTCTCGGGATCCCTTTTGTCTCTCCCAATGTTGTCCCTGTGTGGGTTCTGGGGATCCCTCTGTCTCTTCTGATGTCCCTGTGTGGTTTCTGGGATCCCCTGGTCTCTCCAGATGTTGTCTGTGTGTGGGTTCTGCAAATATCCTTGGTCTCTCCCGATGTTGTCCCTCTGTGTGTTCTGAGGATCCCTCTGGTCTCTCCCCATGTTTTCCCTTTGTGGGTTCTGGGGATCGCTTTGTCTCTCCCAATGTTGTCCCTGTGTGGGTTCTGGGGATGCCTCTGTCTCTTCTGATGTTCCTGTGTGGTTTCTGGGATCCCCTGGTCTCTCCTGACGTTGTCTCTGTGTGGGTTCTGGGGATACCCCTGGTCACTCCCGATGTCTCTGTGTGGGTTCTGGGGATACCCCTGGTCACTCCCGATGTCTCTGTGTGGGTTCTGGGGATCCCCTGGTCTCTCCCAATGGTAGTTTTCTCTCCAGACCATAAAAATTGATTAATGCCACAGCATTGTTCATTTGCTCCCAAAGGGCATTGACTGCATCTAGCTTGTCATGCATAAATTCACCACCCACTTTTGCAGAACCAGCCAGTCTGTCTCCCTTTTAATTTCCTAACACTCCTGAATACCCTAGAGAAAATATAGACTGTAAGGAAGAGAAGTCTTTGCAGTTCAGATAATCGGCTCATGCAGACTAGTGTCTGCTTTGTAGATGCTTCAGGTGGTGTGGAGGTTTGGTCAGTATGGCTCATAAATATGACATGTGTCTCTGCCTATTGTGAAATCTGTGCATAGTAGTTTCCAAATCTTTGTTTCTTTGATCCCATTCTTTCCCCCTGTTCTGCTCAGCTGAAAAGAGTAGTTCCTATACTACTGTGTTTTGTTTAGCCCAGTTCTGATCTTCTGAACATAGTAGTTAGCAAATATTCACCATTTTTCTTTGGTCCTATTCTGCTCATCTGTTGACAGACTTTTGTTTAGTTGGGTCCATTCTGTTCATTTGAAAACAGTAGTTCCCAAAGGTTTTGTTTTAGCCCTCATTTTCACAATGAAAATATACTTTTCGGCTGACTCATTCTTGTTTGTTATGGGAAAGAAATAAAATCAAGTCAAAATCAGCTTTCAATAGCCTTTTAACATGTTTGATATAACATTTAAATACTTTGATAGTATTATCAGACTTCCAGAAAGTGTGAAGCAAATTGATCTTAAAAACAACATGATTGATTCACATAATAGTAATATTTATTGACCTGTAGCCCTACACCATTGTGTGTGTGTTGTACTGCCACACATCATTTATTGACCTGTACATTGTGTGTGTGTTGTACTGCCACACATCATTTATTGACCTGTACATTGTGTGTGTGTTGTACTGCCACACATCATTTATTGACCTGTACATTGTGTGTGTGTTGTACTGCCACACATCATTTATTGACCTGTACATTGTGTGTGTGTTGTACTGCCACACATCATTTATTGACCTGTACATTGTGTGTGTGTTGTACTGCCACACATCATTTATTGACCTGTACATTGTGTGTGTGTTGTACTGCCACACATCATTTATTGACCTGTACATTGTGTGTGTGTTGTACTGCCACACATCATTTATTGACCTGTAGCCCTACACCATTGTGTGTGTGTTGTACTGCCACACATCATTTTAATTAATTAACATGGATCTTCTTCATCTCCTCCTACTCCTCTTTCTTCTTCTTCTTCATTTGCCTGAAAATGGGTAATGTCACATTTTGTTGTGGTTCGCAGCTGGGCTGTAGAATCGGCACAAGACATCCAATTTAAGCAAACACCTGATTAGTCATCTTTTGGCAGCAGTAGATCTCCCCCCACCCCCTACCAGTGGTCCTGAAGCCTCACATGGACAAGATGACAGGGATCTTAAGCAGCAGACATGGATTCACAAGTGAACCCCGCCTAAATTGCTATGGAAATGCTGTGGGAGATAAAGATGGGCACCATGATATTTGATTACATCATCCAGCAGTAACTAATTGGTTAGTTAAAAATAAACGATTGCGCCACATGCCTATATGCCCCAAAACATAGAAATGAGTCCTTAAGGTTTGTTGTTTTACTGCCACACCTGGCACTGTTGCAAGCTGAACAACTGAACCACTTGCATCATCATTGAACAGGAAAAGTGAATCTTCCAAGTTTGAATGATGTTTAACTCTTTGCGATACCAAGGATCTCACCATATGTTGATTGGTTACACTGTATATGGTAAACATTTCTTTATTTTCCCTATCGCATTCTTCTCTTATGTTAACTCCTTATCTTGCAGTTGTTATTATAACACCTCCTCTTACAAAGCTGCATATTTCAGCTCTGTGAGACTAAACAACTGTGGCTTTAGGATACAAAACCTTTCCTGTAGACACTGTTGAATTCAACACTATCTTAGACTGAAAGAGTTAATCCACATCAGGGCAGATTTTTTTTTTTCTTTTTCAACATTGACCTTGCCTCCCGGGTAGCCCAGCCAAAACTTGAGTACCAAGTGGGGTTTTTTTTTGGGGGGGGGGGGGGGGGGGGGGGGAAGTAAAGGTGGCTGGTACGATGCTGACCACGTCACCTGTCAAGTGGTGATTGGTCTGTAAAAATATAGGCCTTGCACTTTATACCCGTTCATTGGCTGTAAACTCTGGTGGAAAGTTATGGTTGTTTGTCCACTTTTGGACTGTGTGGTCTTGTTCCAGAAGTTGAATTTTGTGGGAACATATGTTTTACAGATGTAGCTTATTTGTGGGAACAGATGTTTTACAGATGTAGCTTATTTGTAAGCAGACTGTTGGTTCCTTGCCTCTCCGGCAGATACATTCCAACTCCACTGTAGTCACCTGTACAACATGCTTGTTGGGGAGACAGTGGGTCTGTTTATTCCCCCACCCCTCAACCTCCCAAAAAGGACCCCCAAAACCCATACCCGATCTGCAAAGGAGCCCTTTACATTTAACTGTTTGTGGAGTCACCTTTATCTTTGTCCCCTGAGATGGCAATAAAAGAGCTGGTAGACTGGCTGGTTCTGCTTTCGATCTCAAATGGGTCCCTTTACATTGACTTTACTTATTGAAGTTATTTCCAGTCTTCATAGTGCCTTAGTCGAGCAGTGGCTAAGACAGAAGACATAAATATGAGTGGCTTTCATATCTCATTATCCTAAATATCTGGACATAAAACACAAGTGTCCAAACTTTAGACATAATATGTATAGTTTATGGCATCATCAAGTTTAGGACATCAATAACCAGTCTTAAAACGTCAGTATCTAGTTTAGGACATAAATGTTCAGTCTTAGGACATTGTTGTTTAGGACAAATGTCCTGTCTTGGGACATTGGTGTCTAATTTGAGACAAATATCCAGTCTTAGGACATTGGTGTCTAGTTTGAGACAAATGTCCAGTCTTAGGGCATTGGTGTCTATTTTTTTGACAAATGTCCAGTCTTAGGATATCAGTGTCTAGTTTAGAATACAAATGGCTGGTCTTAGGATATCATCATCTAGTTTACAATAAATAGTCATAGGATATCATGTCTAGTTTAAGGCATAAATGTCCTATCTTAAAATATCAGTGTCTGGTTTGGGACAATTGTCTAATCTTTAGATACCAGTGTCTATTTTAAGACAGGCTTAGGACATCACTGTTTAAGATTAGGGCTTGATAGCTGTGGGAGTCGCCGTGGCAGAGCGGCTAGACGCGCGCCGCGGATCGGAAGGTCGTGGGTTCGCTCCCTGGTGGAGACGGACTTTTCTTCAAAAATTACCTTGGCTCCCAGCTCGACCCAGCCTTGAGTGGGTACCGGGTGCAATCCCGGGAAGTAGAGGCGGCCGGCGTGATGCTGACCACATCACCCATCTTGTGCCGTTGGTCTATAAAAATATAGGTCTAGCCCTATATGCCCTATACGCCTAAAGGCGTGGAAAGGGTCCTTTACTTTACTTACTTGATAGCTGTGATGTATGTCTGGATCTGCAACATAACTCATTATCTTTGTAATTTGTAGCAGTATCTTTGGATCTGCAACATAACTCATTATCTCTGTAATTTGTAGCAATATCTTTTGATCTGGAACACAACTCATTATCTCTGTAATTTGTAGCAGTATCTTTGGATCTGGAACACAACTCATTATCTCTGTAATTTTTAGCAGTATCTTTGGATCTGCAACACAACTCATTATCTCTGTAATTTGTAGCAGTATCTTTGGATCTGGAACACAACTCATTATCCCTGTAATTTGTAGCAATATCTTTTGATCTGGAACACAACTCATTATCTCTGTAATTGTAGCAGTATCTTTGGATCTGCAACACAACTCATTATCTCTGTAATTGTAGCAGTATCTATGGATCTGCAACACAACTCATTATCTCTGTAATTGTAGCAATATCTTTGGATCTGCAACACAACTCATTATCTCTGTAATTTGTAGCAATATCTTTAGATCTGCAACATAACTCATTATCTCTGTAATTGTAGCAGTATCTTTGGATCTGCAACACAACTCATTATCTCTGTAATTTATAGCAATATTTAAGAAATTTAGTGTTAATGTGTTTTATCAGTCTTATAGACCCATTGAGACAGGCTGCAGGATTTAAGACTGTTTACAGTGGGATTGCAGGATTTAAGGCTGTTTACCTCTTTGAGTCCCCAAAACTCAGCGAGACTAGAAGAATGCTACTTCCTCCGAGACCAGACAAGTGGAACACCTTGTATGGAGGAAAAGAACAGCTTGTGTAAACATGCAAATTCCACTACATGGCATTGGGCCAAAGAGCGAAGGCTCATGCGCCGCTGGATCGATAAAAACAACAACAAGGCTGTTTTTTGTAGGATTTGAAACTGTTTACACTGGGGTTACTGGATTTAAGGCTGTTTACAGGGGGATTGTAAGATTTGAAACTGTTTACAATGAGATTGTAAGATTTGAGGCTGTTTATGTGGGAGTGCAAGAGTGTTGGATTTGAAACTGTTTACAGTGGGATTGCAGGATTTGAGGCTAATTACAGTAGGTTTATCATGATTTGAGGCTAATTACAGTAGGTTTATCATGGTTTGAGGCTAATTACAGTGGGTTTATCATGGTTTGAGGCTGTTGAAATGGCATAAGTGCGTTTACTTTAAGGCTGCTGAGCGGGGCTGTTGAAGAAGGTTTGCTGGGTAAAAAGGTTGTTCTTCTTCATTTTTGCATTCACCGGCTGTTAACTCTGGCAGAAGGTTCTGGTTGTTCATCCACTTCTAGACTTCAGTTTTGTTCTAGAATTTGAGTGTTGCAGGCACATCTGTTTTACAGATTTTGCTTTTTTGTATGCAGACTGTTGGTTCCTTGCCTTTCAGGCAAATCCACTCTGACTTTAAAAGAAACCCACTAATTAGTCGACTCTTCATGCTTGTTAGGAAGGCAGTGGGTCTGTTCTCGTTTCTCCCACAATAGAACCCAGAAACCCACATAGGGGACAAAGGCTGTTGATAATGGATGGAGTGTTGGGTGATATTAAGAGGGGCTTCAGAACATGAGGTTGGTCCAAACAGTGCTGCCAGGTTTGAGGCTGTTGTTGAAGGCCGACAGGGATAGAGCTATTCAGAGGGGCTGCACAGTTGAGACTTTTTAGAGGGACTGCATATTTTAAGGTTGTTGAAGGATTAGACTGCTGCAAAATGCTTGAGAAGATGAAATTAAAAAAAAGAGCCTTTTCCACACCTGGCATATAGGGCTAGATCTATATTTTATAGAACAATCGGCACTTGTTGGGTGATGTGGCCAGATGTACTTCCCAGGACAGTACCTGGTACCAACTCAAGGCTGGGAGCCATAGTCATTCTTGAAAATAGTCTGGGGCCGCCAGGACCAGAACCCACGATCTTCCAATCCGCAGGCGAGTGTCAAGCAGTTATACAACGGTGGCTCCCAGAGACAATGAAGCTATTGAGAAAAGCCGGACGGGCCGAAGCTGTATGGAGAGACTGAGCTCCAGGGTCCCATTGGCGGTTGGGGGGGGGGGGGGTGAAGAATAGACTCACTACAGCCTGACAAAACATTTTGTAAAAGATGACTAATTAGGACTGTGCTGAAATATGTTGGGACAAAAGGTGGAGATATCACAGCTTAGCTGTAGATCACAGCACAGTGTGCTAACCACCGTTTTGAGGGCTGATCAAGAATAAAATAAAAGACACAAAAGAAGGGTGTGTGGCTTTTGGGAGAAGCTGTAGTTTGACAGTTCACAATTTATTTAGAGATAAAAGTTATTTGGAAGCTGCAGAGATGTGGTTTTTTTAGATGAATGATGAGAATACTCTAGACAGATAAAAAGGATAATGAGGTTTTGAAAGAAACTGGCTCACGAAGAGAACTGATTGCCCACATGAGAAAGAGACAATCTACATTCTTTGGTCGTGTGATGAGAAGAAGAAAACAGAAGTAACTCGTGACAATAGGAAAGTTAGAGAAAGGGGGGGGGGGTGGGAGAGAGGCAGAGGGAGACAGTTTGACGTCACGGCATGGAGGATCATCTGTGTCAGAGTTGATTGAAAGTACATGAGACAGAAGGTTGGGAATAGACACACCAACACCACACGGCGTGGACTTTAATCAGAAGAAGAGATAACCTATTTCTTCCACCCCGCCTAAAATGATTGTAATGTTTCAAATTGTCCCCCCCAAATTGTTTTCCAAAAAATGAAAGAAATGTGTCAAGTTTCTGCCCAGTCCGTCTCTTATTTGGGATTTATTTTAATGACTCATGTTTTGGTGGGGCAGAAACTCTGCTGCATTGTTTTACAGATTCCTCATTCACACTTATATTATATTATATTATATTATATTATATTATATTATATTATATTATATTATATTATATTATATTATATTATATTATATTATATTATATTATATTATATTATAATTATATTATATTATATTATATTAATTATGTGAATAAAAATAACTGCAGTTAAATAGGGTTAAAGCTACCATACCATACAAAGCATACATGGAAAGAGAAGAAGAACGTAGAGCACGGGGTAGACCAAGAACAAGATGGAAGGATAACATCAGAGAAACTCTACAACAGCACGATGTGCCTATGGTCGGGGCAGCCAGAAGAGCTAGAAACAGAACCTTATATCTCCCTCGACACCCACAGCGGTAAAAGAGGAAGTGAAGAAGAAGAAAAAGAAGAAGAAAGCTACTTAAGCCCAACCAATCCCCGATCCCTAGAAAAGTAAAACGGGGCTAAGGATTCCACCCCACCCCCCCCCCCATCCCCTCTCAACCACACATCATAATTTCTTCAGGGACGGGGCGCCCGCGAAAGTGAACGAACAGTTTTGTAACGGGACATTTTCTGTTATTTGGTTAATATGGGTACGAGTACGTTGTATTTTTTTTAGTACAGAAAAATAGCAGAGTAAGTGAGATGATTATCTAAATAAATAGCGCTCCGGCAATGTATATTATATTTTTTTAACTTCAAAGTAGATATTGTATTATCATAAATCATCATCATCAGTTCTCGTTATGCCTAGTGGCACATGAGGCTTCAGAGAGGACTTTCCATGCTTTCCTGTCCTGTGCAATCTTCAGTGCAGTTTTCCATGTCAAAGATGCCGCACTCAGGTCACTTTCCATCGTTCGTCTCCATGTTGTTTTTGGGCGCCCCTGTTTTCTCTTTCCCTCTGGTGTCCACGTGGAAGCTGTTTTGGCAGGTACATCATATATCTTGTTAACTAAAGGTTTAAAATAATACTTTAAAGTAAAGATCCCATTTCCTGCCTTTAGGCACATCGGGCATATGGGAAGAGCACCACATATTTTTGCAGACCATCGGCACTAGATGGGTAATGTGGTCAGCATTACGCCGGCCAGCTTTACTTCCCCAGGACAACCAGCCTTATACCCATTTTGGGCTGGGTCGACCTGCGACGCACCATACCATGATAAAAATCCACGCAGCCAGCAGTGGGTTTTGATTGCAGTACGTTGGTTTAATAAGTCAGACTCGCAACGCCTAAGCCACGGACGCTGCTATAGTCATACTTTATTCATACATTTTTTCATTTGTAGCCTTCAGTTATTTTTTGTTAATTTTCATTCAGTTTATGGGAAAGTAAAGTCTGAATTTCTTGTTTGTCTGATTCAGTTGTAGGTAAGTGGAAAGAGTGTTATATAAATGTTTTGTTTGGTAATTTGAATGTAGGATTATTTTATAAACCTATCTTGTAGTAATGTAGGATTATAGAATTATTTATAGGATTATATTATAAATATTTTGTTTAGTAATGAAGGGGTTAGTTTGCAGCATCCTGTCAGTGATATGTTTAGCATTTGGTGAATATAGGATTATTTGTCTTTGTCTATGTGCTTAACCACTGCCATATACGAGAGGAAGTCAATAAGTAAGTCACAAATGGTTATGGCAGGGCAGGAAAATGTCAATGGTTTCTAAAGGTGTCATTAGGTGTCAGCAACATCGAACTTTATGTCTCCGTTCGTTAGGTGGCACTAGGTGGTGCATGCGCATTTGCAACACGAAACAAAATAGCAACTGTACTTACGGAGTGAACCCTAAAAGAAAAAGAAAAAAAACATGCTGTTGTGCATTTTTTTGGGGAAAAAGGGGGGGGGAGGGCTACCTGCAAAGGACATTCATAAGGAAATACTTCCTGTTTATGATGGAAAATGTTTATCCGTAAAGCGATGCCTATCTGGGTAAACACATTTTTTCAAAGACACTCTAAAAATGTTGATAAAATTCTATCTGATCGTCCTGTTGAGATTGCCACAGACGCATTGTTGCAGCGGGTGGAGATGATGACTAGAGGTGACTGGTGAGTAACGGTTGGCTCTGTAGCAGCTGCAATAGGGTGCTCACGTGGTTCACCATACAACATAATGCATCATCAACTGAAATTTAAGAAAGTGTGCTTAAAGTGGGTACCCAGACAATTGAGGGACAAACACAAAATGAATCAAGTAGGCCTGTCCTTGCATCATTTCTGTCGACACGGAGATGAAGGAGAAGTCATGCTGAACAGGATTATTACTGGGGATAAATAACGGACGCATCACTGCCATCCCGAATCAAAACATGCTTCAATGCAGTGGAAACATCCTTCTGCGCCTTGTGTTAACAAATTAAGTGTTGCACCATCAGCAGAGAAGGTTATGCTGACAGTGTTCTGAGACTGTCAAGGAGTGCTTTTAACAAACAAACAAAAAAGTCACAATGTGAGTGCTAATTCATATTGTAAAGTTCTATCGATGCTTCATTATGCACTTCGAAGAAAACGTCCAGGCCTGCTGACTAGAGAAGGGCTGCTCCTTCATGAGAAAGCCAGATCACAGACGGCTTGGTTAACTCAGGAGAGAATTAACCATCAAGGTTGAGAACTCTTGAAACATCCACCTTACAGCTCTGACTTAGCTCCTAATGATTTCCACCTTTTTGGTCCCAAAACCTACCACGGCAGGAGACATTTTTCGAATGGCACAGAAGTTAAATGTGAAGTGAAAATATGGTTTAGAAAACAGAGCATGCAGTTTTATGCAGCAGGTTTGGGAGCACTGATAAAACGATGGGACAAGTGCATCAATGTTGGTGGAAATTATGTTGAAAAATAAAGCGACAGTGTATGTGTAAAAAAAAAAAAAACAGGTTTCTAGTTGTTATCATCATTAGTTTTTTTTTTTTTTTTTTTTAATAACTATTTGTGATTTAGTTATTAACCTCCCCTCTTAATAAACATTCTTGTTACAGTTAAATCTAGTGTATTTTATAGACATCTTTTGTAAAAATTGTGTTCAGTAATGTGGCCATAGAACTTTTTGTTAAAAACGTTTGTATGATTATTGTTCTTACTCTGTGTATTTAAAACACAGACATATAGTAACCAATAGGAATAATATAATACAGGAATTGTTGGTTGTTTGCCTCTCAGGCAGATGTACTGTGACTTTGAAGGAAGCTCCCAGCTAGTCGACTCACGTGACATGCTTTTGGGCAGGCAGTGGGTCTATTCTTGTTTCCCCCACAATGGGGCCCCGGAAGCCACATGGGTGAAATGTACAATTATTTTGCCTAATCTGTGTGCTTAAACGCTGATATAAAATAACAATTCTTGTTACAGTTACATCTAGTGTATTTCTTAGACTTCTTTTGTAAACATTTTGTTGGTAATGTGACCAAAGGATTTGTTATTAAAACTTTCATTTGGTAATATGTATGTAGGATTATTTAACAAGCCTTTTGATAATATGACAGTAGGATTCTTTAATAAACCTTTTTTTTGGAAATGTGATTATAGGATTTTTAAAAAATTAAAACCTTTCGTTTGGTAATGTGAATGTAGGATTATTTAATAAACCTTTTGTTTGGTAATGTGACCATAGGATTTTTTATTAAAACCTTTCATTTGGTAATGTTAATGTAGGATTATTTAATAAACTTTTTTTTTAGTAACATGAACATAAGATTTTTTAATAAACCTTTTGTTTGGTAATGTGACTGTAGGATTATTTTGCCTAATTGGTGTGCTTAACACAGTCAAATAACAGAATTCATGTGACAGTTGCAGTTAGTTTTTTTTTTCTCTTTCTTCTTTAAAAATTTTTTTTTTGTGTGTGACTTCAAAAGAGGTATCTTGTTTTATGAATATTTAACCCGATAAAATTGGAGCATTTATCCTTTAGCAAGCTTGTTTTCCTACAATTGTTCAGAAAGTTTGTAAATTGAGTTGATGGTATACATTTTGTTGATATAAATTATTAAACTTGTTTCTCGTGGGTTCCTTGGTAGGCTTGGTTGTGTTAGTTACTATTTGTTACTGTCAGGTGTCATAAGAAGTAAAGTAAGGGAACCTTTTCCACGACTTTTATGCATATTGGGTATATAGGGCTAGACTTATATTTTATAGACCGAACGGCATTTGGTGGGTGATGTGGTCAGCATCACACCGGTCGCCTTTACTTCCCAGGGTTGTACCTGGTACCCTTCACATGCCGTGATTGTTACTGACTTACAGAGCATGTTGAGAAAGGTGGAGACAGGCATGCTCTGTGCAGAGTGGCAAGCATAACTTCTGAGGTCCCGGCTAGTTAGTATTCTTTGGATATGTTCTCCAGGTCATGCCGGTGTGTTGGGAAATAAGCAGGCAGATAGACTGGCCGGTTCTGCACCACTTGGTGGTAAATTGATGTGTGACAAGCTTGACGTTGTGAGGCCCTTTGAGAGCGAGTGAACAGTGCGGAAGCGCAAATAAATCATTATGGTCTGAGGAGAATGGCGCTGCGAGGAGTTTCTCAGGGGAAAGGCGAGACGGATATACAGTGAGACAGTTACTGGTGCTGAAGATGGGGACGGGGCGCTTATGGGGGTGCCCCGATTATGATGTAGATTCCTAATTCAACATTCAATACCTGCTATCCACTCAAGGCTTGGTCGACCTTGGAGTCAAGGTCATTTTTGAGAAAAGTCCTGTTCCTGCCGGGAACCGAACCCACGACCTTCCTATCAACAGGCGAGCGTCTAGCCGCTAGACCACGACCGCTCCTTGTCATGTGTTGTGAATTAGTTAATTAGTCGAGAATACAACAGCACTACACTACCACTACTAGGGGTCACATAAATTCCGTTCGACCGTTAGGTTAAATTAGAACCCCCGAAACAGCCATGGTGGGGCTTTAAAACGAACCAAAATTTTTGTCCGACATTTGGGAGGTGGTTATTTGTAACAAAAGAAAGGCCCCAGGGGGGAAAAAAAGCACTATGAAAGAAACCGACAGCAATTTAAAAAAGAAAACAAACAGCGAATGAATTAAAAAAAAAAAATTTTAAATTAATTAAAGAGGAAAAGATAGGTGCATAGAAGGAAAGACATAATTGCAATAAGGACAGATACTTGAACAAGTTAAACAATTAAAAATAAGATCAGCAAAAGAATGAATACATGAGCAGAGAAACGAAGAAAAGATTATGAAAAACATGATTCATGAAAGAAATTAAGAATGACATAACAAAAACAATTCTTTAAAAAAATCACAAATGAGAGAAATGACCCACAAAAAAAAAGAAATAAAGAAAAAGAAGGAAAGAAAGAAAGAAAGAAAGAAAGAAAGAAAGAAAGAAAGAAAGAAAGAAAGAAAGAAAGAAACAAAGAAAGAAGCAACCAGACAAGAAACACCTGTACTCCTGTACTCAAGCGATCTACAAGTTTCACCTCTTATAGTCCATCCTAGTTCAAGGTCACTGCATGTGGAACACCTGAGGTGCGGTATTCAAGAACAGGTTCGCGGGTGCACGATCCAAACTACTGTAAGTGCAATCGATACCTCCCTAACGCAGGGGCACCAGAAAACATAGTCACATAGGAATCAAGGTTCATCATCATTATCATCATAAACCACTTCTGCCGTTAAGCGACGTGGGGAGGACTAATTTGCGATCCAGTGCACGATAGCTGCCACTGGCTATTGTCATGCCGTGAAGGCGTAGAGTGTCTTTAATGTTGTCGATCCATGTTTTCCGCAGCCGTCCTCTTGCTCTTGTAGCTGATCTTCTAAGATGTAGTGCTTGTGGGAATCAAGATTATTTTTGAAGAAGAAAACAAGAAGTCAGACTCCTTTTGGATTTAAACCAGTGGCCTTCAGATCCATTAGCAAGCGTATAGCCGACACACCATGACATAAGTGGGAGGAAAAACAACTTTAAACCAAGTACTAAACATAAGAATTTATGGCTCTCCTCCAAACTTCGTCCCCATATTATGGCGGCCAAACAAATAACCCAACAGGGCCTCAGTCGT
>CAJHNH020000507.1:157500-160000 GCA_905116865.2 Candidula unifasciata
AGAAATCATTGCATGAACTGACGCATAATGTTGGAGATCGTTAGATATGCAGAAACCTGATCGTACAAGACAATAACCAGGCTACTTGACGTTGGCACTCATTAAAAACACGGGTTCTCGAATGGACACACACAACCAAGTCACTTCAATCTACGAATGTCAACGCCGCTTGGGGTGGGGAAATCGTTTGTTCATTGAGAAACACAATGAACGGAATGACGTATTTAACTGAATGAAGCCATTCTCCAGTGGGAGTAGTCACTATTGACAAAATCGCTGTTTATTTATTATCGCCAATCCTATGTTTTTGAGGACGTACAAGCGAGTATTTTACGTTTGTAAATATAGATTGTCACAGTTATTCTCAGTGGGATGCAGTTGTTCAATATTTGAAGCCCCACCCTGGTTTTTGCCAAGGGCCCTGAATATAGCTGGGCAATAAATATGGCCATAACGGCTGAAAGGGGTTTCTGGGGCCTCTCCACGGGTGATCCTCTTCTGCATGGTGGCACTTTGTGCCATCGGGTGTTTATCGCTTGTATGATGTCCTGGTGGAGTATATCAAGAGAGAGAGAGAGAGAGAGAGAGAGAGAGAGAGAGAGAGGGAGAGAGAGAGAGAGCGAGTTTTTAAATAGAAGTGAATGTTGAATTAAAAACTGACATAACAGCACCCGGGACCCTCCCATAAGCGCTTTGTCCCCATCTTCAGCTGTAAGCGAAGAGTTTCAGTTAAGATGGCAAAAGTAATTGTCTGACTGTATATCCGTCTCGCGTTTCCTTGAGTGTTGAGCGTCGGCCAGATCTCTTCGTAACTCCAGGCAGCGCCATTCTCCTCAGATCGAAATGATATGTTGGTGCCTCCGCACTGTTCACTGGCTCCCCACAGGGTTCTAACAACATTCAGCTTTTCATACATCAATTTAGCACCAAGTGGTGCACAACCGACCTTTCTATCTGCCTGCTGATTTCACAACACACCGGCATAGGCTGGAGAAAATATCCAAAGGACGCGAACTACTAGGGAACTCTAAAGCGATGCTTGCCACTCTGAACGGCGCATGCCAATCTTCACCTTTCTTAACATGCTCTGTGAGTCATTTGCAATTACGACATGAGTTTACATTTCATTCCCAAGCCAGTTGAATGCAGCAGTGGCTGCCTCCACCTCCATTCTCAAACTAGACGTTGTGATATCATAAGCCAGGCTTTGCTGCTCTAAGCGACGTCCATCCGCTTTTGCTTTGAAGCCCCATGCACTTCGTCTTCCTGTCAACTCAGAGCCATCTGTATAAACAATCACACAATCTGGCAGGATATTGTCATGAATAATTTGTTCAGGTTCTGATTCTGCAGCACCAGCTGGCCAATACCTGCACTCACGACCTAAGCATAGCACTGCAAATGTTTTTGGGAAGGGAAGAGCAGCTGCAAAACTAAGTGATTAAAACTCTACACAAATCTTATTCTTGCTCGGACACTTTGACCCACACCTGTCCTCAGCTAAATTTATCAAACCTACGTACATGTCTAATTGTGTCTTCAGCTGGCGCCGTCCAAGACTTTCATCTTTTCAGTCTGTGACCATTAGTTCTACCTAGGGCTTCATGCAGGAGGTGCATCGTGTCTGCAGCTACCCTGACACATGACTTTGCTTCCAGAATTTTGACCATATCTGCAGCAGTAGACAGTGCAAGTATAAATCGCATTCATACTGCCGTGGTATCCCTAGAACATCCCAGAATTACCCGTAGGGCTTTATTCTGTATGCAGTCAAGTTTCATCAGCTGACTCTGATGTGCCAAGATTCTAAGTCCATAATCTATTACCGAAAGGAACAATGTGAACTGCATTGTTTATTCCCAATCCATTACTGCCATAATTTTCTGAGCATTGAATCCTTTTTGGCATTTCACCGTAACTGTCTCCACATTATCTCTGGAGGACACGTTTTTATTGAAAGTGATAACCAGGTACTTCAGTTTGCATTCTCTTGTGATTTTACTGTTATTATGTGAAGCTTGGAACATTAGCTCTTACAATTCTTTTGTCATGAGAGTACCACACAGAAAACCGCTTTTTCTGAACTGATGACAGCACCCGTCCCTGCAGAGCAGTCAGTCACTTTTTCTACAGTTGCCTGTAGGTCTTGGGCTGTCTGTTTCCTATCGCTCCCCTGCCTATATGCAAGAACATAATTGACGGACTCCATCAATCATAGGTGTGTAGATGGGCGGAGCTGGGCCTAAGTTCTTTACGTATACCTGTTTTGAATTCGGGGGAAGGAGGGGGGGGGGTGAGGTTGAATATAAACATCCAACCATGTAAGATTTGTGTTGACTGCTGACTTAAATCCGGTACTTTCTTATTAGTCGACTACAAACAGGGAAAATCTACTAGTCACCGGAACGTCAAATATTGCAGGGGGTGGTAGATTAAGTGTATAGTTTTAAGTAGGGTTAGGTGAACGGGCGAAAAACTTGGCTTTGGTAGACACGCGCTA
>CAJHNH020000507.1:165000-200000 GCA_905116865.2 Candidula unifasciata
ATAATATAATATAATATAATATAATATAATATAATATAATATATATATATAATATAATATAATATAATGTAATATAATGTAATGTAATGTAATGTAATGTAATGTAATGTAATGTAATATAATATAATATAATATAATATAATATAATATAATATAATATAATATAATATAATATAATATAATATAATATAATATAATATAATATAATATAATATAATATAATATAATATAATATAATATAATATAATATAATATAATATAATATAATAAAATATAATATAATATAATGACGAATACAAATAATAATTTATTAATTTATGTACCAAGGGGAGTTGCCGTGGTGTAGCGATTAGACGCTCGCGTGCGGATCGGAAGGTCGTGTGTTCGCTCCCTGGCTGTGCCGGACTTTGTTCATAAATGATATTGACTCCTAGATCGAACCAGCCTTGAGTGGGTACTGGGTGCAGTCCCGGGAAGTAAAGGCGGCTGGCGTGATGCTGACCACATCACCCATCTTGTGCCGATTGGTCTATAAAAATATAGGTCTAGCCCTATATGCCAGGGAGCGATTCCACGACCTTCTGATCCGCGGTGAGCGTCTAGCCGCCCCGCCACAGCGACTCCCGACTGTTTATGTGCTCCATATCAAATAGCTTATCACTGTACGTCACTAAGAGCCCATGCAGAGTTTGTTCCATCAAAGGAGAGAGACCCAAATGCCTACCCGACTGACGACGAGGTCGTCTACCGGCGAGCATAGGGAAAACCCTGTCGCCGATGGAAATGATGCATCTTTCCCGTGGCAACTTGCGGATGTGAGTCATGGGCTATCACTCGGTATCTGAAGAAGGCAATTGGAACTTTGAAACGGAAGTGCAAGAGGTTTGCTATTGATACCACTGTCAAAACCAACGCAAGACGATCTGCTGCCTAATTACCTGCAGCTGGAATCGAACCCGGCACCACGACATTACGAAGCGTGTTCGCAACGTCTAAGACACAGAAGTCGAAAAAGAAGAGACAGGCACCCTAGAATATAAAGTGATGGGGTTGGGGGTTAAAACCGCCAAAATGTTTTCTTTGTAGCGGAGCACCTGACCCCGAAAACTGTCATGTCTGAAAAACTTACTATCGCAACATCCCATGACCACGGAAAACCCCCACCCTTTCTATCAACGTTGACTGAGCACGGAGAGCCTTATCCATCCCTTACAAGAAATGTCAAAATCTGGAATATTCTGAAATCGGTAACTTCGCATTCATCACAAAGAACCCTTTGGGATGGGTCTATGACTCAGTGTTTGTGTCCTGACAAATACAGAAGCTCGATTCTGAGATTTTTCTCGGTGAAAATGATAGAGAACTTCATGCCACAGGCTGAGTAACAAGTGTATTGATGTCTAGCCTTCTGAATGAGGTTAAACTCGACAAATTTAAAACGCTCCAAATTTGGTTATACGGCCGGAATCAAAACGGGTTTTGTGTCCTCAGACGAAAACATACACTCCCACATCAAGACTGCTACTGTATACATTAATAGTTGAGGGTCTCTGGGGCGAAGTGGTCAAGCCGCTTACCTCGCGGTCTCAGGGTCGGGGGTTTGTTTCACAATTGCGTCGTTCAGTCACGAACACATTATTTTAACGATCCCTGGGCATCATCCCCGGAGCTACGGAGTTAGGGCTTTGTGCGATGCTGTCGGCTATGGAGGATAAAACTCAGGACAACGAAGTCGATCCTCTCAATACTTTAAACGTTTAACACTGAATTATATTAAAGCCAGGTCATCGGCTGGTCGAGTAGTTAAGAACGCCAGCTAAGAAACCCATGTTCAAATCTTAAGTAAGTAGAAAAATGTTTTTTTTTTCTTTTTGGCTGCAAAAAACCTAAAACCTGCACACTCCGTGCTGACTGCACTAGCCGTGCCGCCCTAACGTTTCAGACTCCTGACACTCAATTCCCCACCCCCCCCCCACCCCCACCCACCCCCCAACCACTGTTTGTATCGTTATATAAATCAGTAGATACCGTTTTTATTTAGTTACAGCGGGAAATTAAAAATGTGTTTATTGTAAGACTAAGTTGTTTGTTAAGAAATCGTCACCTATTTTCTATCTATTGTCTTCTTCACTTTTACCGGGTTGCAGCCCAGTGTCGTGGATTAAAATATTTGTTTTGTGCCTCTCGCGTGATTTGAGTGACAGTTTTCTGGATCTTCTGGCCGTATTCAGCTACTCCATCTATCCATTTTTTCCTGGGTCTTCCCCTGGCCTTTCTTCCCGATGTTCTACTGTAAAAGGCCTTATAGGCAATCTGCTCCGGTTGCATTCTTACTAAATGGCCAAACCACTTCATTCTCTGTATTTCAATATGTTCCATGCATGCTCTTTTTCCAACTTTGTCTCTAATGCTGACTTTTGTGACTCTGTCTCTTCGTGTATTGTTGGTGACTCTTCGGAGACATCGCATTTCACACGTAGTTATTTTTTGCATATGTGATTTGTTCATTGTCCACGTTTGGCACTGATAACATAACGTAGGGATGAAAATGCTGTTGATCATCCGTTGTTTGGCTGGTAAAGAGATCTTTGGATGACGAAGAAGTGGGGCCAGTTGGTAGTTGACTGCATTGGCTTTTTGAACTCTAGCCTGTATCTCTTTATCGAGTCTTCCATCTTCTGTAAATATGCATCCTAAGTACTTGAATTCTTGAACTTGTTCTAATTGTATGTCATTGATCTTTATGTTTACATTAATGTGTTTCTTTCCTATGGTCATTACTTCAGTTTTTGAGGTGTTTATTTTCATGTCAAATTTTGTACAGTTAGTGAGCAATGAATCAACATGTTGTTGTAGTTTTTGTTCTTCTTCTTGTAACAAACATTGGTTAAGAAATCGTCACCATCACACTTATAATAATAATAATAATAATCATTACCATCGGTATCACTACCATTACCAAAAACACCACTTCCACAATCACCATCACCACTATATTCATCATCACCACTATATTCATCATCACCACTATATTCATCATCACCACTATATTCATCATCACCACTATATTCATCATCACCACTATATTCACCATCACCACTATATTCATCATCACCACTATATTCATCATCACCACTATATTCATCATCACCACTATATTCACCATCACCACTATATTCATCATCACCACTATATTCATCATCACCACTATATTCATCATCACCACTATATTCATCATCACCACTATATTCATCATCACCACTATATTCATCATCACCACTACGAAAGAACCAAAACAACTAACACAAAGCTGTGGCTGATTCGGCTACATCCTGTGAAGAATACGCAGCTAACTTTTAAATCATTATTTTAAACAAAGTCTTAAAGGATTCTCACCGGTGCTTCGGAGTTCGTGCTCTCTGCTGAGATTCTTCGGACTCAGGCTTGAGTTAGAAATAGAATGGAGCACTTCGTGATTAGTTAGTACCCTTGTGCTATGTTGTTGATCCGTTGTTTCAACGTAAACCTAAACAAAACTTTTGAACATTCAAAAATCTTTAGAAGACAACTTTTATACATAGCTGTGAGGTGGGGCAGGCAGCCTTGTCCGCTTACAGATGTTAAGGCCTCAAACACCTCCTCCTTCTCCATCACTCACCCCCGGCCACCTCCAATTTTATTTAGATGCTTTACCTCCATGTTTCGGCCTTCCTGCTTCTGGTATGCATTTATGAAACTAGGTCATCAATCCCCTAAGGGGTTATGTGTGTATGTGTGTAGTAGGTGTGGGGCATGGAGGGCTTGGTGTTGAAAGCCAGTATACCCGTATGTTCATTTTAAGGTTATTGCTAGGACAGACAATGCCGCTGATGTTTGTTTCTAGGTCACTGCATAAGTAAGTGCGGTGACCAGTTCACGTTGTCCTTATCTTTACATCTCTTGTCAGTTTTCACACACACACACACACACACACACACGCACACACGCACACGCACACACACACAGACACACACACAGACACACGCGCGCACACACACACACACAGACACACACACAGACACACGCACACGCACACACACACACACACACACACACACACACACATATATATATAATCAAAAAGTTTTCGAGCTCCATTTATATATATATATATATATAATCAAAAAGTTTTCGAGCTCCATTTCTGGGAAAAAGGTCGATTAAGCGATAAAGGACGATATTGGTGTTGTGTGCTATACTGGGTGTAACAGCAATCAACACACTGTCAAGTGTCCAAGAATACAGTTCTCACTTCAACACACACACACACATACACACACACAACTGTCAGGAAAGCTCAATGACGTAATGTCCCCCAAAAATGTACGTCTATTGTCACGACACAGTGGGTAGTCACAAGCCCTCGCACAGACAATTTATGCCAAGTGATGTAGAAATCTTTCCTGGCTAACCTAGTCCCGCCCCTTCAGCTCACTTCTCAAATATAGCGCCGCTCTCCCGGACAGCTTGCACTCGCCGCCACTAAACACACGAGCTGACTACTACAGTTCGTAGGTCTACAGCGTCCCGCAAACTCTAGGCTCGCTCTGCAGATGAACAGGAAATCTCTCCTAACAACTGGACCTCTGCTCTACAATGAGCAGAGACATCAGCTGACTGGAAACGGCTCAACAACACTCGTTCTCCAGCATGTGCACACCGCACATCAGCTCGTCGAAGGACTTCGATGACCGACAGGACTCCTAGCTCGAGTCCCCTTTAGAACACAGCTATCGTAGCATCCACTCTTTCTTGTTTCACTAGTAAGCGTCGTCACCCAAAACAGCTACTCTTGAGTGTCCTGTCCTCGTGGCCTGACTCTGCCAACTGGACTCTCTTCCTTCGACTGCACCGCGACTGAAACTCTTGGCTCTCAGACCGAGACTCTTGGCTCTCAGACCGAGACTCTTGGCTCTCAGACCGAGACTCTGGGCTCTCAGACCTCACTGTCTGACTCGTACTGAGGTACTCTGTCTCCCTCTAATCAACTCAACCCCAGTATATACCCTTGCCTGCCCCTTGTGGGCGGCACGTGCCACACGAGAATCACGCTAGCATGCATCCCATCCTTCTTCAGTGCATCAGCGGCTATCTCGTACAAGTCATGATAGTTAGCTCACGCTGCTACTACCTCGGGCCTTTCAGGTCCATCTCGAGCCAAGCCACTTCCCAATTG
The DNA here is from genome assembly GCA_905116865.2 of Candidula unifasciata. NCBI lineage: Eukaryota > Metazoa > Mollusca > Gastropoda > Stylommatophora > Geomitridae > Candidula > Candidula unifasciata. Next base: position 170,216 of record CAJHNH020000507.1, read on the forward strand.
CCACAATATTGAATAGACCGACAAATATTTCCTGGCTTGAGTCAACACTGTCGGCTCTGTGGCTAAGTCGATGCGCACGCTTCGTAATGCCGGGATGCCGGGTTCGATCCCAGCTGTGGGCCATTTGCCTTGCGTTGGTTTCGACAGTGGTATGAAGAAAGCCGACCGTCCAGTAGCAATGGCAAACTACTGAATTTGCCTAGAAAAACCACACAACAGCCATGGGTTGTTGGGGTTGGTTCTGCAACGTCCTGTAAAGTATACGCAACTAACCTGAGTCAACACTGGGCAACATATTGACACATGTCAATGTCAATGACTCCCGAGAACACCATTCCCATCACGTTGTCCTGCCACAATGTTATAACTTACACGAATCAGCACGCAACAATAAGTCGGAAAACAAAATCAACCTCCTATTGGCTGGTTTACACTATTTGCCATGGTGACACCGTTCATTGCTTACATCATTCAGTATTCTCTTAGCTCACGATACACAAACCTACAGTTCTACCTCTTCGGTGGTTCACGAATTGCGAAAGAATAAACGTAGACACTGTTATTGACACTGGATGCATACACATTCTACAAACAAGCTTTTAAAAATGTCAAACAAACACGTTTGCAACGAGAAAAGTTAGTTACAGTATTCTGGGCCCGAATGGCATTGTGTTGACGGATTTAATGAAACTGTGGACCACAATAACGTCAGAAGTGTAGTCCGAAACACTGAAGAAGCTTCGTTGTTTAATCCAAAACAAATTGGCGCGGAATTTTCACAAATGGCGCCATTATCCTGAACGACATCGGCGACCGGGTCGCCCACAGGCTGACCCGTAGACGACTTCGTCACCAGTCGGGACAGTAGCTAGGTCTGTCTCCTTTGATCACATTAGCACTGCAAGGGTTCTTTTCAGGACTACTTGGTGAGGTGCAATGCATACCATTTTATATGGCGCTCAAAACCTAGTCACATTTATAACCAAAAGCTCCCCCTCTGGGGATTCTGGTTGAACGTGGCGATTTTTTAAATTCTTTTTTTTTTCCTGCAAAGCCAAGCCAAGCCAAATCCTGCCCGACAAGGTGCTCTTTCGATTTTGCTCCTACATAGTATTTATTGTAATTGCGTGCATTTTTATTAGTGAAATGAAAAGGCGTCAGATTTGAAGAGTATACAGCAGCTGTAACAGCATCATGGAAGTTAATAGTAGTTGTGGTAGTAGTAGTTGTTGTTACAGCAGGTAGCAGTACTAATATTAGTTATAGCAGCAGCAGAAGTTATAGTAATATCAGTGACTCCTGCTTCGTCGCCGTTGCTGCTGCAGCCACTGTTGAAGTAGCGGCAATAACAATTCAGGGTACTTAATTTTATACGACCACATCTCGTAGGCTTCGAGATTTGGTAGGGAAATCCCCAGAACGTCCCATCGTATAGGGTTTAGATTTAGTGCTAGGCTTTGCAGTAGTCGCTATTAATTTAACACTAGACCCAAACCTAACACCCCCCCCCCTCTCCCATAATATGGTACAGTCCCCCAAAAAAAAACCTAGGGATCATCAGGAATTCCCTTTAAAATCTCAAAACCGACGAGATGTGGTCATATAAAATTAAAATACCCAGTTAAGAGATAGTAGCAGCAGCCACAGTAGTAACAGTAGTAGCAGCAGCAGCAGTAGTAGTAGTAGTAGTAGTAGTAGTTGTTGTTGTTGTAGTAGTAGTAGTAGTAGTAGTAGTAGTAGTAGTAGTAGTAGTAGTAGTAGTAGTAGTAGTAGTAGTAGTAGTAGTAGTAGTAGTAGTAGTAGTAGTAGTAGTTGGTGTTGTTGTAGATGCGGCAATAGTGGCATTGCGTTTTGTTTGGATACACGCATTTCAATGTAACGTTAAATGAAAAACAAAATATAAAAACTGAATACCGTTTTTAGCGTGTTTTATTTGACAAATATGCCACATTTAAGTTTCAGACCCATCAGACCACGGCCTACCGGTCCCAAAGGCATTAGACACAAGATTGAGTTGACTCCATTCAGTGCAAAGCCCAACCCTGTGCAGAAATCGAACACTACCTAGACCTTTCACCTCTAACCCCAGCCACCACGGAAGCACTTTACAATTTCTTTCACATCTCGAGCGCATCGGAAATGACGTCAGCGCCTAGCAGATTGACATTTAAGCAGGAAATTTTTTTGAAAAACCCAGCTGAACAATAACCCAAGCAATACACAGACAAGGAACAAACAAAACCCCCAGATTGTTAAAATGTACAACATTTATATTTACAAAACGAAACAATTACAACTTTTATATAAGAATATATTTAAAAAAAAAAAACAACAAGATTTCCCCAAGGCGTCAAATAAAAACCCATATCTGGGGAGGAGGGGGGGGGGGGAAGGGGGGAGACCCAGCATTGGTAGCCCTGCACTTAAGTTTTATTTACTTGTACATCTCACTCCCTCTCACTCCCTCCTTTTTTCATCTTTCCCGTCTCATTCGCGGCTGCAGACTAAACTTAGCGCTGACGTACGTAAGGGGATATGTTCTAATGCAATACGTTTTGAAAGTCGCTCAGCTGTGGAATTCTCCAAATATGGGAGCGACGGTATGTGAGACGCCATGTTCCCCGCAATTTATTCACATCACCTAATACGACGGCGCGACCTTGTCTCCCACTTGGCGTTACATGTGTCTGTAAGCGTGCGAGTGGGTGTGTGTGTGTGTGTGTGTGTGTGTGTGTGTGCGTATGTTTATGTACCCACCTTCCCGGGTATGAATGTGTGTACGCGCATTTTTTAATGTATGCGTGTGTGTGTGTGAGTGTGTGTGTGTGTGTGTGTGTGACTGGCCCGCGCGTACGCATACATAGGCAGTACTTATAATGCAGTGACATATTACTTCCATCTCAATTATTTAGGTGCAAAAAGTAGTTAGTTTTCACATCTGCGAGAAAATAAATGTTTAAAACGTTGTTTGAGGTGGAGTGGGTTGCATTCAATGCTACCAGATTTTTTCATCACATATTTCTATCTCCCCCTGTCTGTCTGTCTGTCTGTCTGTCTGTCTGTCTGTCTGTCTGTCTGTCTGTCTGTCTGTCTGTCTGTCTGTCTGTCTGTCCATGGCCAAACTTTAGTACTAAAGTTTGGCCATGGTCTGTCTGTCTGTCTGTCTGTCTGTCTGTCTGTCTGTCTGTCTGTCTGTCTGTCTGTCTGTCTGTCTGTCTGTCTGTCTGTCTGTCTGTCTGTCTGTCTGTCTGTCTGTCTGTCTGTCTGTCTGTCTGTCTGTCTGTCTGTCTGTCTGTCTGTCTGTCTGTCTGTCTGTCTGTCTGTCTGTCTGTCTGTCTGTCTGCCTGTCTGCCTCTCTATCTGTTTGTCTGTCTGCTTATCTATCTGTCTGTCTGTCTGCCTCTCTGTTTGTCTGTCTGCTTATCAAATGGTTTGGCCATGTAACAAGACTGGCTTCACACATGGCACCACAGAGAGCAATGTTATCCAAATACAGCGGTTACAGAGCCAGAGGTCAGTCACGCAGAAGATGGACCGCAGAAATATCAGAGACGCTGAAAATAAATTTATACGTATTGAACAGAAGGGCCCGTTCCAGAGATATTCGTAATATCCTATTCCAGATGACGTCACAGGACAATCCAACATTTTCTCGGGTGGTAAGACTGGGTTTCCCTGCTTTCTGATGCTTTTAACGACTCCTAAATATCTAGAACTGGCCCTAACCCCAACCCACCTACGTCCCACGAGAGAGTGCAGCCTAAGTCCCACGACTGCATGCAGTCTATCTACCACCCCACCCCCTTGAAATATTAGTGTCCCGTGACCTGTGGAATTCCCCTGTTTTGGGTAGGATATTAAGAAAGTACTGTTGTATTTGACTTTACTAGGTAATATTACGTTCGGTACTTTGCCATTGCTACTAAAAGTTCGACTGTTGATACGAATGTAGAGATCATCGCAAAGAGGACTGCTGTCAAATCTTCCGCAACTGGAATGTAACAAAATACACTGGAACCCATAACTGTGTTCGGAACGTCTCAGGCAAAGATACAGTTTTTGGGTGCAGATATTGTTATTTGAAACATACCTCCACACACACACACACACACACACACACACACACACACACACACACTCACACACACACACACACACACACATATATATATATATATATATATATATATATATATATATATATATATATATATTTATGTATACTCATGCGAACGCATATACAGATATACTTATACATATAATACATACTCACATACATACACACTCACACACTTGTATTTTTTAATTTTTTTACCATTCCGTGTACAAATAATTATTATTATTATTACTATTATTATAATTTGTAAGCAAAATAATATAGGCATTTAAGCGCTCCTCCTACACACCCCCCTTCCCCCAAAAAAATAATTTTGAAAGGCGGCTAAGCTACCCCCCCCCCCATGTTTTCATTGTGCCAGCGCCCTAAACTAAAAGATTTGCTGGGGGGAAAAGGGGGGGGGGGGGGGGGGAGAAAGATAATACCGCTGGTTAACTCATATCATGATATAGGCAGGGTTGATGACAGACAGACAGACAGACAGACAGACAGACAGACAGACAGACAGACAGACAGACAGACAGACAGACAGACAGACAGACAGACAGACAGACAGACAGACAGACAGACAGACAGACAGATAGACAGACAGATAGATAGATAGATAGATAGATAGATAGATAGATAGATAGATAGATAGATAGATAGATAGATAGATAGATAGATAGATAGATAGATAGATAGATAGATAGATAGATAGATAGATAGATAGATAGATAGATAGATAGATAGATAGATAGATAGATAGATAGATAGATAGATAGATAGATAGATAGATAGATAGATAGATAGATAGATAGATAGATAGATAGATAGATAGATAGATAGATAGATAGATAGATAGATAGATAGATAGATAGATAGATAGACAGATAGATAGATAGACAGATAGATAGATAGACAGATAGACAGATAGACAGATAGACAGACAGACAGACAGATAGACAGACAGATAGATAGATAGATAGATAGATAGATAGATAGATAGATAGATAGATAGATAGATAGATAGATAGATAGATAGATAGATAGATAGATAGATAGATAGATAGATAGATAGATAGATAGATAGATAGATAGATAGATAGATAGATAGATAGATAGATAGATAGATAGATAGATAGATAGATAGATAGATAGATAGATAGATAGATAGATAGATAGATAGATAGATAGATAGATAGATAGATAGATTAGATGGATGGACGGACAGACATAGATAATATTCCCAAAATGCACCCATCGCCAGTAGATAATGTACATATATGGAAACAAATCAAGAAATAAAGCACACTTTACAAAGACCAACGTCCTAGTGAGAGAAACTTCTAAGAAAAATGGTGGAGAAAGGGGGCGTGTCCAAACATTTGTTTCTCTCGAATTTGACTCAACGCACTTCAAGCTCACTCGTGTGCAGCTCGAGAACACTGACGTAAATTTCCAAACCGACAGTCGCAGGAGAACAATTTGCAACCGAGTGTGGCGAGAGCACGTCAGGTTCCCACTTTGCCTAGTTTTCTACCCACCGTCATTCATAATGGGCAAATCAATGCGCAGTTTAGGGTCATTATCATAATTTTTGCTGGGGATAAACGGGTCGATTACGTTGTGCAGCTCACATTTTCTCTTTCTCATAACTCCTTTGAATTTACAACAGACGATAAAGGTGCGGTCTGAACCACTATTTAAGCTGGCGCAATTTCATTTGTCGTCTAGATGCAAGCTTAGATAGGTCGCATATATCAAGTATAGGAAACAGTAATCATTCTGCAGTCCTTAAAAAAAAAAAAAATTGCAGTTCTTAGAAAGCAAACAGGAATTTATAGACATTTACCTGCAACTGAAAAAGCCAAACTGAAAGTATTATAGGTAAGAATTGATTATTGTAAGTTGTTACTTTGTGTAGCAAATGTGTATTTTGAATCAAAAATTCTTATCTCCTCATAACGATGTGTTTATTTCTACGACTTTAGAGAAAAAAGTCAGCTCTGTGGCTAAGTCGATGCGAACGCTTCGTAATGCCGGGATGCCGGGTTCGATCCCAGCTGCGGGCAATGCACCTTAAGTTTGTTTCGACAATGATATCAAGAAAGTTGACCGTCCAGAAAGCAATGGCAAACTAGTAATTTGCCTAGAAAAACCACACAACAGCCGGGCTGTTGGGTTTGGTTCTGCAACGTCCTGTAAAAGATACGCAACTAATCTTAGAGAACAAAATGGTAACCTGGTTTAGAATAACTTCAAATTACATGCATGTTGTTCAAACCTAAAAGGGCCTTACAACTTGCGACAAACACCCGTCCCATAAACCCCGTTCAAACGTTAGGTTATTTTAGGACCCCCGACTATAGCCAGGTGGGACTTTGAAATAACGAAACATTGTGTCCCATACTGGGACGGGAACATACGTCATTCAGATTACAATGTCTCCTTGAGGTATGACTAAGTTTCCGTTCCGACTTACAGGTTTGAGGTTTTGAACAATGGATCAACATCATGGCACACGGGTAGTAACCCATAAGTGCTTCCGTTCTTCTTCTAACTCAAGTCCGAGTCCGAAGAAGCTTAGTACAGTGCACAGGATTTGTAGAACCGGCAAGGATCCTGAAATACTTTGGGTAGATTTTTAACTCACAATTTAGCCCGGACAGCGCCTTTATGCTACTCGCTTCAATTTTCAACAGCCAGTGCATTTTTTACGTGCGCAACAATGCACACGGGCGTCCGCTCTCACTACCAAGAGAAATCCACGTGAAAAAATCCATACCCTTCCCGGGGATTGAACTAGGAACCTCAAGCACTCGAGGCGGACACCATACCTTGAGACCACGCAGCCCCCTCTAAGTGTGATAACAATTATATCTATATAAAGCATTTTTGCAATTTTAGTCCGGTCTGGCTTCTATACAATTCCTTCTCTTATGATCGCTGGTGTTATGCGTCAAGTCATTAAACGACCCTTTTAATGCCATTAGTGCCTCGGATATATGGTGTTAGTCACAAATTCTTCAATGCAAATCGGCACTCAATGGGTGACAGCACACCTGCCATCTTTACTTTCCAGAATATTACCTTGTACGCATTTGTGACTGGGTCGACCTCGGAGTCATTGTCAGCTTTGAAATAAAAATCCGTCTCGGTGAGGAGTTGAACCGACGACTAATATTTGATACAGTGATAATGTGCAGCCTTGAGTGGGTACCGGGTGCAGTCCCGGGAAAGGGAAGGCGACCGGCGTGATGCTGACCACATCACCCACCTTGTGCCGATTGGTCTATAAAAATATACGTCTAGCCCTATATGCCCTATACGCCTCAAGGCGTGGAAAAGGGTCCTTTACTTATTGCATACTGTGGAAATATTGAGCAGTGTGATAAAATTCACTTTTTTTTTTTTTGCTAAGGGAATATTTAAAAATATTGTAATATTTACTCACATGACAATAGTTAATACTAGGATAATATTTAATACTATTATCATATTTAATACTAGGATAATAGTTTAAACTGTAACAATATTTAATAATATAAAAATTTTTAAGAAAACATAATATGTTTAAATCCCCATTGATATCTGGTATCATGAGCTAACAGACTGTCAATAACAACAATCCTTATCCTTATGTGGGAAACAATTTTTAGTTATTTTGAAGCCCCACCCTGGTTTATGCCGGGGCCTCTAAATAGAGCCGGTTCTTAAATACGACTGAACGGCTGAATGGGATTTCCGGGACCTCTCCGCGGGTAATCCTCATCCGCATGGTGGCACTTTGTGTCACCGGGTGTTTATCGTTTGTGTGATGTCCTAGTGGGGTGCAATTTACTTACCTTAGCTACTGAAATGGTTGGGGCATATTGAGAGGACATGCTATTTAGGTTAGTTGCGTATCCTTTACAGGACGTTGCAAATTTACGACTAGTAGTTTGCCATTGCTTACTGGACGGTCGGCTTTCTTTAATATGCTTTTACTCTGTAAAAAACATGTAGCTTCTTTTGAGTGTAGTAAAGTTTATATTTCAGGTAGAAAGATTTATTCATTTGTTCTGTTTGATTAAATTGTTACTGATGTGTCCCTGACGAGAGAGAGAGAGAGAGAGAGAGAGAGAGAGAGAGAGAGAGAGAGAGAGAGAGAGAGAGAGAGAGAGAGAGAGAGAGAGAGAGAGAGAGAGCAAAATATATTTGAAAAAAATAAACTGTGCAGTCTGACGTTTAAAAAAAAAAGAAAAAACAGCAACTAAAAAGTCCTATCATCAGCGTCTGTGGCTTAGGCGTTGCGAACGTTGTAATGTCGGTGTGCCAGGTTCGATCCCAGTTGCGGACGGTTTGTCTTGTGTTGGTTTCGACAGTGGTAAGGAGAGCTGACCGTTCAGGGCAATAGCAAACTACTGAACGTAAAAGTTGTCTAGAAAAATCACAACAGCAAAAAAAAAAATAAATACAAATAAAATAAATGCTGGCGCTGGTTCTGCAACGTCCTGTAAAGGATAGCCATGTAACCGATACCTACAATCGGATATTATTTGACTATTATCTCATTACTGCATCATCCATACAAAGATAATACTATTCAAAGTATACTGTGGATTTCCACTAGATTTATTCTAAAGTAAAGTAAAGTAAAGGTCCCTTGTCCACTCCTTTATGCGTATTGGGAATATAGGGCTAGGCCTATAATTAAATAGACCAATCGGCACTAGTTGGATGATGTGGTCAGAATCACACCCGCTGCCTTTACTTCCCAAGACTGCGCCTGGTACCCACTTAAGGATCGGTTGACCAGGACATTAGCAGCCAAAGCCACGGCGACTTCCTAGACTGGTTATCCTTCGTACTAATATCATCTTTTTAAAATAAGTTACACTTGGAGAACATTGCAGCGTTTGCAATTAAGACCTGTGTTTCTGCGCTTGCTGCTAAAGATGGGAACGGAACGCTTAAGAGAGTGTACAGAAAGTGATATCTCTATTCCATATTAAACATAAAAAGTAAACTAATACCTAGATTTGGACGATGGTTACAATTATTATCTACAGAAGTAATGTACTAGCATGAATGGAATAATGTATGCACACAGTGACCCCAGAAGGGCAGATGAAAGACGGGCCTATGTGCTCCTTCGTTCTTTGTTCAGACTAATGATAATTTATAATAACGTGATTATATTTAATATTGTTATAATATTTCAGTTTGTAAAAATGTTTAACATTGCGTTATCGGAGCTTTTTCCCCCCTTTCTTTTAAAGGTGCAGGTATTCACACACAAAAATGTCCATTCACCAAAATGTGCCCATTAAAGGTGCAGGTAGTCCCCCACAAAAATGTCCATTCACCAAAATGTGCGTATTAAAGGTGCAGGTAGTCACACATAAAAATGTCCATTCACCAAAATGTACCTATTAAAGGTGCAGGTAGTCACCCACAAAAATGTCCATTCACCAAAATGTGCCTATTAAAGGTGCAGGTAGTCACCCACAAAAATGTCCACTCACCAAAATGTGCCTATTAAAGGTGCAGGTAGTCACACACAAAAATGTCCATTCACCAAAATGTGCCCAATAAAGGTGCAGGTAGTCACCCACAAAAATGTCCATTCACCAAAATGTGCCTATTAAAGGTGCCGGTAGTCACACACAAAAATGTCCATTCACCAAAATGTGCCTATTAAAGGTGCCGGTAGTCACACACAAAAATGTCCATTCACCAAAATGTGCCTATTTAAGGTGCCGGTACTCACCAAAAGTCTCTAAACAGTAGCGTTAAACAAAATTATGACTTAAAATGCGCTGTTGCTGTGCTGCGTTACTGCTGCGTTAGTTGTTTATCCCTTACAGGACGTTGCAGAACCAACGTCAGAATTGTGTGGCTGTTGCGGTTTATCTACGCAAATTTTCCCTTCAGTAGTTTGCCATTGTTTTCTGAACGTTCAGCTGTTGGTACCACTGTCGAAACCAAAGCAAGACATTCTGCTGCCAAATGACCCGCAGCTGGGATCGAACCTGGCACGGCGGCATTACGAAGCGCCTTCGCAACGTCTAAACCGCAGACGCCCACAATGTTGCATACCGCAATTAAAATGAAGTCTTGTGTGTTAGTATGTGATATATGTAACAATGGATATAATTGCCCGGGATAGTGAAAGAAAGTCTTATTCTCCCGTCCTCTACCTCATCTTGGTCTTCACCGCTACCCTATATGTTGGCGTAGTTAAATTAGGATCCAACTCAAATTCTTTATTCAATATCCCGTCTTATACTTCATGTTTGTCTCCACCGCTGTCGTATCTTTAGTCATTACTTGTAAGTGCACCCGCTGCATCCCCAGAGGTTAACAATTTGGGAGACAGAAAAATGTATCGTCTCAGACAAATATAGATATGTGGTTTCAGAGAAGATAACAGGGAAATTTATTATTTTTTAAATTACTTTTTCAAGGAACTAATAGGACAAAAATATTCAAACGTTTACACTGGAAGTTTACTTTTACTGATTGTCGAATAAATAAAGAAATTCTCAATAATCTAGGCTGACAAATGTAACTGAAAAATTAAACATTGTAGTCATAATGGAAATTGAAAATTGAACCGGTGTATTGATTACAGTTTCGGAGGAGTTATCACTTTATTTATAATCAACATATGAAATATAGAAAGGGTTTGTGATTTATAAGTAAAGATAATATCGTACTTATTATTAATTTGGGTTCAAGATATTTCCTTGGAAAGTAAAATGCAACCCGGTTTATGCAAGAGCCTGCCAAATTATTTTTAAACGCCTCTGACTAGGGTCAGAGATTTGTTTTTGTTTTTTAATATGTGAAAAATCAGTCGTCCCCAGGTTGGATGCATTTTTTTGGGGGTTATTTTGAAGCCCCACCCTGGCTTTTGCCGGGAGCCCTAACAACTTTCATACTTACCTACACTACTTTTTTCCCCATAGATTCACAGTCGAGGACAATCCAACCCGAAAGACAGAAAAATGATACGAGTGTTTATATGTGTCACGTTACTCAGCATACTACTGACTGTATCTTCTAGTTCTCCAGTTTTTGACATGGACTTATCCTGTATCTATCATGGAAGGGTAAGTTTTATTTATCTTTTAATTTATTCTGTTAGATCTCGCTATACATCGATGAGTTTCTCAACATGTGGCTAAATCATTGAATATGTTGTACAAAATAAGTGAGCCGTTAGTCAAGGCTCTCAATTCATTGCAGTCAAAAAATTGCCCCGTTTTTGTACCGTTGGAGGGGAGATTGCAGCGAAATACACTTTTCTAAAATTACGTTTTTTAAGGGAAGCAATAGGAAAAATATTCAAAGGGGTATAGCTCCAATAAAAGTTTACTTTTACTGATTGTCGCATTGAATAAAGAAATGCACAATAATCTAGGCTGCCAAATGTAAATGTTCAATTAAACATTTTAGTCACAATAGCAAATGAAAATTGAACCCGTGTATTGATTACTCAACATGTGGCGAAGTCATTTAATAAGTTGTATAAAGAAGTTAGTCGTTAGTCAAGGCTCTAAATTTACTGCAGTCAAGAAGCTGCTGTAACTAGCCATCCCCTCAGTTTTGTGTCTAGGAAACATACTTACGTCCTTTTCAGGACGTAATTTTTTCTTATTTGAAGCCCTACTCTGGCTTTTGCCAGGGGCCGCAATATAGGCAGGCCATCAATATGGCCAATAGTCTGAACGCGGTTTCTGGGACCTCTCCACGGTGATCCTCATCCGCATGGTGGCACTTTGTGTCATCGGGTGTTTATCGCTTGTGTGATGTCCTAGTGGGGTAGAAAGTCAGTCAGCCATCCCCTATCTTTAGTGCCCTTCTTAGGATGTAATTTTTTATTATTTGAAGCCCCACTCTGGCTTTTGCCAGGGGCCGCAATATAGGCAGGTCATCATTATGGCCAAATGTCTGAACGCGGTTTCTGGGACCTCTCCTCGGTGATCCTCATCCGCATGGTGGCACTTTGTGTCATCGGGTGTTTATCGCTTGTGTGATGTCCTGGTGGGGTAGAAATTCAGTCAGTCAGCCATCCCCTAATCAACGGTCTAATAATATCCAATTTCGTCCTTTTTAGGACGAAATTTTTTGTCATTTGAAGCCCTACTCTGGCTTTTGCCAGGGGCCGCAATATAGGCAGGCCATACATATGGCCAAATGTCTAAACACGGTTTCTGGGACCTATCCACGGTGATTCTCATCCGCATGGTGGCACTTTGTGTCATCGGGTGTTTATCGCTTGTGTGATGTCCTGGTGGGGTAGAAAGTCAGTCAGTCAGCCATCCCCTTACTAATACCATTTCGTCCTTTTTAGGACGTAATTTTTTGTTATTTGAAGCCCCACTCTGGCTTTTGCCAGGGGCCGCAATATAGGCCGGCCATAAATATGGCCAATTGTCTGAACGCGGTTTCTGGGACCACTCCACGGTGATCCTCATCCACATGGTGGCACTTTGTGTCATCGGGTGTTTATCGCTTGTGTGATGTCCTAGTGGGGTAGAAAGTCAGTCAGTCAGTCAGCCATCCCCTTAAAATAGTAAATCATTACGTCCTTTTTGGGACGTAATTTTTTCTTATTTGAAACCCCACTCTGGCTTTTGCCAGGGGCCGCAATATAGGCAGGCCATACATATGGCCAAATGTCTGAACGCGGTTTCTGGGACCTCTCCACGGCGATCCTCATCCGCATGGTGGCACATTGTGTCATCGGGTGTTTATCGCTTGTGTGATGTCCTGGTGGGGTAGAAAGTCAGTCAGCCATCCCCTAGTCGCAGTCTATTTTTCGTTATTTCGAAGCCCCACTCTGGCTCTTGAAAGGGGCCGCCATTTAGCCAGGCCATGAATATGGCCTAATGGCCAAAAGCGGTTTCCGGAACCTCTCCACGGGTGATCCTCATCCGCATGGTGGCACTTTGTGTCATCGGGTGTTTATCGCTTGTGTGATGTCCTAGTGGGGTAAAATATACTACTACTACTACTACTACTACTACTACTACTACTACTACTACTACTACTACTACTACTACTACTACTACTACTACTACTACTACTACTACTACTACTGCAATCAAGTAATTGCTCCGTTCTTACACCGGTGGAAATAATACGAAATGTTCTCCACCGCCCTATTTGAAATAAACAGTAAAAAACAAATCAGCCCCAATATAGTTTGAAGTTCACACAATAAAAATAAATTCACAAGGAAGTCCTCAGATACTATAGCAGTAACAGCTTCGCAACAGAAGTACATATCATTATTGATGCAAGCAGGCAGTCACGACAACCGGCATTTTCACACGCAATGCTGCATAAGTGCACGCCATTCTGAAGGAAATCGGTCACCTACAAACGTTAGTAAACATGGAAACTATTTAAAGCCCGTGTACGCAAAATCACCACATGGGAGATGAGGTGCCTGAGAAAAGAAGCCAACCTAACCATACGAGATCGAGTGAATAATGGTACTATCAGTCAGATTGTGGGAACGACACCTTGTACTAGATTTATCAAGAAACAGCAGATCAAGTGGTTTGGCCATCTCGTTAGAAAGCAGCCAGATGAAATACCATCACAAGCACTACATATCAGAAGATCAGCTACAAGAGCAAGAGGACGGCAGCGGAAATATGGATCGACAACATTAAAGACACTCTACGCCTTCACGACATGACAATAGCCAGTGGCAGCCAATGTGCACTGGATCGCAAATTATTCCTTCCATGACGCTTAACGGCAGAAGTGGTTTATGATGATGATGATGACAAACGTTAGTGCAGATCTCTTAGCAAAAACGCCACGATAGAAAATAATATTCCAAAACGTCAGAGGTCTACCTTCTTTTTCCCCATATTAGACAAAGAAAAAGAAAAAAAAAGATGGATTAGGTGAATAACTTTCTTTTGTCTACCTTCAAAACATCTGTTAACAACATTTGTTGTCTTGTGATGTCGGCTAGAAGGTGTTTACTTACTTCAAAACTGGGGTAGCTCCATGCCATGTCGGATAGAAGGTGTTTACTTACTTCAGAACTGGGGTATCGCCATGCCATGTCGGATAGAAGGTGTTTACTTACTCCAGAACTGGGGTAGCTGCATGCCATCTCGACTAGAAACTGTTTACTTACTCCAGAACTGGGGTAGCTCCATGCCATCTCGACTAAAAAGTGTTTACTTACTCCAGAAATGGGGTAGCTCCATGCCATGTCGATTAGAAGGAGTTTACTTACTTCAGAAATGGGGTAGCTCCATGCCTTGTCGGCTAGAGGGTGTTAACTTACTCCAGAACTGGGGTAGCTTCATGCCATGTAGGCTAGAAGGTATTTACTTATCCCAGAACCCGGATAGCTTCATGCCATGTAGGCTAGAAAATATTTACTGCAGAATCAGGTTAGCTTTATCGCCTGTCGGCTCGAAGGTATCTATTTAAGAAAAGTCGCCGACATGGCAAATAGGGTAAGGTGGGGGGAGGGGGAAGGGGGTGGGGGAAGGGTGAGGGGGAAGGCATATTGACTTTGAAACATTGGCTCATCTGTCGACTAACCTAGAATATGTACAAGGTTATGCCATGGGACCTAATGGCGACCAGCATGTTATTAACAACATTGCCGATCGACCTACAGAATTATGACTACAGTATCGTATACTCGATAAGCTACTGGTGCAAGAAAAGGTCCCTTACCTACTCACTTAATCATTTACTCACTCACTCACTCGCCCACTCGCTTGCTAACTCACTCATTCACTCCATCACTCGAGTGCTTATTCACTGGTTCACTCGTTCACCCACTAGCTCACTCCCTCACCAACACACGTACTCACTCATGCACCTGCCTAATTGCTCACTCACTCACCCACGCACTAACTCACTCACCTAATAACTTACTTTACTTACCTACTTTTCTTTATTTTACCCTAATTTTACTTATTTACTTTACTTACACTAATTGCTCTACATTTGTTAAATTATCAAGTTATAGTTTCTTTATTTTACTTCATTTGCTGTAACACATTTTACTTTAGAATTATTCTTTTTTTTTTTCCTTCATTTAATTTACCTTATTCACTTTACTTTACTTCCTTTACTTACTTAGTTACTTTAATTTATTGCCTATTTACTTTGATACTTACCTTACTTGTTCACTTACTTTCTCGCTTTACTTAAAAACTCAAAGTTAATCACTTACTTTCTCAAATAATTACTTATTTTGTCAATTAATTACTTACTTTCTCACTTAATTACTAACTTTACCCACTTTGATTACTTAATAACTTACTTTCCGTTACTTACCTATTTACTTTGTTACTTACCTTGCTTATTTACAAGCTTCTGACTTTACTTTCCAGCTTAACGTATTTACATACTTTCTTCGTCTTCTTCACGTTCACTGGCTGTAAACTCCGGCAGAGAAGTCTGGTTATTGGTCCACTTCTGGACTTTAGTCTTGTTCCAGAGCCTGAGTGTTGCGTGCCCATGCGTTTTACAGGTTTAGCATATTTGTATGCAGACTATTGGTTCCCTATTTCTCAGGCAAATTCACTCCGACTTCAAAGAAAGCCCTGAATGAGTTATTTGAGTCATCCTGCATGGCTGTTTGGGAGAGTCAGTGGTTCTGTTCTTGATTTCGTCATAGTGGAACTCGGGAACATACACGGAGAGCTTTACTTATGTAATTACTTACTTTTATTCATTTGCATAATTACCTTGTTTATTCGCTTTATTTACCTAACAACTTACTTGAATTTACCTAATTAATTACATTCCTACTTATCTTACTTGCTCACTTATCTTCTTATCTTGTCGGCATCTGTGGCTTAGGGGTTGTGAACGCGCTTCGTAATGCCACGATGTAGAGTTGGATCCCAGCTGCGGACGATATTGCAGCACAACGACAGTTATACTGAGAGTTGACCGTTCAGGGAGCAATGACAAACTACTGTACGTAAAATTTGCCAAGGAAAAAAAAAAGCGCAACAGACAATAAATGCTGGGGTTTGATTCTGCAACGTCCTGTAAAAAATACGCAGCTAAATTTTTTTTTAAACTTTCCAACATTATGTGTTATGCATACTTTCCTAATTATTTACTTACTCATCTGTGTCTCTCTTTCACAGGAATACATGCACGGAGACACAATGCCGGCCAGTTCTGGTATGTGCCAGAGATGTAAATGTGTGTTTGGTACACGGGCTTGTATACCTGCTCCTTGTCGGTGACCTCCTGAGACCATCCATCCAGATGAAGAGACCATCCATCCAGACGAAGAGACCATCTATCCAGACGAAGAGTCCATCCATCCAGACGAAGAGTCCATCCATCCAGACGAAGAGACCATCCATCCAGACGAAGAGACCATCTATCCAGACGAAGAGACCATCCATCCAGACGAAGAGACCATCTATCCAGACGAAGTCCATCCATCCAGACGAAGAGTCCATCCACCCGGACGAAGAAACTATCCATCCAGACGAAGAGACCATCCATCCAGACGAAGAGACCATCTATCCAGACGAAGAGACCATCTATCCAGACGAAGAGACCATCTATCCAGACGAAGAGACAATCCATCCAGATGAAGAGACCATACATCCAGACAAAGAGCCCATCCAATATTAGATATTTAAAAGAGATTTATTTATTTCGCCACTGCGTCCAGTAGATTACAATGATTATTTATTACTTTTGTATATTTATTCTGTTGTACGTTTATGCTGATTTTTGTTGTATGTTAGTTGCACTTCCTTTACAGGATGTTGCAGAGCCAACCCCCAACATGTTTTGGCTTTTGTGGATTTACTTGGCTCTTAATATAACCTAACGGTTAGACGGAGTTAGTCGGACTTGCACCCAGGCAGTTCTCATCCGAATGGAGGCACTTTGTGTCATCGGGTGTTTATGGCTAGTTGTGCGGTCCTGGTAGGGTTGAACGTCAGCCAGTCACTTACTTGCCGAAAACCCCCGTCAATATCAACGCAAGGCGGTCTTCTGCCAAATCGCCAGCAGTAGGAATTGAACCAGGTACCTTGGAATGATGGAGCGAGTCGTATAATTGAATGGAAATGTCTGATGTAAAAATAACATTACGCCCTGAATGAAGCAATTGCTTAGATCAGTTATTGAATATTGAATCAAGAATCGACATCACAGCACTCGGGACACCATAACTGCTCAGTCCCCATCTTCAGCAGCAAGCGAAGAGTTCCAATTCCGATGGTACCAGTAACTGTCTGATTGTATATCCGTTTCATCATTCCCCGAATGTTGAGCGTCGGCCAGATAACCTAGTAACTCCTCGCAGCGCCATTCGCCTTAGACCGTATTGATCTATCTGCGCCTCCACACTGTTTACTCGCTCATAAAGAGCCCTCACAATATCTAACTTGTGATACATCAATTCACCACCAAGTGGTGCAGAGCCAGCCAATCTATTTGCTCGCTTATTTCCCAACACACCGGCATCACCTGGAGAAAATATCCAAAAGATGCTAAATTTTGTGCTTAGATCAATTATAAGGTCTTCCAAGAGTTGTATGAAAATTCATCAGATTGTTTTCTTTCTCATCTGCCTTTCTAGCCCCCAGTGGAGCATAGGCCCTCAACCAGCTGACACCAAGACGTTCTATCTGTCGCTATCACTTGCAGCTCTCCTCGTGCCCTCCCTAAATTTTTAACTTTACTCTCTAGCTCTCATTCTACATGTATTTTTTGGTCTTCCTTTATGTCTATGTCCCTGTGGGTTCCAGTACAAAGACTCAGCACGTGTCCTATCCAAAGCCAGTGTCTTTTCCTTACCTCTTAGTCCACTGGAACGTGCTTAGTTCTCTTCGAAAGCTTTACATTAGTGTTTTAATCATGCCATCTAATTGCCTCTATACTGCGCAGTAAATTGTGCTAGTAATAAAAATTTGAAAAAATATATCCTTTTTACACCGTTGCATTGACCATAAAACCAAAGTTAGTAATTGACCCCTTTCCACGCCTCTAGGCGCATTGGACATATAGGGCTAGACATATATTTTTAGACCAATCGGCACTTGGAATGTGACATGGTCAGCTTCACGCAGGCCGCCTTCATTTCCCAGGACTGCACCTTCTATCCCCTCAAGGCTAGGTCGACCTAGGAGCCAAGGTCATTTTTGGGGGGGGGGGGGAAGTGTTGAGGTGGCATTATATTACTGCCGATTTTCAGAAGGAAACCAGTTTACTGCAATCCTTTGTTCTAATTGAGGAGTTTGTTGTTGTTTGGCTCCTTGATGTTGCAGATTGTTTTCCTACTTTATATACATTAAT
This sequence comes from Candidula unifasciata, assembly GCA_905116865.2. NCBI lineage: Eukaryota > Metazoa > Mollusca > Gastropoda > Stylommatophora > Geomitridae > Candidula > Candidula unifasciata. The sequence continues at coordinate 188,628 of CAJHNH020000507.1, forward strand.
TTGTAAATAGTTTTAGTGCAATTTATATATATTTCATTTATGCAATACAACATTTTGTTTTCTTTTTGAAATATTGATACTATTATTTGAATGTTTGCATAATTTCTTGTCTATATTTCAGAAAAGGAGAGAGTTATACGTAATTGTAAAAGATGTGAATTGCTTTGAAATTACAAGCAATCTTTTAAAATCTGCTATGGATTGTGTACGAAAAAAAACATGTTAGAGCTTCAAATGTTTTATAAGAACATGTGCTATACAAAATAGGAGAAATGCTTCCAATGAGAACTTTAGATTCCAAACTGCCTTTTAGTTTCATTGCGTTAAATTTTTCTTCTCAAAGTCAGTGCCGCGTGGCCTTGATATTCATGTCAATCCACAACTTTCTGTCTCATGAACTACCAGTCAACTCTGATACAAGATGATCCTCCATGTCATGATGTCAAACTGTCTAGGATCTGTTCTCTCGGGTCTACCTCTGCCTCTCCTCCCCTCGAACTTTCCTACTGTCACGATATACTCCAGTTTTCTCCTTCTCATCACATGACCAAAGAATGAATATTGTCTCCTTCTGATGCAAGGCTCCTTGTTGCCTCCGCTAGCCTGTGGGATACCACACGGGCAGGGGTTGTGTACTCGCTGAGCACCCCGATCAGGATACCACACGGGCAGGGGTAGTGTACTCGCTGAGCACCCCGATCAGGATACCACACGGGCAGGGGTAGTGTACTCGCTGAGCACCCCGATCAGGATACCACACGGGCAGGGGTAGTGTACTCGCTGAGCACCCCGATCAGGATACCACACGGGCAGGGGTAGTGTACTCGCTGAGCACCCCGATCAGGGTACCACACGGGCAGGGGTAGTGTACTCGCTGAGCACCCCGATCAGGATACCACACGGGCAGGGGTAGTGTACTCGCTGAGCACCCCGATCAGGGTTAAGTGAACTCATGGCAGGCAGGTGATGGATAACCGTGGTCAGCAGCTGAGAAAGTTTTCAGTACTAGTCATCACTTTAACTGTGCAAGGCAGAGGATGTCTCTACAGGCACAATAGCTAGATCAGTATGGCCCAGTATGGGCACTGCTCTCACATGAAGAAATAGCAACCTGCTGAGTATTTTGCACACAAAAAAGTCATCTCTGTACAACACTCGTCATCTAACAACTGTAAACCAAAGAATGCAGTGAATTAGACCTGCGTAATTTCAAGCTATCTTCTGTTATCATTTCGCGTGTAAATAGCAGGGATACTTTAAAATACAACTTCTAGTTACGAGCTGCCTTGGCAATGCAAAGATTGAACAGCCTCAAAAGTCTATGGTTAAGCACCAGCAATTAGAATTTTGAGAGCATGCATCTTCCCTGTGGCTACATACGGATGTGAGTCGTGGACTATCTCTCAGTTCTTAAGAAAGAGAATTGGGGCTTTTGAGCTGAAATGCTATAGAAAGATTCTCAGAATATCTTGGACAAAGAAGAGGAGAAATATTGACATCTTAAAAGATCTGAACATCAAGGAAGACTGGCTAATAAACAGCATCCTTTCTCGGAAGCTGAAATATTTTGGTCATATCAAGCGCCACAACGGATTGGAAAAAAACTATATCAGAAGGCATGGTACCAGGAAGGAGGCGCAGGCACCGACCGACACGAAGATGGGCACAGGATATAAATGACTCCTTGAGTGTGAAAGTATATGAGGCAGGAGAACTGGCGAGAAACCGAGTTTCTTTCAGGCAGACTGTGAAGAGAGCGACGTTTTGCAAAGGACCTGCTACATGATGATGATGAATTACGAGCTTCAAAAATCATTTGGTATATAAGTTATAATAAAAGATAAAGGACCCTTTACGCAGTCTTCACGCGTGTTTAGCACATGGGGCTATACCTATATTTGATAGACCAATCGGCACTCAGTGGGTAATGCAGTCAACATTACGCCGACCGCCTTCACTTCCCAGGACTATACCTGGTACCCACTCAAGGCTGAGTCGACCTGAGAGCCAAGATTATTTTCGAAGAAAGCCTTGCCTCGATAGAACCCGACCCCACGCCCTTCCGATCCCCGGGGTGGGGGGGGGGGGCGACTAGCTGCAGCACAATGAAGACTCCCCATATAAACTAAATTTATATGTTAATTAGAACGTCTAATGATGAGCTGTCTTCTAAAATCATTGCTATATATATATATATATAAGATAGATATGTTAAATTAAAACTTCTATTGTAAATTGTCTTCTAAAATCATTTGATATATCAGTTAGAGAGTAAAGTTAAACTACAACTGTTATTTACAAGCAGTATTGTAAAAATGTTCGGTACATAAATTCGAAAAATTAATTAAATTATCACTTCTAATTACGAGCGGTGTTCTTAATTCATTTGCTTTTTAAGTGATAAAAATATGTTAAATTACAACTTCTAATTACGAGCTGTCTTCTAAAATCATTCAATATAAATTAGAGAGATATGTTAAAGTGGAACTAAATTAACCACCATCTTCTATAATCATTCGATGTGTCAATACAGGATTCGTGTCATCTACGAGTTTTAAAATGGGTGACTCAAACCTGAATCTATACTCCATTGTCATACAAGTCAGTAAGATAATCGGTACAGATATCAAGAATGTCCCGTGGAAGCAGGACCGGATGGCTACAGGTATCAAGAATGTCCCGTGGAAGCAGGACCGGATGGCTACAGGTATCAAGAATGTCCCGTGAAAGCAGGACCGGATGGCTACAGATATCAAGAATGTCCCGTGGAAGCACGACCGGATGGCTACAGGTATCAAGAATGTCCCGTAAATGCAGGGCCGGATGGCTACAGATATCAAGAATGTCCCTTGGATACAGGACCATTTGGCTACATATATCAAGAATATCCCTTGGATGCAGGACCATTTGGCTACATATATCAAGAATGTCCCTTGGATGCAGGCCCATTTGGCTACATATATCAAGAATGTCCCGTGGATGCAGGACCATTTGGCTACATATATCAAGAATATCCCTTGGATGCAGGACCATTTGGCTACAGATATCAAGAATGTCCCGTGGATGCAGACCATTTGGCTACATATATCAAGAATATCCTGTGGATGCAGGAGCGTATGGCTACAGATATCAAGAATGTCCCGTAAATGCAGTGCCGGATGGCTACAGATATCAAGAATGCCCCGTGGATGCAGGGCCGAATTTAGACTTGTCGAAGCCCTAAACTGTATAAAACAATAAGACTCCAACTATTTTAAAATGCGCTAGCTAATTTCAGAAGACTTGCAAATATATAAGCCTTTTCAAGACAATGATAATGAAAATATTTTGTCGTTTAGTTTTATTTTAAAAAGTTACAGAGAATGTACATGCACAATCACAGAAATGGTAATAAGTGATCCTACGAAAGGCCCTAAATATACCGGCCATGCACTCAGAATGGATAAGACCAGATTCTTTTATCAAACCCTCATATGGACAACGTGAGGGAACAGAAAACGGGGAAGACCAACAAACCATTCGTAGAACCTTCATCAGGGAAGGCTCAGTCGTGGGTCTAACGAACATCCAAGACCTAAACCAGGTGGCAACGAACCGCCAGACATGGAGAGCTATGACCTCTGCCCTATCTATGCACCACCCTAGGCTCAAGACCAAAGGCTAACTAATTAACTAACTTATAAAAGGATCTTAGTTATATATTTTAATTTTTTATTCAGGTTATACGTACACACAGCAAGCAATGCGTGGGTGGTATCACAATGCAGGCCAGTGGATAAAGTAACAACAGTTGAACATTGATGGCAGCTGCTTTAGTAACAAGTGGAAGAAGAAGAAGAAGAAGAAGAAGAAGAAGAAGAAGAAGAAGAAGAAGAAGAAGAAGAAGAAGAAGAAGAAGAAGAAGAAGAAGAAGAAGAAGAAGAAGAAGAAGAAGAAGAAGAAGAAGAAGAAGAAGAAGATGAAGATGATGAAGAAGAAGAAAAAGATGAAGAAAAAAAAGAAAAAGAAGATGAAGATGAAGAAGAAGAAGAAGAAGAAGAAGAAGAAGAAGAAGAAGAAGAAGAAGAAGAAGAAGAAGAAGAAGAAGAAGAAGAAGAAGAAGAAGAAGAAGAAGAAGAAGAAGAAGGAGAGAAGAAGAAGAAGAAGAAGAAGAAGAAGAAGAAGAAGAAGAAGAAGAAGAAGAAGAAGAAGAAGAAGAAGAAGAAGAAGAAGAAGAAGAAGAAGAAGAAGAAGAAAAAGAAGAAGAAGAAGATGAAAAAGAAGAAGAAGAACAAGAGGAAAAAATAGAAGAAAAAGAGATATCGAAAGAAACATCGTAGACAAACGAAAATCTGGCACTATAAAAATTGGGCCACTCTGAATTTGTTTGATTTATTTGTTCAAATTTCTTTTGCAAATTATTAATTTTCATTGTAAAACCACCTCATAGTTGCAATTCTCGGTTGATTATTTTGTTGGTTCTCAAGTAGTAATCGATGATAACACATTTCGTATTCTGTTTACATCTACCTTTCGTAAGTAGATGCAGTTTTCCCGAAGCTGTTGCCACGAACTATTCTCATTCGGTATTATATAAACAAAATGACATGGCAATAAACTTGCATTTAAGCTGGCAATTTGGTCTGTAACACTTGAATGTGTTGTATTTTGGGTAACAATGAGTATACTCACAGAAAACTATGTGACAATAAATTGTGCAGTCTACTGTTCCTGTTTTATTTGTTGAATTCTCACAAAATTTGTTTACTTTTATGTTAGTACGTTAAGTTTTATTTACAAGAGGTTACAGAACTAACCCGAGCATTTTTTGGGCTGTGTTATTGTTTGTCGGCGTCTGTGGCTTGGGCGTTGCGAACGTGCTTTGTAATACCCGTTCCAGCTGCGGACGATTTGGCAGTGAAGCGTCTGGCGTTGTTTTCGACTGGGGTACTGAGAGCTGACTGTTCAGTGGGCAATGGCAAATCAGCGACTATCGAAACCACTATCGAAACCAGCGCAAATGGGTCTGTTGCTGATTCGCTCGCAGCTAAGATCGACCTCAGGACTAATAATTTCGGCGCTTCTTTGAATCGTTCCCAAAATGGCGGCTTTAATCCGATGGCGTTCAAAAGGGAGCTAAATTGGCCAGTTTCTGGCCATAAAATATCCAAAAATATCCCAATGCGGGTCAGTTCTATTAAAAATATATGTGCCGGCTCCGGATAATGAAACAAATGGCTCTGACAGGGTCTCGGCGATACGGCGTTACTTGCCGACCTGCGTCTGCGAGTGTGACTCACCGCCGAGAGTATCCCCGCGCCGCTACGCGCGGCGCGGATGGGGGCTAAACTAGATGGCTAGGACTCACGAGCGGCAGCTACCGCATCTCCTGCAACTTCCTCCAATTCTGTACTCGTGAGGGCTCTCCTTACAGATCCGGACGAGGGTTGGATGCGGGCTGGACGACTTAGTTCATTTTAGTGAGAGTTCTCTCCCTTGGCCGCACTCGAAACAGTGAGCGGAAAAGTCACGAAACAAATGACATACTTACCTATCATCACACGGTTGCGTGTAAGGTTGCGTACGGTTGCGTTTAGGGTTGCGTAGTCATCATACGGTTGCGTGTAGGGTCGCTTAGTCATCATACGGTTGCTTGTAGGGTTGCGTAGTCATCATATGGTTGCCTGAAGGGTTGCGTAGTCCATCATGCTGTTGCGTGTAGGGCTGCGTAGGGTTTGGGTTAGGGGTGTTGGTTAGGGGTAAGGTTAGGGTTAGGGTTAGCGTTAGGGGTAGGGTTAAGGGTTAGGGGAAGGGTTAGGGTTACTGGTAGGGTTAGGGGTTAGGTTTAGCGTTAGGTTTAGCGTTAGATGTGACAATTTTGACGACGCAGGAATTCCCAATAATCGCGCACTGTCACATACACACCCAAAAAGTCGACGGACTGTGGATGCTACTGACACGGACACGTCGCCACCGGTTGGGCACCAGCTGCGCGCTATTGCGGTCATATTTGACAGACTTCTAGTGGCGCCACTCCCACAAGCATCAAATTGTCGGCCAGTATTTGGAACTCCTACGTCAAAATTGTCACATCTAACCCTACCCCTAACCCTAACCCTACCCCTAACCCTAAACCCTAACCCTAACCCCGAATCCACACCGTACGCAGCCCTACACGCAACCGTATGATGATAGGTATAACCCTACACGCAGCCGTATGATGACTAGGCAACCCTTCGCGCAACCGTATGATGACTTCGCAACCCTTCGCGCAACCGTATGATGACTACGCAACCCTAACAGCAACCTTACACTCAACCGTATGATGATAGGTAAGTATGTACGCTCGAAATTGTTGTCAACGGTCTATATTTATCGTCTGCTACTACTACCGTGTGCAAATGTTAATATTGGTTGTCAAGCAATCCTAGATTTGCCGCGATTTGTTCCTTGGCAGATAATCCGTATTTTAGATATACGCGAACACCGTCGTTCGGATATTTTTGGATATTTTATGGCCAGAATCTGGCATGCCGCCATTTTGGGGAACCAATCAAAGAAGCGCCATAATTTCTGTACACATGAAACAAATGAACAATAATTGGTTCCAAGTGATAAAGTCGGGCCCAGGGAGACCGTGATTGGACTTTCATTCATGAGTCCTAGCCTTTGAGACGCGTTAGTCTAAGTTAGAGGGAAGTCGGGTTGTCTTCTGCTATGTGTGTGTCGGCGGACGACTGCGTATATTCTGGCCTTCTCGGACTCTAAATACGAAGTGGAATTACTTCAGTTGTCAGTGTTGACGGCCAACAGGGAGAGGAGTGGTGGGGGGGGGGGGGGGGGGGGGGGGGTTTGGACCATAATAGATATTATGGGGTCCTTAAAAGCGGTCACATGATGTAATATAGAGCAGGCGTGAACGCCGGTGAGACCGTCGACACAATACAACCGGACACCCCTCTGTAATAAGAAATACTCAACAGGGGAGCATGCACAGAAGGAATCTACCGATGCGATGATTTTCTTTTCTCTTCTATCTGGCTCGCATCATCGCACGCTCGCTGCTTTCTCACAAACGACGAGCAGAAAATGGACGACAGGAAAAACAACACGATACTGTTCCAGCACTTTAATCTTCCACTCGCGGCTTACACAGCCGGCACATGAAATAGACTACTGTCCAGGCACACATTATAACTCAATTATCAACGTTTCAATTATTACCTTCAAGCAGAAAACACAATCGTCCTACACTAGCATCATGAACGAAAACACAACAGCTGTCCTGACAGAAAACTGACACGGTCCGCCGGCATTTTGCTTGCCAGCTTTTTTCGCCAAGTTGGACTGGAATAAATTCACTCAAACTATCTGCTGAATCCACACATCATCCACCGCTGTCCATGCACTCTGTTCCTGGGTCCAAACGAGACTGACTCCCAGCCCTTTTCACGATATTATATAGCCTTCTAATACTCGCTTCGTTTTTCCTGAATATTCCGTGCTCCTTCAGTTTCACGGCAGTCGTGTTTCATCATATTTCTCGTGAAGTTTGATAGTCAACCTTTCTCTTCACGTGAATAATTATACTCCACATAAAGTTTGACTATCAGCATTTCTTTATAATTCCCGTAACGTTCAGACTCAACAATTTCCGTGCCGTCCCAGTTAGAGTCAAAATATTCCACTCACGTTTATTACTGACGTCATCTGTCGGGCATAAATTAACTGGGAGAAAATGAGATTCACTACAACCGAGTATTAGTAGAAAGATCCCTCGTCGACGATTGTTTCAGCCAATTACTTCCTAGAGAATCTCGAAGGTGGGACGACCTGGTTCATGAAGCTAGCCCACAATCTTCTCCTGCTGCACTTATTTGGATGTTCGGACAGAAACAAGAGGAAGCAGTGTTTTTGCTAGAGGTATAGTGGTGTTATATATATTGTCGCTGCGGTAGCAAATTAGGCCGACTACTTCACGACCAGAGTGCCAAGCTTCCGATTGGTTCGTCGGACAGGTGCTAGACTTTGGCCATTGGCAGAGAGACACAGGCAGACATTTATCGTGCACTTTGGCTTTTAGGGATAAAAAAGCTCTTTTCTACTAGTGCTCCGACCAGTCTACCGAGGCCCATCCACATGACGTTCCGATGCATCCAAAGCCAGCTCGAAATCCTTTCAGCAGCTTCTCCCAGTTGTTTTAGGGACTCTTTACGCTCTTTTCCTCGCAAGCCCAGCTGCTTTAGTACACTGTATGTGAAAGTGGAGATAAGACTTCTTGAGAGTACCTCGACGGCGAAGATTTTTACTGTGTACGCTTCATTCCTCCTCAGACCGGCTACTAGCTCATCGTAGTTTTCGAGCTTGTATAGGTGACTTTCCTCCATATGCGACTCGTACGGCACGGTCAGCTCTGTCAGGATGAGGCAGGTCTTTCGGATTGATTCTGGGTACGTTTCGAAACAAGGCAGGTCGACCTCAGTAACCAGTCCCTCGCACAGTCAAGTATTGCAGGAGGCGTATGCGATCTTGTTGACTTTACCTTTAGTGATCTGCCCAGCTGTCAGGAAGCGCATGAGGGCGAGGTGGTGGGACTGGCCCTCGCGTTGGCCCTCATCCTGGCTTGATGCACAATGCCCGCTCACACTTTCAGTACTTTATTGTGGCGCCATGTATATCGTCCCTGGCCTAGGGCTTTTCTGCACTCTGACAGTACGTGCTCGAGCGTCTGCTTAGCTTTGCATAGTGGGCTTGTCGGGTCAGTGGTCGCACACCACTTGACCATGTTGACGCCAGAGTTAAGACATCGTAGGCAGATCTTAGGACAAAGCCACCGCAGCCCTGCGATTCGGCAGATCCCACCCCGTATAAGTATTCATGGCAAGGCCCTCTCAGAGCCGATCCACTTACCTTGCTGCGACTTTTGGGTTGATTTTTGGACACGAGTCTCGTTTTCGGTGTCCATTATCTGCTGTATTACCATGTCTCTGCGTTCTTTGGTTGAGGTTTTGGACCACCAATTGACTTTATCGTGCCCTAGGCCGCGTCGGTCGGTGTGTATGTAACCCATGATTTTTCTCAAATTCAGTGCTTTCTGTGCAGATTCTACCGCATCTTGGACCCTCCATTTCTTACCTGTCTTTACAGCGGACTGGACAGCTGCCACTGTGAGGTCTGAAGACTCGTGCAACATCATCCCAAGTCTTACCTTGTCAACTTTAAACTCTTTAGTCATTGATTTGAACAGAAGCACCAGCTAAGCCTGTTTGCAATAGAGCGCCACATCGGTCAGACAAGGCGGTGCTTTAGGCCACTTCCTCATTGCGGTGTTGATTTTTTTCTTTCTCCATGGTCTCCACTGCAGTCAAGCTCACATCGTACACGAGCAGCGGCCACAGCAGCTTGGGAATCAACATGAACTGGGGACACCAGGCCACAGCAGCTTGGGAATCAACATGAACTGGAGACACCAGGCCACAGCAGCTTGGGAATCAACATGAACTGGAGACACCAGGCCACAGCAGCTTGGGAATCAACATGAACTGGAGACATCAGGCCACAGGGGCTTGGGAATCAACATGAACTGGAGACATCAGGCCACAGGGGCTTGGGAATCAACATGAACTGGAGACACCAGGCCACAGGGGCTTGGGAATCAACATGAACTGGAGACACCAGGACACAGGAGCTCGGGAATAAACGTGAACTGGAGACACTAGGTCACAGGAGCTTGGGAATCAACATGAACTAAAGACACCAAACCTTAAACGTCTCGATGAGCCAGCACTGCTCTATTAGATAACTTCGAATTTAACTTAGACTAAGGCGTCTCAACTGTTAGGATGAATGAATGAACGGCCAATCATAGTTTCCCTGGGCCTGCCTAGTTGTAGCAGTAATTAACACATGTGTGGAAATTATTTTTACTCCCTCCACTCATATCTTTCTTGGTCGTCCTTCTGCCCTTAGTCTGTTATTCTCATGTACAGTACGTTCCTGCTTCTGTCGGATTTTGTTCCATTCTGACCAGATGATGGAACTATTTAATTCTTTGAAATTATTTACTTCGTATAAGTCCATCCCTAGTTTTGGAAAGATCTGTCAGGCTTGGAAACTAAATTTACGGTAAATATGTAACCAACAGTCGAATACAGTCGCAAATTAAAACTAAGTGCTCCGAGAGCTGTTTAGCCTCAACTCCCCCAGCTCTAGCCACGATTATTCTATAGACAGATAATTGCACAGTTTAGTGATGACAAAACTGGTCTATTATTGTAATTGGGTGTGAAGCTAACAATTTGTGTAAACCACGATCACTTGACATGCGCAGGCGGCGAAATAAGCGCGACTTTCAGCAGTATTTAAGCACTTGCGTTTATCTTGTAGGTCCCAGCATATAAAGACCTCTCACCTTGCGTCTTTAAACAAGCTGGGCATAAATTTAGTAGGATTTAGGATAGCACAAGAGGAGTTTATAAAGATATCCATTTGCGAAGGAGAAAGCCTGACTGAAATTATTGAAGGTAAGTAAACATGTTTATACTTGTGCAACTATTGTGGGACCTCAGTTGAAGGTTCACGTTTTGCGGACATTTTCTAGAATTGATTGTTTATTGCTAAAGATTGGACGTTATTATCTAACAATGTTTTTTATTCTGTCTTGTATCCCCCCTCCCCAAGGAGCATAGGCGCTCAACCAACTCACGCCAAGTCGTTCTATTGTTTGCTATCGCATGCAACTCTCTTCACGTCTTTCCTGTCTGTTTTAACTTCACTCTCTAATTCCTGACACCAAGCAGGTTTTGTTCTGCCTTTATATCTTTACCCTTGCTGCTTCTAGCGTAAACATATTCTAGCTATATTGTTATAGTTTCTTCAACGCGTGCTCTATCCAACCTCAGGATATTTTCTGAACGTCTTTATTCTCAGGAATTGTTGAGTTCTCTGCCAAAAGCTCAACATAGAGACTCTACCCTGCCATTTAATTCCATCTGTTCTGCTCGTGCACCAGTTATTGAATTAACATGCTTCTTCTTCTTCTTCTTCTTGTTCTTCTTGTTCTTCTTCTTGTTCTTGTTCTTCTTCTTCTTCTTCTTCTTCTTCTTCTTCTTCTTGTTCTTGTTCTTGTTCTTGTTCTTCTTGTTCTTGTTCTTGTTCTTCTTGTTCTTGTTCTTGTTCTTGTTCTTGTTCTTCTTCTTCTTCTTGTTCTTGTTCTTGTTCTTGTTCTTCTTGTTCTTGTTCTTGTTCTTGTTCTTGCTCTTCTTGTTCTTGTTCTTGTTCTTGTTCTTGTTCTTGTTCTTGTTCTTCTTCTTCTTCTTCTTCTTCTTCTTCTTCTTCTTCTTCTTCTTCTTCTTCTTCTTCTTCTTCTTCTTCTTCTTCTTCTTCTTCTTCTTC
>CAJHNH020000507.1:205000-227500 GCA_905116865.2 Candidula unifasciata
TTGTGATTTGTGAGTTAGCAATTGAATTCCAGCACTTGGGACCTTCTCATAAACGGTTCGTCCTCATCTTCAGCAGCAGATCATAGAGCAGAGGGAGAAGTAGCTGTGCGAGAGGCAAGGAACTCCGGGTTCTTGTTTGTTAAGCCAGGTTGGAATTCGAATACTCAGTAGATTTTTTTTCTTTCTGTCAGAAAGGGGTGGAAGGCATAATAAAATTATCCCCTGAACAGTGAGTGGCGACTGCACTTTCAGTACGGCTCTGAATCATCAGAATCTTGACATCCCCTCGTACACCACCCCCCTCCCCAATCCTACTTTACCCTAAAAATGCAGGCAGTACAGACGTATCTTTAAGGACAAAGGAACGAGAGGTATGAAATCACCTCATTCAACACAAACATAGAAAGACATAAGAAAACGAAAGAAAGGGAGGTGGGGGGGGGGGGGGGGGGTGGCTTTTACTGCCGTAATTCTGGAGCCACAGTAACGTAGTGGCTAGACCATCGCATGCCCATCGGATAGTCCTGAAATCGAGTTGACAACATGGCGGATGGGGAGCTTCGTGTTCTCGAGGCATGGTGTTTACCTCGAGTACTAGAGGTAAATTTTTCACGTGGGCTCGGACTTCTAGTAAATCCCCTTTATCTCTGGGTAGTGAAATCGGACGGCCGTGTGCATTGTTGTGCAGGTAAAAAAAATATCATTTGGCAGTTGGAAATCGAAAAGAGTAGCCTTACGGCGCTGCCCGGGCAAAAATTTGGAGTTAGAAATCTACCCAAAGTAATTCAGGATACTCGCCGCTCCTACAGAGCCTGTGCACTGTGCTGAGCTTTTTCGGGAGTTAGAAGAAAGAACGGAGCACTTTTGGTTACTACACATGTGCCATGATGTTGATCCGTTGTTCAAACCTCAAACCTAGCGGAATTCCCCCCTCCCCACCCCCGACACTGACCTTGGCTGCCCTGTCTACCCAGCCTACAAAGGCTACCAGGAAATGTCATGTGAAATAAATGAGGCCGGATCATGTCACCCACTTAGTGCTGATGGCTGTACAAAAAATAATTCTAGCATAATTTGCCATAGCAGCCACTGATAAAGTAAAGATCTCTTTTCACTCTGTTATGCAAATCGTGCATATGGGAAGAGCACCCATATTGTTACAGACCAATCGGCACTAGGTGGGTAATGTGGTCAGCATTACGCCAGCCGTCTTTACACCCGGGTACCTATTTTAGGCTGGGTCGACCTGCGACGCCCCCGCACTATGATAAAAATCTACTCAGCCAGCAGTGGGTTTCGATGACGGTACGTTGGAATTTATAGTCGGACTCGCAACGCTAAAATGTTACATAGAACCTGTTCTGCTGTATGGCAGCGAATCTTGGAATGTCAGTGAACAAATTAAGAAAAATTTGGAAGCAACAGAGATGTGGTTTCGAGGCGATTATTCCGAATACCTTAGACGGCCAGAGTAACTAGCAACGATTGCTTCAAAGAGGCTTGCAAGTAGATCTTTATTTACAACAATAACTAAAACAGACAAAAACTGTTCTTTGGCCACTTAGTGAGAAGAATAACATTGTGAGAACATCGTGACAACTGGAAAGATCAGTGGAAAAAAGGGTAGAGGCAGATCAAGAGAGATGATACTGGATGGGCTAAAACGATGGCATGGAGGGATATCATCAAGAGAGCTGTTCCAGTCAACCAGGGATCTTGATCTGTGGAGACGCATGAGCACCTACGACAGTTGACAGGGCACATGATGATGACTCGCAACGCCTAAGCCACGGATACCGCAGCAGCCACTGGTGTTAAATACATTTATAAAAGACAGGACTCTTTACACACACCACCAAAAAAAAAAAAAAAATCCTTACGTTCAACTAGGATCCCCAAAGATTGTAATTGTGACTAGGTTATATGTCCCACAAAAAATGGCTTACCATTGCTCGCCACCAAGTAGCCCTGAAAAGAACTCTTACAGTGTTGATGCGATGAGAGGAGAGGGACCAAAATAAGGGCGACGAAGTCGTCTATTGGCCAGCCAATGGGCGACCAGATCACCGATGGGCTGTAGTTGTATTTACCTAATTATTTATTATTGACCAAAGTTAATAATTAGTTAGTTGAAAGTTAGTTACTTAGTTAGTTAGTTAGTTAGTTAGTTAGTTAGTTAGTTAGTTAGTTAGTTAGTTAGTTAGTTACTTAGTTAGTTAGTTGAAAGTTAGTTACTTAGTTAGTTAGTTAGTTAGTTAGTTAGTTAGTTAGTTAGTTAGTCAGTCAGTCAGTCAGTCAGTCAGTCAGTCAGTCAGTTAGTTAGTTAGTTAGTTAGTTAGTTAGTTAGTTAGTTAGTTAGTTAGTTAGTTAGTTGGTTAGTTAGTTAGTTAGTTGGTTGGTTGGTTAGTTAGTTCGTTAGTTAGTTAGTTAGTTAGTTAGTTAGTTAGTTAGTTAGTTAGTTAGTTAGTTAGTTAGTTAGTTAGTTAGTTAGTTAGTTAGTTAGTTAGTTAGTTAGTTAGTTAGTTAGTTAGTTAGTTAGTTAGTTAGTTAGCTTGTTAGTTAGTTAGTTAGTTAGTTAGTTAGTTAGTTAGTTAGTTAGTTAGTTAGTTAGTTAGTTAGTTAGTTAGTTAGTTAGTTAGTTAGTTAGTTAGTTAGTTAGCTTGTTAGTTAGTTAGTTAGTTAGTTAGTTAGTTAGTTAGTTAGTTAGTTAGTTAGTTAGTTAGTTAGTTAGTTAGTTAGTTAGTTAGTTAGTTAGTTAGTTAGTTAGTTAGTTAGTTAGTTAGTTAGTTAGTTAGTTAGTTGAAAGCTAATTAGTTGACCGACAGATTATCCTCGTTGCACATCGGTCAAGTCCATACGCGCTCGGATCCCAGCTTCAGTATATCTCTCAGCGTATGGCTACTGATTAAACCAGTTCTGTGTCGGTTTATTATTCTTCTTTGGCTAACACTGTAATGTTCATGTTGAATTCTCTGCAGAGCATGCATACATTAACATACTACGTTATGCGTGTTCGTCGCCCCAAGGGAAACTACCTGCCTAGATTACCTATGAGTTAGGACGACTCAACAACCAAGCCATGAAAGGTCTCAGGAGTTTGAAATTGTGGATGTCACCCCCTTTGTATAATACACACAGAGGCATCATCGTCACAATCATCAATCAGGAAGTCTTGTACAGAACGACTGAAAGTCTCTCTTTCTTTCTCTAGCCAATTCCCCAGCCATACATGCTTTCATAGTCAATGCATCTTCAATGTCCTCTTCGGACAGACAGTCGAGCCTCTACATCAATGTCCTCTATCAACATTCGCCGAGGTCTACCTCTGCATCGTTTTCAGTAATTGTGCGCTCCATCACCGTTATCTCTAAGCCCCCATGACGTTCAACATGCCTCAGGTGGCTTTCAGTAATGGATGCTGTTTATGAGCAAATTCTCCTCTTTGCTCAGATCATGTAGAGCACATATAGACAGAGGAAACAAATCTCTCTTACCTCTCTTATCGAAAGTTGAGGTGATGTAGAGGCTCGACTGTCTGTCCGAAGAACCACGGTTCGAACTGGCACTAGTGGGAAGTGAGAAGCCATAGTTCATAGGTCAACCAAGCTAAAATGGTCACAAGGAAATCCGCTGGGAAGAAAATCGGACTGCGTGGTATTGACCATCATCACCCATGGAGTGTTCTGGCCTATAAAAATATGGGTCTAAAATCATACGCCGAATGAGCCACTGGTGTGAATAGGTTCTTCTGTTTACTTTGCTGTCTTTATTTAATCATTTATTTCAGGTTAGTATGCATAGAGCAGAAGCCGTCATAGTGTAGCGTCTAAAAGCTTGCCTGCGGATCAAAAAGTTCTGGTTTCGAGCCCTGACAGAACTGCGCTTTTTGGGGACCCTGGCTCCTAGGTCGACCAGCCTTGAATGGGTAGCAGGTGCAGTTCTGGGAAGTGAAGGCAGTAGACGTGATTTTGACCACATCACCCACCAAGTGCCAACTGGTAAATAAAATATAGGTCTAGCCCTATATGCCCAATACGCATGAAGGCGTAGAAAAGGGTCTTTTACTCTATTTACTATGTATAGAGCGTCGGCGTCTGTGGTGAAGATGTTGCGACGGGGGTTCCGGGTTCGATCCCATCTGTTGGCAATTTGGCAAGAGTTGATTTCAACACTGGTATCAAGAGCCAGCATATCAAAGCCAGAAAGCAGCGATAAATGTCTTTTAATATCTCTGATCCGCCCACTGTGGAAATTAAACCAGATACAATTAAAACATTAAAAGTAAACACCAAAAGTTAAAGGACACTTCCCCAAGCTTTCAGACCTAGTGAGAATATAAGGCTAGAGATATATTTTATATGTGAACAAAGAAGATACAAACAATAGATTGCATAATTTTTTGCCTGACATGGTATATGGTAAAGGTAATCTTAGTTTCAGCTTCATAGCAAAAAGGTCACGCTATAGTTGCTTCGCCCCTGTGCCAACGAAAAAACACACAGAATGTTCATCAGTCCCTTGTGGAAAGATTGACAGACTGCTTTCTAAGCCTATGCACTAGTATACACCCTCATTAAAAGCATACGGTAGCCATCGGAAGCGCTAACAAAAACAGTCCGACATTAGAAATGCAGTTCACCATCGACGGTAGCAAAAGTTACCAACAGATCAGCAGATCCATTATAATCACATAGGGGCATCACAAATATAGTGACGACAGGGCACGCGCCATTCTCTGAATCTTCAATTCACACCACCACGTTGGTCACAGTCAAAAAACATTCCACATGAAATCCGCAGCTCACAGTGTCGCGCCATGCACTCTACTCAGTAGCTGGGCGACGAACCCATATCCTTTCAGTCTTCAAATGGACTAAAAATACAACTGCCACCGTCTGACAGAAACAAAAAATTTGCCACAACTCAAAACAATGACTGTGCTCAGTGTCCATTTTGACCGGAAGTCATCACCTAAGATATTTCGCTGTACCTCTACAGATGCATACTACAGTAACAATTAGAACAAACGAAGCATCTTCAATTTATGAAAAAACAAAACAAAAATATCGACTACGTTCAACCTACTGCGAGCAGTATCGGTTGTAATAGTGGTCTGTTTTTTTTTTTTGGGAGCCAGTTATGTTGGCTAAGACAAGTTAATTGCGCCAGAACTAGTGGCTTGAACCGGTACTCTAGTACTGGGCTTGAACCGGTACTCTAGTACTGAGCTTGAACCGGTACTCTAGTACTGGGCTTGAACCGGTACTCTAGTACTGGGCTTAAACCGGTACTCTAGTACTGAGCTTGAACCGGTACTCTAGTACTGAGCTTGAACCGGTACTCTAGTACTGAGCTTGAACCGGTACTCTAGTACTGGGCTTGAACCGGTACTCTAGTACTGGGCTTGAACCGGTACTCTAGTACTGAGCTTGAACCGGTACTCTAGTACTGAGCTTGAACCGGTACTCTAGTACTGAGCTTGAACAGGTACTCTAGTACTGGGCTTGAACCGGTACTCTAGTACTGGGCTTGAACCCGTACTCTAGTACTGGGCTTGAACCGGTACTCTAGTACTGGGCTTGAACCGGTACTCTAGTACTGGGCTCTAGTACTAGGCTTGAACCGGTACTCTAGTACTGGGCTTGAACCGGTACTCTAGTACTGGGCTTGAACCGGTACTCTAGTACTGGGTTTGTAGCGGTACTCTAGTACTGGGCTTGAACCAGTACTCTAGTACTGAGCTTGAACCGGTACTCTAGTACTGAGCTTGAACCGGTACTCTAGTACTGGGCTTGAACCGGTACTCTAGTACTGGGCTTGAACCGGTACTCTAGTACTGGGCTTGAACCCGTACTCTAGTACTGGGCTTGAACCGGTACTCTAGTACTGGGCTTGAACCGGTACTCTAGTACTGGGCTTGTACCGGTACTCTAGTACTGGGCTTGAACCGGTACTCTAGTACTGGGCTTAAACCGGTACTCTAGTACTGGGCTTGAACCGGTACTCTAGTACTGGGCTTGAACCGGTACTCTAGTACTGGGCTTGAACCGGTACTCTAGTACTGGGTTTGAACCGGTACTCTAGTACTGGGCTTGAACCGGTACTCTAGTACTGGGCTTGAACCGGTACTCTAGTACTGGGCTTGAACCGGTACTCTAGTACTGGGCTTGAACCGGTACTCTAGTACTGGGCTTGAACCGGTACTCTAGTACTGGGCTTGAACCGGTACTCTAGTACTGGGCTTGTACCGGTACTCTAGTACTGGGCTTGAACCGGTACTCTAGTACTGAGCTTGAACCGGTACTCTAGTACTGGGCTTGAACCGGTACTCTAGTACTAGGCTTGAACCGGTACTCTAGTACTGGGCTTGAACCGGTACTCTAGTACTGGGCTTGAACCAGTACTCTAGTACTGGGCTTGAACCGGTACTCTAGTACTGGGCTTAAACCGGTACTCTAGTACTGGGCTTGAACCGGTACTCTAGTACTGAGCTTGAACCGTTACTCTAGTACTGGGCTCAAACCGGTATTTTAGTACTGGGCTTGAACCGGTACTCTAGTACTGAGCTTGAACCGGAACTCTAGTACTGGGCTTGAACCGGTACTCTAGTACTGGGCTCAAACCGGTACTCTAGTACTGGGCTTGAACCGGTACTCTAGTACTGAGCTTGAACCGTTACTCTAGTACTGAGCTTGAACGGGTACTCTAGTACTGGGCTTGAAACGCTACTCTAGTACTGGGCTCAAACCGGTATTCTAGTCCTGGGCTTGAACCGGTACTCTAGTACTGGGCTTGAACCGGTACTGTAGTACTGGGCTGGGCTTCAACCGGTACTCTAGTACTGGGCTTGAACCGGTACTCTAGTACTGGGCTGGGCTTGAACCGGTACTCTAGTACTGGGCTTGAACCGGTACTCTAGTACTGGGCTTGAACCGGTACTCTAGTACTGAATAAAGCAAATACGTGAATTCTTTATAACTAAATTACTAATTTAACCACACTCAAAAGCAGCTGCCTGTGTTACCAGGACAGCCGGCAGTGACAGAATCATGTCTTTCTGTTTACACAATATTGTATAGACCAGTGTTTCCCAAACTTTTCTTATTGGCGGTGCCTTTTTTCAATAAAAAAAATTTCCGTGCCGCCCTAACCTTAGTAAAAGCATGCATATTTGTATGTACGAGATCAAAGCAAATAAAACTCGTGTATCTTCGAATATTTCGCGGTGCCCCTGTGAAGAGATCTTGGCTCCCTGGGGCGCCGCAGCACACAGTTTGGTAATCACTGGTATAGACCAATCGGCACACTGTGGATGATGATGTCATTTTACCCTTGCCGCCTTTGTTTTTCTGATCTTAACCTATTTTCCATTTAAGGTTGGGTCGACCTAGGAGACAAAGCCATTTGAAGAAGAAGAAAAAGTCCAACTCGCTCAAGACCAGAACCCGAGACTTTCAGATCCGCAGTCTAGTGACTAGCCGCTACACCACATCAGCTTCTCGTTAAAACACTACTTAATAAATATAACCAATATGATGTCAATAAGTGGCTGGCCGAACGGTTAGTATGCTGGGTTCTTATGTGGGAGACACAGGTTCGAATCCTTGGTAAGGCTGGGGATTTTTTTTTCTGTCGGGGGCAAAAAAAAACCCCTCATCTGCACAGTCGTGGCGACAGCACTAGCCATGCGGCCGTAAATCCTTAGGCTCAAAGACCCATCTGCCTACACCGCAAATGTGGTCTATAAAGATAAGACGTCGAATGATAACAGCGTGTCTTTCTCTCATCTGCAGGAATACTTGCATGGGGCCTCAATGCCACTTGGCGACGATGGATGTGTAAGATGTCGATGTTTATGGGGTAGACGCTCCTGTCTACCCACGCACTGCCAGTGAACACCCAATCGCCAGCGACGACCCACGAGGTCATGTTTATGAAAAAATTATTTATTCTACCACATTGTCTGTCAAATTACATTTTAATTATTACATTTATATTCTTTCCAGTTTTTTTCCCACCCTATCTCGGAGTCTCCGACATTTTATGGTGAATTTTCAGGAAAGTCAAGTCCAGCAGTCTGTAATAGCCTGCTATATAAAGCAGTGGTTCTCAAACTATTTTCGCCGCGGCACCCTTGAGCAACAACAACAACAAATTTCGCGGCACACCTACCCTTAAATAGGTTTGAATATTTAGGAACAGAAGAAAAAACAGTGCACATTTAATGTTTAATTGTCTTTAATGAGAGGAATGAAACCCTCTGGTTAATTTTTAATTATTTCTTCTATTTATTTTGGAAGTTAAGTTACTTAAACCCTTAAATCAGTTGACCCAGAAAGTTTGCTCCAGTATCTTTTTTTAAATGCAAATGTACGTTTAGAATGCACTGCAGTCTTGCCAGTAACATTGTTTTCTGAATACACCTGCATCCACAACTCTTCTTGGCTTCCTTCATGGTATTTCTGTTTTAAACCGCTGTCGTCGCTAATTTCAAGCCGATTTTGAAAAAAAAATTCTTGATTATTGCCGCGGCACCTCTGGCATATGCTCGCGTTACCCCTGGGTTCCGCTGCATCCAGTTTGAGAACCACTGATAAAATGTTTGTAGATGCAAGAATTACGTCCTCATGGCATATATCCGTTGTTAGATGAGTTTTGTTTAGCCAAGTAAGGAGGGGTGAGACCTGGGCAATTAATTTTAAAAAAAAGTAAAGATCCCTTTTCACGCCTTTCGGCGCATGGGGTATATGGGCAGAGCGTCCCATATTTTACAGACCATCAGCACTCTGTGGGTAATGTGGTCAGCATTACGCCGGCTGTCTTTACTTTCCCATCCTGGTACCCATTTTAGGCTGGGTCGACCTGCGACGTCCCATACCACGACAAAAATCCACGCAGCCTGCAGTGAGTTTCGATCGCGGTATGCTGGCTCACGAGTCGGACTCGCAACGCCTTAGCCACGGACGCCGCTCTTAGCCACGGACGCCGCTCTTAGCCACGGACGCCGCTCTTAGCCACGGACGCCGCGGGCAATTACTAAACAAGCTCATAAATGCATTTGAATTCAAATGTTAAAAATCTGTCGAAATACTTTGGTCACTTGAAACGTCACGAAAGTTTGGAGAGAACAATAATGGAGGGGTATATGCCTTGGGAAGAGAGGAGAAGGAAGGCCAACGAGAAGATAGGTGCAGGATGTGACGGATGATCTCCAGATGTGTGTATCGGACGCCGGACATCTTGCTTGTGATTGAGAAATTTTCCGGAGGGTTGTTGTGGAAGCAAAGTTCTGTAAAGGACAGGCTACTGACTGAGTGACTAACTGACTGACTGACTGACTGACTGACTGACTGACTGACTGACTGACTGTGTAATTCGGAGGAGCAAGTAAATCATCATAGTCTGGCTCAAGAGATGCAGCGGAGAGTGACGAGGGGATCTGGCCGATAATCGATGCTCAGAGGAAAGGAACGACGGACGTATAATCAGAATACTGGTACCACTAGCATTGCAACTCTGCGCTGGCTGCTGAAGATGGGGACGGAACGCCTTTGGGTATGACCCCCGAGTTCTGTGATGTTGGTTCTTGAATCAACCAAATTCAAATCAATTAGTCTGACTATACATGCGGGATAGCTGTATTCCTCTAACATTATATACTAGATGACCTTCTGCCTCTGAATGTAAATGCTAGAAACTTTTAAAGCTGCACAGTTTCTCCCTGCCTCTCGCAGACGATATTAACATTACAGGTTTAAAATTGTGTGTGTGTGTGTGTGTGTGTGTGTGTGTGTGCGTGTGTCTCAGACAGAAAAAAATAATGTCCACTATACAGCTGAAGATTTTAACCCCGGTCACTAGAATGGGATTCCAGCCTTCTCCGTGGCGAACTGGTCAAACCGTTTGAATCACCCTCTGAAGGACATGGGCACGTTTGACGGCTGCGTTGTTAGGTTGGCGAATGCTACATATACCCACAGGCATCGTCTCTGGAGCTACAGTGTTCGTGTCGGAGAACACCCTGTGCAATGAAATCGTTCCTCGGCACTTTAACCTTTAACCTCTAATAGCCCGGTCAGAGGATAGCTCGGGTGGTTGCATAAATTATATCCCAATAGTTTCGATTGTTCACCTCTGATGACGTCATAAATATCACAGGTCAGCTTTCAACGGCAAGCCAGACTGACTGTCGCCACACTTCCGTTCCACTATTGGCAGTCTTTGGTCACCTAATTACAAGCAGTAGTTGCAATTTACAAATGGGAGGGATGGGTATGTGTGGGTGTGTATGATATACGTATGAGTGCTTGCATATACGTATGTTGAGATCCGTCGTGGTGTAGCGGCTAAGTGTTCGCTTGTGAATCCGAAGTTCGTGGTTTCAAATCTGATCGGTGCTAAACTTTTTCCCCAGGTCGACATATTCTTGAATTGGTACAAGGAAAATTCATGGGGTGTGAAGATGACCACACATCACCCACTAAGTGCCGACTGGTCTATCAAATATAGGTCTAGCCCGATGGCTATTCGCGCACATATATTTGAGTTGTTGTGTGCATTTGAGTGCATAATCTAAGTTTTGGAGATTAATGTGTAGGGCTAAAGTTTTCTTGAGGATTGTCATACAAGCCTCCAGCTCTGTAGAGAAAAAACATTCGATTAGTAATGTAATCTATATTACACTGATCTCCTTTACTTCCAGTGACATTTCATAGTGACCATCTTAGACGCAAGCACGTGCATGGATTTTTTTCCTAGACTAAACCAACGGTGCCGATACTCACCACAATATTTAGTTTCGAAGTTTTTTGTTTGTTTGGCTGCCGACAGCGCTTTGCTAATGCAGTTTCCACTTATGGGCAGAAGTCTACAGTGTTGCTGTCTGAGCTACTGAGTTTAGTGGTTGGTGCAGCAGTGTGAGCTTTGGGGTAAGGGGGGGGGGCCTCGGGGCAGCGGCTGGTGAAACACCTTATGTAATCATTTTACTTGTGTATTGCTTACTTTATGTGACCGATTACATCCATCAACGAACAAGCGAATATTTGGTATCGACTGCTGGCCTCTAGCAATTATCTTACACATTTACAGCGGGTGCATATTTCTGGATTGTGCCGGGGTAATTGTTTGTTCACCAGTTTTTCAAATGGGACAGCGAGGGACATTTCATTTGAATTTTAATGGCATAGTATGGGGTGACCCGATTGTAGTGAAGTTGAAACAGCGACCGAGACTAATCTAAGACTCAATACACCGTTCCTAAAAAAGGTACCGTCATTTACCACAAAGAGTCTATTGCAGTAGCACCAAAACACAGCCATACAAAAACAGAACTGAATTTAGGCAGTTTGTATAGGGAAAAAAAGAAGTGGTACAATTCACGTTTTCGGGCCTAGGGATGCCGTAATTGGCCGTTCATTGAACCGTCTTAACCTTTCATATGTGCGGTTTTCTCTTACAGGGGTGTCAGGTAGCAGTCTCCTACACAGGTCTTTCTTTAGCTATTTATACACTATCACCGGCGATATCTTGCGTTCCGGTATGATCAACGATATTCTCCCCACGGTACACACTAGCTTGCTTCTGATTAGTCGATCTCCAGTCACCCGACCTTCTCACACTGCTAGGGGTGTTCGGCAATCCGTTTATATGGCGTGTTGTATATTTAAGTACGCCACTGCTTTTTAACACTACAAAAACATTTACAAACTGGGTCTAACCCACAACCTCCCATAGAGAGTGCTGCAACCTATGACACAGGCATTCTCTTTTTTGGAAGAAAAACGTAAATGCAAGACAAGCCAGACCCACCCCCCCCCTCCCTTCCCCGACAGCAGACGAGTCTAAAAAATCTATCAATGGAACTCGACATAGTTCGGTTGGGGAGATTATCGTGGATCTCACCCTGCGTTGCATACTACACGATGTTACCGCCCCTTTTAAAGACGCCATAACATCTACAACTGGCCCTTACTCCAATTCCCCTAGTTAACAGCCTCAGCCTAGGTCCCACGAGAGAATGCCACCATATACAACGAAACAACCGGACACCCCTGTAAGACAAAGTCGTGCGTGTGAAAAGTCAAGATGCATATCAATGAACTGCCAATCACGGCATGCATAGGCCCGAAAACGTGAGTTGTACCCCCCAAAAAAAGTCAGTCTCGTCGGTGAATAAAAACTCCACCCTGATAGCAATTCGTGCATCGGCAACAGGCTCCCCAACGGGTTCTCTGGTAGACGACTTGGTCGTGTAGACGACTTGGTCGTGGTTGCGACAGTATTTGACTGTCTCCTTTGATAGCATCAACACTGCCGGAGTCCTTGTCATTGCTCTAGTTGGCGATCAATGCTGAGCCATTTTGTGTGGCGCACATAACCTAGTCACAATTATAACCTAAAGTTCTACATTCGGGTATGATGATTGAAGGTGGCGACTCCCCCCCCCCCCTCCCGCAAAGCAAGCCAAGCCAAAGGTGACTAAGAAACTACACCCTGGTATACATGCCGTCACCACCGCTCCCATTCCGAGTTATGGTTGACCCCCCACCTCTCAGCGACCTTCTTGTCACCTTCTCCTTTGCTGTTGTGTTTGGTAAGTATAATAACAGAAATCAACGCCGCGGGAGAGAAACGTTGACTGAAATGTCACGAGTATTCATAAACAATTAATATAAGTACGGTCGTCCGCATGTGGGATGCAATTTTTCGTTATTTGAAGCCCCACCCTAGCTCTTGCCTGGGGGTTCTGAAATCAGCCGGGTCATAAGTATGGCCTAATGGCTAAAAGAGGTTTCTGAGACCTCTCCACGGGTGATCCTCGTCCGCATAGTGGCACTTTGTATCACCGGGTGTTTATAGCTTGTGTGAAGTCCTGGTGGGGTACAACGAGAGAGAGAGAGAGAGAGAGAGAGAGAGAGAGAGAGAGAGAGAGAGAGAGAGAGAGAAGAGAGAGAGAGAGAGAGAGAGAGAGAGAGAGAGAGAGAATTACTTTGTCAACAGTTGTGACGTACTGGTTTTTTCTTTACATCTGCGATCTCCACCCGGGGAGGGGTTGATGGGGGAAAAAAAAAAGGGGGGGGGGGGGTGAGGAAGTTCTAAGTAGTTTCAACCACTTTTTAAAAAGGAGTTTATTTGTACTTGTAACAATAACTTATAGTACCGGTTTTTAGAAAATAATTATACGAAATATATGTAAACTTTTTATAAAACAAAAAGTTAAGGGGATTTTCGTTTTGATGAGCAGTTTGCTAGGTCACCCAATCACGCGATATTAGGGGAAATCACACAGTATAAAGTAAAGGTGATTAGGTTTAGGGTTAATAGTAGTAATCGAATATTCATTTATCACTAGTGTAATAAATAACCGTCGTCGTCTGTGGCCTAGGCGTTGCGATCGCGATTAGTAATGTCGTGGTGCTGGGTTCGATTCCTGCTGCGGACGGTTTGTCTTGCGATTGTTTCGACTGTGATAACGAAAGCCGAAGCAATGGCAAACTACTGGACGTAAATTTCTTGAAAAACTACAATACCCAGAAAGTGTTAAAGTTGGTTCTGCAACGTTCTGTGAAGGATACGTAACTAAGAAAAAAAAAAAAAAAAACAGACAGTGTATCGGTTGGCACTCCTAAAAAGAAGTAAAATGACAGAAAAACACCCCCTGTAATAGTGGACTGGACTGAGGTTGCCGGTTTTCCTTTGAGTACCACGTTTTTCTTTCATTCACCCTATCTCAGGGACTTTCGAGGGGTGTTCTCGGGAAATTCCAATAGCATAGGGGTGTTAGGATGTGAAATGAACACTTATACTAATCTCAACACCCCCACCTCAATAAAACTAGACTCTCCCGGGAACTCTCTCACGAAATCTCGAAGTCCTTTAAATAGGCTTGGGGGAAAAGCGAAAAAATGTACTAAATGAAAATTAAAGGAATGTCAATTATCAGTGAACTCGTTGTTGGCTACTTTACTTTAAATTAACCCAAACATAGGAAAGCCTGAACTTTCCAGGAAAGTCAAATATTCTAATGATGTTATGGGTTGGGGTGAGTGTTAAGGTTAGGATCTTTGTCAGCTCTGACCGCCTCAGAGACTAAACCTACCCCTAACCCTAACTCTAAGCATAACGGTAACCCCTAACTCTAACCCCTAACCCCTCAACCCTAGCATAACCGCTAACCCCTAACCTTAACCTCCAACCATAATACCCCTTGAATATTGCACTCTCAAGGGAACTCTGGGACTTTCTTTGTTTCTGGTGAATTAAAAATAAAGTACCCATAGCTGTGAGTGACATTGCTCAGGGAGGTTTAATCCTAGTTTAACTCTTTCGGTACCGAGAGGCACCGAAATGCTAGAACAGCTACCTCTTCTTCTTTTCATGATAAAAAAAATCATTAACGCATTACTTACAAACTGGCAATATTCACAATGGTAATTACCAGTTTGGAAGTCAGATTTCTAAAGTGTCTTCTGACTAAATTGTGCAAGTAATAGAACACAATATGCTATCAAGAGATGGAGTTCCCCCCCCCCACAAACACACACACACACACGCACACACACAAGACAACGCACGCACACAGCCATGCGCACATACAATTGGGGTTGCCTGGGATCGACAGAGTAAAGAATACTAATGGAAACAACAGTGTTGAAGGGGAAGTAAATATTATAATATATGCTACCAGGGCTAGACTTGGACATTATCAAAGTCTCACCTACAGCTCCTTTACAAATCTTGTGTGGGTCGGACAGGTGCAGGTGTTTTGCTGAAGAAGAAAACATCGTCACTTTCAACCAGCTTCCCAGGAGTGGGATCTTTAGGTTATAATTGTGACTAGGTTATGTGTGCCGTATAAAATGGCTTCGCATTGCAAGCCACCATGAGCCCTGAAAAGGATTCCTGCAGTGTTGATAGGATCAAAGGAGACAGACCCAAATACTGTAGTGACCGGCGATAAGGTCGTCTACCGGCGAGCTAATGGGCGATCCGGTCGTTAATGTGGGTGGGTCAGCCTTCCAGTGTACTCATATTTCGACGCCTCTGCATCATGAATTACCTATCAAGATGGTCCACATCAGCTGAAAGCATACGGGCACGCCTACACACACCTATATATGCTGTCATGCTCGCACGCGCGCACGCACACATACACACACACCCAAACTCCCAAACCACGCGCACGCAGGCACACACACATATGCACGCACACGCACGCTCGCGCACACCACAGACGTACTCACACACTCACACACACACACATACACTAACATACAGTGAGAAAAGAAAAACAACAAACGGTCGGTGTGGTTGGAGTGGGGGATGTTTGAAGCGAAAAGAATAAAAGGGAGGTAGCTATTAAACAGAAAATGCAGTCTCAATAGAGGCAATTGTTTCCCCTTATATTTCAGGCGACCTATTTCAGATGGATAACGCTCGCTGCGGAAAGGTTTCTATGTTGCGCTGAGGATAAAGAATGTCTTTTAAGCTATGATGCAATAATCTTTATCTCTTCTATATGGTTCTGAGGATAAAAAATGCTTTCTAAGCTATGACGCAATAATCTTCAGCTCGTCTATATTGTTCTGAGGATAGAGAATGTCTTCTAAGCTATGACGCAATAATCTTTAGCTCGTCTATATTGTTCTGAGGATAAAGAATGCCTTCTAAGCTATGACGCAATAATCTTCAGCTCTTCTTTATGGTTCAGAGGATAAAGAATGCGTTTTAATCTCTTCTTCTTCTTCTTCTTCTTCTTCTTCTTCTTCTTCTTCTTCTTCTTCTTCTTTCGTTTGCTTGAAATAAATTATCTATATCTGCAATGTTGTCTCTAGTAATCAGTCAATGTACTAATTAACGACACAATAATCTTCATCAATAATATTGGTTAATCAAGGACGCAATAATGCTAAGCTCTTCAGATGGTTCCGGGGTTGAAGAATGCCTACTAATCAAGGACGCAATAATGCTAAGCTCTCCTATATGGTTCTGAAGATAAAAGAATATCTTCTAATCTATGTCGGAACAAACTTCAGCTCTTTCCGTCTCAAACAACTCACCATGAATGATTGCATTTACTCACATGCACCATACCAAATATGGTTATGCTAGTACATCGTATGTTTAGTAAGGGCATTGTAAAATACCCAACGACACACGAGACTCCTACATCATCATCATCAGGTGCCTTGCCGATGGCGCGGGCGATCATGCCTCTCCACAATCTGCGATATCCTGCAGCATGTATTAGTTCGTGTGCTGACACACCTCCATGTCATGCAACAAGACTGTCAAAAATCTTATCTCGTTGTCTTTCTCTATCCATCTTTCCACATATCTTTCCAGTGGTCACAACATGTTCCATTTTCCCTTTACTCAAAACATGGCTGTGATGACTGCTCCTTCTGATGTCTGAGATCAGTTGTCTTCGGGCTTCCTGCTCTTTCAAAACCTCCTGGCTGCTCTTTTTGACTTAATGCGTTGTTGTGGAGAGATATAAGAAGAACCACTGGGCTGCTTCTAATGCCTCTTTGAGGCTGTTCTATATCAGTGCTCTTCAAACCCGTGGGATGCATCCCACTGGTGGGTTGCGGGTGTAAAAATGTTGAGGAACACTGTAACTGATGTCGTTGTTAGAATTAATTGTATGGTCTTATCCTTGCTCTGTTTTGATCTAAAAAAAAATAAAAAATAAGCGTTTTCTCTGTTGCAGTTAACATAACATAGCATAACCTTTTACCTGTTTGTGTCGTGAAGGTGTATCAATGGAAGCACTAACGCCTTCTACCCAGGAAAAGTTGTACAGTGGTTCCAATAGGCCACCTGTGGTAGAGAGGGTCTGGATTTTTAAAAAATTGTCTATATGATAGCGGATTGTCGTACGGGGCTGTGGTGAGGCCAGAGTTTGTAAAACCTGACCAGTATACAGGCAGATTCATAGAGCTCCAACGGCTACATTGGATGCTAAACCTTTAAACTTGCCGATTGCTAAGATTAGGGTCCGTTCAAAGTATGTCTCGGGGGTAATTGAGGCAGCAGTGCTTGAACACTGTACCTTTGATTTAATTCTAGGCGCTACTTATGTATTTTTAGCAGAGCCGAAGAAACCCTCAGAGCATATTGCTGCGGTGACCACCCGAGCACAGCATAAGAGTGCCTCAGAAGATTCTCCTCGTGTAAATCCTCTACCTGAGGAAATCAAGGTGGCCCAAAGTAGTGACCCAACTCTTAAGGCAAGTTTTAAAAAGTTAACTGCGTGTCACAATCCTCCTCAGAAGAAAGAATTCTTCATTAAAGGTAAGATACTTTATAGGTGGGCAGGTGACAAGTATACATAACACAGTCAGCTAGTGGTACCCAAAACATACAGACAGCAGATTCTCCAGATGGGACACACTATAGCCTACAGTGCCCACATGGGAATTCATGCAACGACACAACGCATTGCCTGTCCTTACTTTTGGCCAGGTATGTCAGCAGATATCATGCGTTATGTCAAATCCTGTCCGGAGTGTCAGAAGGTGGCTCCTAAACGCAGGAATGCACCAGTCGGATTTGGGGAAACTCCTGTCACCTCGACACCTTTTGAGAGCGTGGCGGTCGATCTGGTGGGACCACTTCCTCTCACAAAGAAGAAGAATGCTTACATCTTGACCTTGGTAGACTGTTGTTCGGCTTGGCCGGAGGCTATCGCTCTTCGGAAGATCGACAGTAAGACTGTGGCAGAGGCATTGATGAGCATCTTCACAAGAGTGGGATTCCCTTCGCAGATACTGACAGACAATGGGTCTCAGTTCTGAGGGAAATTAATGGAGGAGGTTTTTCAGATAATCAAATCTCAACACATTTGCACCAGTCTATACCGACCCCAAGCGAACGGCCAGAATGAGCGGTCCAATGGAACGTTGGTATCGCTTCTGAGAAGATTAACCCAGTAAAAGCCAGAGAGGTGGGACGAGTATCTGTCTGCAGCACTATTCGCCTACCGGTAAGTACCCAATGCCTCTACTGGATTTCGGCCCTCGACCTTGGTGTTTGGAAGACATATTTCCGGACCCTTGGCCATTCTCAGAAAGACATGGACAGACGAAAGGGCAGATGATTCCTTGAAAACCATATCACAATATGCACCGGAACTCAAGGAAATGTTAAAGCTAGGGTGGGACCTGGCTAAGGAGAATTTGATTCGTGCACGTAAGATGTACGCCGCACACTTTAACCGGAAGACGAATAAACGATGTCTTGAGGTTGGAGATAGGATTCTATTGCTTCTACCTTTAGGAAAGTCTTAGAATTAGCTTGGGGAGGCCCTTATACAGTGGTAGAAAAGATATCCAGGATCCACTATAAGATCAACATCAAAGGTAAGTCAAAGGTCTATCACATTAATCTCCTCCGGAAGTACAACGAGAGAGAGGTAAGTGACACACCAACCCCCTTGACACTTTCTGTAGCTATGGAGGTGGAAGGTGGAGAAGCCACAGCTGTGGAATATCCTCTTCACCCCAGGGAGACCTATAAAGATGTAGAGGTTAACCAAACTCTCTCTGTCTCCCAGAAACAAGTTATAGAGCAACTCTTGTCAGAGTATAACTCTGTCCTGAGAGAGCAGCCAGGGCACACTTCATTAATGGAGTGTCTTATGACATTGGTCCCTGTTGAGCCTTTTCGTCAACGCCCTGTTCAAATCCCTCTTTCTAAAGAGGAATGGAGTAAGCCTCCAGACCGTCAGGAGGACCAGAAGGTGGAGAATTTGAAATTCACATCAGGGTCCCTGCCTGTGCGTGTGGAAGCACATAGTGACGAGGGGAGGATAGTCCTTCCGAACCTCGCGAAGGATCAGTCAGGATGGATCATATCCCACATACCTCGACGACCTTCCTGTGTGACTAGTGATGTAGGAGGCACACCGGTACATTACCTGAAGATGACAGGAGTACCAGGATGGTGTGTGGGTTTATTCGGCCAGCCCGATCAGGGGGTTCGGTCTGAACCCACATCTTTGCATGTACCTGACAGGGTTCAGTGATACATGTATGGAATCATCAGAATCATAGGTCTGCAGGGACATCTACTGATTCTTTATGAGATTCCTTTTTATTTAGTGGTGTAAAGTGGACAGAGGTTCCTCTATATTCACATGAATTGTCATTATTGTATATATTTCATCTGACTCTGTTAGGTTGGTTTTGGGCAACCATTTGTTTAAGAGCAAATGTCTTGAGCTGTCACCCTTGTCTGGTGATTCACAGACTGAAGGTGGTGAGCAGGCTGAGAGTGGTGAGTCCGTGTATGTGTAGGTTGGTTGATCACTGTTCATTCGCGTAGTACGCTCTTCCTTGGGGGGGGGGGGGGGGGGGGGGGTACTGTCGTGAAGTGAACAGCCAACCCTACACGATGGACGAGTCGTGACGCTGACTTCCCTAGCGGGCACGTCATATTTCAAACTTAAACCCGTCCGGAGGGGTATATAGTCCCTTATATTGATATATACATTTATCTGGTGAAATTTTCATTTCTAGACCCTCTAGTTGCTTTGAGAAATTTTCATTTTCCAACTTGCAACTGTGGGCTGAAGATTTCTGGTGTTTAATTCAGAAATTACTGTACTGTAAGCCTGTTTACTCCTTGGGCATGAATACAGGGACGTCTTTCCTAGAGACGCCAAACGTAGTTTTGAGCGGCATTCTTTCGCCTGATCTCCAAAGTGTCAAAACGTGTATACAGTCTATGAATAAAATTGGCGCATTCAAAGAACCAGTTCTATCTTTGAAGAATTCCTAAGCTTGGGATGATACCTCCTTAGAGATCAGGCAGACGAATCACACTCCAGCCAACAACCACCAACCCATACCATTCTGGGCACCAAGTATACCCAAAAGTCCTACTTATTGTTGCCACTACCTCAACATGGCAAGAGCTTGTTTGTGAGTTCCAGGACTGGTGGACAATTGCAGACACTTATGTCATCAATCCAGAGAATCAGTCTTCAGGAGCTTTGTTGGGCTCTTATGCAGTTCCTGTATCCTCACCTGTGAGACAGTCAGCGGGCACCACAGTCTTCAAGACCTTTGTTGGGCTCCTATGCAGTTCCTGTGTCCTCACTTGTGAGACAGTCAGCTTGTACCAGATCAAATCGAGGCATAGCTACCTATTGAGTCAACCACAATCAAATCACCATGGACTGAGGGGAGCATTGACCTACGAACTGGGATAAGTGATCTATAATTCATATACATGATCTCTTCCCACAGCTCCTTATGATTCCTATGATGGACTCTTGTAATATCCAAGAACTACATCTTGCTGCTTCAACATCTGGGTTGTGTCATTGATTCATGAACTCCATTCACTGAACATTCTTGATGATCTATTCATTAATATATGTATATATATATATATATATTGTACTTAATACATGCAGAAATTCTCATGGCTAACTTGGGTGTCCCTGTTTCACCATTCTTACTATCTAGCTTTTATGTTTGTTGGGGTGTCCAGCCAAGTGTGCCTAGGAATAATATATATTTTGTAGTGCCAAAGCTTAAGTTGCCCTACTCCTGAAATAAGTTGAGCGTATATTGGCCACGGGATATCCCTTAGACCAATACGAGCCAACGACTCAACATTATTTCAGAGTGCTGTTGGTTCTTTAGGAGAAATTCTTAAATCAGGCACGTGACAGGAGCGGTATGTGACACCAAGTTAGCTTGCGACGTTTCACCCCTGCCAAGAGAGGCTTCTGGTGTCCCGCAAATTTGTATATTTTATCTGTGACATATTCATTAGTTTTGTGTTTTAAATAACTAATTCCTAGAGTGCGTCTATAGTATTTACATTCGAAAGCCTCAGTCTTCCTTTCCATTTCCACAGTGAGAGTCCAACTCTCGCATTCATTTAATAGACAATACTCATCAACAACCTGCAAGTCCTTTACAGAACGTCGCTCTTTTCACGGCACGCCTGAAAGTATCCCTTTCCCTAGTCAGCTCTCCAGCCCCATGTGCTTTCAATGCCAATGCATCTTCAATGTCTTGTATCCATCTTCGCGGTGACAATTATAGTGATTTGTAAATATTGACCTTAAATGCGACGCTGATTTGGCTCTTCCACATCGTATGCGGCTGGGACATCGCCACAGTTGGCATATAAAGTGGCAGTTAGTACCAGAGAATTGCCAGAAGACCGAACCATATCCTCTGCTGCTCTTGAATGAATTGCATGGCAGGTTCCAGTCCTTGTCTTCTTCCAGGTGTTTCCTTTTAAACTGTTTCTCTTCCTGGTAACCCCAGCAACGTCTTCTCCTCTGTTAGTATTATGCGTTCATTATTTTAAGACAAGTAGGCACATTGAACCAATTCTAAATTACACACAAAGACAGCAAATTAAATGGTTTGCCCACTTGGAGAGAATGCCTTCTCGTGTTATACCATACACGGCATATACCAAAAGTGGAGAGGGACGTAGAGCAAGAGGTAGACCAAGAACATTAAAGGAAGATAGCATTAGAGAAACTATACAGCGCCACAATGAGTCTATGGTCAAGGCAACCAGAAAAGCATGAAGCAGGACCGTATATCTCCCTGAACACCCGAACGAACGAACGAACGAACGAACTTTATTTTCAAAGGGTTACAAATTGGGCACGCAGGCCCGTCTTACATTCGGCCCTTCCAGTCAACCATCTTTCGCACAGCAGTTGTGTTTGACTAATAAAGCATATTATGATCATATGAACGAACTTTATTTTCAAAGGGTCACAAATTGGGCACGCAGGCCCGTCTTACATTCGGCCCTTCCAGTCAACCATCTTTCGCACAGCAGTTGTGTTTGACTAATAAAGCATGTTATGATCATATGATGTTATGCATATTATGAATATTATAAAAGAACACAAAAGCATGAGTTGTAAAGTGCATGCAAAAACCCGCGCGTGATTACATACACCCACATACACACGCTCACCCAATCACTTACACACACAAACATGCATGCATACATTACATACACACATACATACACACATACATACAAACATGCATACACACATACACACAGGCATACGTACACACAAACATACACACATAGATACAAACATACAGGCATACATACATACATTCATACATACATACGTAATACAGGCATACACACATACAGTCATAAATACAGTCATGCATGGAGACACACACATGCACACACGGACACTCCCACAGAGACACACACACTCAGACAAAAATACAGACACACACACAGACACTTACATATAAAAACACTCAGGGAAACACACAGCACACATGTTTACATTCGTGCTCACACACTGACACACACACCACACATACGCAGGTAAAAGAGGACGCAAACATTTGAGTATCTATGAAAGTGGATAACCACCGACGGAAGATGTATTACAGCGATAAAGAACAAAATATAGCAGGCTAAAACTGCATCTGATAAAATTAGGAACATATTATGCAATTAGTTTATGTCACTGGAGCCTAAAAA
>CAJHNH020000507.1:230000-235862 GCA_905116865.2 Candidula unifasciata
TTGTGATAAGACTGAAATGTGATAGCTTTTTAGATGTTCGCGGCGTCTTTATTGTCTTTACACCCTCTTCTCTACTTGTGACCTATAAGCCCTTATTTACCACCACAATAAATAAATAAAAGAAAGAAAGCTACATTTGTAGAGAATAATTAACAGAGAGACAATGAATAGATTTGCACACGTTTTCCCAAAAATTGATGCGATAGAGTGCATATTACGTATTTTTGACATTATATACCATAATTATACGTACATAGATTAAATTTTTGTGTTTGATGTACTATTTTTATAAACATTTAAATTAAAACAGTACCGACAATTTGTAATTCGACTTGCAAGTTCGATTTTACGACCTACTAAAATTAAAATAAAGTGAAGCATTTTTCCCACGTCTTCCGACACATAGGGCTAGACCTGTTTTTTATAGACCGATCAGCACTCGGTGGCTTAGGGAATAAATCCTTACGTCCTTTTAAGGACGAAAAGTTTTTGTTATTTGAAGCCCCGCCCTGGCTTTTGCCAGGGGCCGCAATATAGGCAGGCCATAAATATGGCCAATTGTCTGAACGCGGTTTCTGGGACCTCTCCACGGTGATCCTCATCCACATGGTGGTACTTTGTGTCATCGGGTGTTTGTCGCTTGTGTGATGTCTTGGTGGGGTAGAAAGTCAGTCAGACTCGGTGGGTGATGTGATCGACATTACGTCAAACACCTTTACTTTCCACGATTTTATCTGGAACCCATGTAAGGATGGGTCGACCAAGGGGCCAAAGTCATTTTTGAAATAAGGTCAGTAAACAGCCACTAGAATTCAATCGAGATAAGCGGGCCAAGCCTTGCTCACCAAGACAAGCTATAATCCGTTCGTTCACGGATTTCTAAGTAGATTATCCTCATTGAGCATCCAGCGATTAGGCCCATAAGCGCTCGTATCCACCCCAAACCACACCGCCACACCTCAATAAATCCTGAATCGTCTAGGGACAGACGACACCCGTTCTGTCCTGCTTTCTGATTCTTTCTTCGCTTACCGCATAGTGTAGTGGTTCTCAAACTTCCCAATGCCGAGACCCTTTAATACAGTTCCTCATGTTGTGGTGACCACCAAGCATACCCATATTTTCCTTATAACTTCATAACTTCAGTTAACATATCTTTTCCGATGGTCTTAGGCGACCCCTGTGAAATGGTCGATCGACCCCCCAAAGGGATCGCCACCCACAGGTTGAGAACCCATGGCAAAGTGCTGTTGTCGGGCCACATGCTATTCGTGCAGTCTGGTCATGGTTGCAGATTCAGCCCTCGCCTGGTTCTCACAAACGTCTTACTTCTCGTAGCAGCCTGTAGGGTGGCTGGTGTTGGTCCTCTGTGATGTGGTCTCTGTATGATATACTACGTTATCTTTCAAACAGATCTCATTTCCAGTACGTGTTTTTTTCTGTTGGAGTGGGGTGTGAGGGTTAGGATTTCACAGCCTTGTTTTAATGTGCACACTTCTGGTGATTAGGCCTACAGGTCATGTCTGTGGTGTTGACAGCTCCACCGACTCCTGGTCCGACATAACTAAACGGTGTAACCATTTCTATGAGTGCCGGTCAATACATTTTCTCTTATTTTATGAATATACTTCTGGTAGAGTATTCAGTATATAAGCATGGTCTATAGCTTCTCTGCCCTCCACAGTAGCTTTTCTGCAAGCCTATACAGTTGTTCATTTCCTTGCACACCCGCATGGCCTGGCACCAATATGTAACTGATAACTGTCAGCCTCAACAGCCGCAGCGACTGTGACCACTGTCTTCGGCCCTGGTCCATCTCTATCTTCCTGAGAATAGTTAGTGGATCACTGAGAAAACATGCGCGTGTAAAGGTCTGCGTCTCCAGACCCGTTTCTAGAACGAGCCATTGGCAATTTGGTGCTAAACATATTTTTTATAGACAGTTCGATAGTGATTGTTGAAATGTGTCCCCCTCTAGGACTGCACACCTAAAGATGGACAACGAGTGACTCAGACATCAGAAATGAAAGGGCGAGAAGAAAACACAGCTGACAGCACGAAAGTGGTGCCAATAAACCAGACCTCAGATATAACCGGGGACTGTAAGCAGTTTCGGCTAGCTAGCAGCAGGCTGAGCGTGGTGGAGTTTTGTGTGTGGTTTTTTGTTTTGGCAAAAGTGGAATGGAATGAAGTGACTCAAAGAGCTACAGTAAGAGCCGCTTGCTGTGTGGGTCAGACAGAAGCAAATCCCATAAACCAGTTCAGGGGTATAAAATGTTTTTTTTTTCCGTTTCTTTAAACTGAAACAAAGATGATGTGGGTGACATTACTATAATAAGTTGTATTCTCGTGTGCTATGCTGTGCAGTGCAGATTCGAACCCAAACCTTTGGACCATCAAGCCAACGTCCATAGCTACTGCCCTGTCGCGGCTCAGACATCTATAGGTAAATGAGTTAATTATTATCATTTGTTTTCTTGTTTTCCTAATAGATTAAAGATACACAAAAGAAAGACAGTAAAGTATTGAGGATTGCAACTGCTATCTCAAACAATCAACAAATACGTCATATTTTCGTTACGACTGTCACATCGCGGAGAAATTTAAAACAAGCAACTTGTTTTTTAAATTTCCATCAAACTGGCCACAACAAACAACAGTAAATCACAACAGAAATATACCAACACAATCATATTCCTAACGATTTATAGCACTGCTCAGAACTAAAGACAATTAATATTTGAAGAAAGACGTAAGCGCCGTTAGACTAAAACAACTTTGGGGGAAAACCTGGCAACAGAAAGAATTAAACATCGCCGTCATCTTCTTTAAATAAAGATTGAGTGACATTTATACATTTGGAAGACTTATCATCAAGAACAGATCTGTTTTATACTGGCTCTATTTGTTACGACAGCCTCATTATCGTTTCTGTGAACAAATATTTCTAAATAGACTCGGAGGATTCGACAATGATTTTTATCAGCGCATCAACCGTTATCGTGCTTATCAGTTCTGTACTGAACATCCTACAGAAAGTAAGTAATCCTATATTAAATGTTTTGGTCCTAAATATTTTTGCTTAAACTGTAGGCATATTTAAGTGAGAGGGAGTTACAACTAGAAATCATCATCATCATGTGCCCTGCAAACTGGCGTAGGCACTCATGCGACTCCACATACCTCAATCCCTGGTTGCCTGGAACAGCTCTCTTGATGACATCCCTCCATGCCATCGTTTTAACCCATCCAGAATCATCTCTCTTTGTCTGCCTCTAACCTTTTTTTCCACTGATCTTTCCAGTTGTCACGATGTTCTCTAATGTCTCTCTTCTCATTATGTGGCCAAAGAACAGAGTTTGTCTCTTTCTTATTGTTGTATATAAAGATCTATTTTCAATAGCTTCTTTCAAGCATTCGTCGTTAGTTTCTCTAGCCGTCCAAGGTATTCGCAACATTCGTCACAGTAAATGCAGTAAAGTAAAGGACCCTTTTCAACGCCCTCAAGCGCCCTGGGCATATCTGGCTAGACTTATATTTTATAGACCAATCGGCACTGGTTTGGTGATATGGTCAGCATCACGCCGGCTGCCCTCAATTCCCAGAACTGTACCTGGTACCCACTCAAGGCTGGGTCGACCCCAGAGCCAAAGTACAACTAGTATTAAACTTAAAGTTTTGGGCTCTAATGTTAAATCCTGCGAATTAAAAGCGGGCTGTGTGATGTGGACCCTAACATCCTTCGACATAGCATCATTTGGAACTTTTCCAAATGCGCTCTGTCCCTATCTTCAGCATCAAGCGAAAGGTTCAAATTCCAATTATTTCCGGTAACCCAGTCCTACATGGATACTTGCTAAAATCATGGGAGGTAAAGGCGGCCGGCATGATGTCGACCACATCACCCATCTTGTGCCGATTTGCCCATAAAATATAGGTCTAGCCCTATAAGCCCAGAACGCGTAAAGGGCCTTTGATTTAGCACTAACAGGGTTAGTTAGATGTTAGCCTTCCCATTTACATACTCTTACACACTAGCTTACTTCTTATTGGTCGACCTTCAGCCTAGCTCACTTCTGATTGGTCGACCTTGTGCTACGTTACCTGGCCACAAAGTGACGTTTTTTTTTTTCTTCACAATACCGTGTTCTTTATTTCAGCACGCAGCGCTTTTAACACTCCAAAAACATGGACACGCTGGGTCTAACACACCTCCTAGAGAGTGCTGAAACCTATGTCACAGGCATTCTCTTTCTTCTTCTTCTTCTTGTTCTTGTTCTTCTTCTTCTTTTTCTTCTTCTTCTTCTTCTTCTTCTTCTTCTTCTTCTTCTTCTTCTTCTTCTTCTTCTTCTTCTTCTTCTTCTTCTTCTTCTTCTTCTTTTTCTTCTTCTTCTTCTTTTTCTTCTTCTTCTTCTTCTTCTTCTTCTGCCTTTCTAGCCCCCAATGGAGCATAGGTTCTCCTCAACCAACTCACGCCAAGTCGTTCTATCCTTCGCCGTTGCATGGAGCTCTCCCCATGTCCTCCCCGTCTTTCTAACTTCATTCTCCAGCTATCTTCTCCCTGTGTTTTTTTTTTTTTTTTTGCCTTCCTTTATTCCTATGCCCCTGT
Source organism: Candidula unifasciata (assembly GCA_905116865.2). NCBI lineage: Eukaryota > Metazoa > Mollusca > Gastropoda > Stylommatophora > Geomitridae > Candidula > Candidula unifasciata. The sequence continues at coordinate 234,610 of CAJHNH020000507.1, forward strand.
GGGTTCCAATGCAAAGACATTCCAGTTATGCTGTTCTCCTGTTTTCTCAGTGTGTTTCCTATCCAACGACAGCGTCATTTCCTCACATCTTGGTCCACTGGAGCGTGTTTAGTTCCCTCCCAAAGCTCTACATTAGTTATTCCATCATACCATTGAATTCCCTCTTTTCTGCGCAGGCAGCAGTTGAATGTCTGTAATTTATTAGTAATTGCCTTAGTTGTTCTCCATATTTACGCCCCATACAATAGTACTGATGTGACATTAGAATAAAACAATTTTCGTTTAGTATTTCTTTTAATTTTTTTTGACCTCCACAAATTCCCTAGTGCAATGAACGCTTTTCTTGCCTTTTGTATTCTCATGTTCGTATCTCTATCAGTTCCTCCATCTTTATCTACATTACTACCCAAATAGGTGTACGACTTCACGTCTTGCAGTGGGGGCCATTAAGAGAAACCACATTACTATTTGCCTGATTTATTCTCATTATCTTTGTGTTTCATTTATGGATTTTCAGACCAAATGCTGTGATCTCGCATCAAGTATATTTAATTTATCTTGCATCTGATTCCGTGAATGGGACAGAGAAAAATATCACCAGCGAAGTCCAGATCATCAAGCTGTTTTGTAGCGGTCCACTGAATTCCATTCTTGGTCGTAGCAGTTACTGTTTTCATAATCCAGTCTATAGCCAGTAAAAATAAGAGAGGCAACAAAAGACATCCCTGTCGCACACCTGTCTTATTTTAAATGTATCTGTTAGCTTTCCCTCACGAAGAACTCGACATTTCATGTCTCCATAAGTTGCCTTTACTAGGTTTATAATTTTCGGTGGGAATCCATAGTGCCCCATCAATTCCCAGATCGGCCCCATCAATTCCCAGATCGGCCCCATCAATTCCCAGATCGGCCTGCATATCCGTCCCAACTTTGCCCTGTGTTGAGCATCGGCCAATTCCGTTGGTCACTCATTGGAGAAACATTCTCATCAGACCGTGATGATCCATTGTGCTTTCGCACCGTCCCCCCCCCCCCTCATTGCAGCAACATTCTCATCAGACCGTGATGATCCATTGTGCTTTCGCACTGTTCTCCCCCCCCCCCCCCTGCCCCCACAGAAGAAACCCCCTCATTGCAGCAACATTTGCAACATCTCATCAGACCGTGATGATCCATTGTGCTTTCGCACTGTTCTCCCCCCCCCCCCCCCCTCCCCCCCCCCCCTCACTGCAGCACATTCTCATCAGACCTGA
>CAJHNH020000507.1:235969-264774 GCA_905116865.2 Candidula unifasciata
GCCGGTCGGTCTACCTGGCTTATAGCGTAGAACCGGCCGGTCGGTCTACCTGGCTTATAGCGTAGAACGAAACCAAAACATTTCGTCTGAAAAACGGGCAATTAGACAAGTTAAAATGATAAAAGATGTGCTTTTTATTACCTCTGCATATTTGACAACACCAAAACTACGAATAAAGCGATTTTCGCCATTAAAAAAAAAATAATAAGTACTTTTTCATTCATTTAATTTCTGTTTAACTTGATTAATGGCAAACTACTGGACGTAAATTTGCCTAGAAAAACCTCACAATAGCCAGAGGTTGGTTCTGCAACGTCCTGTGAAGGATACGCAACTAACCTATCCGTAACTTGATGATATTTCTTGCCCGTTTTTTATAGGTCTACTTATTTGTTTTGTGACATTCAAACAATCTTTCGTGTCGATATTTACTGTTGTTAAACATTTCTAGTTCCATGGTGACCTTGGCTGATTTTAAGTACTGTTGTCTTTTCCGTTTAGTTTTATTGTCACATTTGCATGTAATAATTCGTTGATGAAGACCTTGGTCGAAAAGTTCAGATGTATTTTTGTTCGTCCCTTCCATTCTCCCCGTTTAGTTTTCTAGTAAAAAATAAATTGTGCTGTATTTAGAAGATAGAATGGTTTGGTGTCGATTGATTGAGATATTCTTTTTTTAGTAAGGGATGAAAAGTTGACAAAGAAAAGAGGGTTTCTAGCCCCAAATTACTTAGTACTCCGCAGCTCATCCATGGAATCATCTTCCACAGCATTTCACGTAGACATGGACTTCTACTTAAATTTTCCCTGGTTTCTGAGTAGTAAGATCGGACGTCTGGGTGCATTGTTGCGCACGTAAAAAATCTCTTGGCAGTTGGAAATCAAAAAGACTAGTCTCACGGCGCTGCCCAGGTAAAATTTGGAGTAAAAATCTACTTAAAGTATTTTAGAATCCTCGCCGGTGCTACAGAGCCTGTGCACTGTGCTGAGCTTCTTCGGACTCAGACTTGAGTTAGAAGAAGAACGGAGCACTTTTGGGTTACTCTACCCGTGTGCCATGATGTTCATCCATTGTTTAAAACCTTAAACCCAGGGCTGCCAATAGGATTGTCTTGAAAAACCCAGCTAAGCTGAACCTAAGCAAAAAAAAAAAAAAAAAAAACACACACACACACACCCCAGATTGTTAAAATGAACAACATTTATAGTTACGAAACGAAACATTTACCACTTTCATATAAGTATATATATTTTTTTTCTAAAAACCCAGATTTCCCCAAAGCGTGATATAAAAACCCAGATCTAGGAGGAAAAAAACAACCCAGTATTGGTAGCCCTGTTCAAACCTTAAACTAGTTGAAGGGCCAAGTCCTTGAAGTTTGCGCATATTTCCGCCTAATCCCCAGCGACGTGGGAAGCCAGAAAGTCGGGCAACTCGCCCGAGTCGCGGACGTGAGGGGTCGGTCTGGCGACTTACGGGTCGCGGCATCTAGGAGCTCTCTCGTGTGCTGGCCGGTGTGTCTTTGTTTACCTGTTTGTTTACCTGTGTTTTCATCCACGTTGCTATAAATGCTTGTAGTTTCTGACTATGGGGATCTCTTTCCATCTCGTCTCTGTAAAACTAGCCATATAACCTTAAAATTGGAGTTTTGTTAAACATACACACACACACAATCTCTCTCTCTGTCTCTCTCTCTCTATATATTTCTCTCTCTCTCTCTCTCTCTCTCTCTCTCCCTCTCTCTCGTCTTTGTGGAACATTATGTCTCTTGTCATGATTAAACACACAATCTCTCTTCTCTTATGGCTAAAAACTCTTGTCCCTTGTCATACTAAAGTTTGGCCATGGTTAAACACTCTCTGTCTCTTGTTATGGTTAAAAACTCTCTGTCTCTTGTCAGGGTTAAACACTCTCTGTCTCTTGTCAGGGTTAAAAACTCTGTCTCTTGTCATGGTTAAACACTCTCTGTCTCTTGTTATGGTTAAAAACTCTCTGTCTCTTGTCAGGGTTAAACACTCTCTGTCTCTTGTCAGGGTTAAAAACTCTGTCTCTTGTCATGGTTAAAAACTCTCTGTTTCTTGTTAGGGTTAAAAACTCTCTGTCTCTTGTTATGGTTAAAAACTCTCTGTCTCTTGTCAGGGTTAAAAACTCTATGTCTCTTGTCATGGTTAAAAACTCTCTGTTTCTTGTTAGGGTTAAAAACTCTCTGTTTCTTGTTAGGGTTAAAAACTCTCTGTCACTTGTCATTGTTAAAAACTCTCTGTCTCTTGTCAGGGTTAAAAACTCTATGTCTCTTGTCATGGTTAAAAACTCTCTGTTTCTTGTTAGGGTTAAAAACTCTCTGTCACTTGTCATTGTTAAAAACTCTCTGTCTCTTGTCGTTGTTAAAAAACTCTCTGTCTCTTGTCAGGGTTAAAAACTATCTCTTGTCAGGGTTAAAAACTCTCTGTCTCTTGTCAGGATTAAAAACTCTCTGTCTCTTGTCATGGTTGAAAACTGTCTGTCTCTTGTCAGGGTTGAAAACTCTCTGTCTCTTTTCGTGATTGAACTTTCTCTGTATCTTGTCCTGGCTAAATAATTATTGTCTCTTGTCATGGTTAAACACTCTCTGTCTCTTGTCATGGTTAAACACTCTCTGTCTCTTGTCATGGTTAAACACTCTCTGTCTCTTGTCATGGTTTGTCTGTTCACTCTCTGTCTCTTGTCATGGTTAAACACTCTCTGTCTCTTGTCATGGTTAAACACTCTCTGTCTCTTGTCATGGTTAAACACTCTCTGTCTCTTGTCATGGTTAAACACTCTCTGTCTCTTGTCATGGTTAAACACTCTCTGTCTCTTATCGTCGTGCAACATTTACCCCCCCCCCCCTCCCCCTCCCCTCCCCCATCTCTCTCTATCTTGAGAGAGAGGAAGAGAGTTTGGAAAAACCGAACGAACAGAACGACTAACATGAAAAGCTTGTGTGCAGCATAGCAAAGTAAAGACCCTTTTTCACGTCTTTAGGCGCATCGGGCATATGTGAAGAGCACCAAATATTTTTACAGATCAATCGGCACTGGGTGGGTAATGTGGTCAGCATTGCAGTCTACTATCCAACAATTAAATTGTGAAACTGATTCTTGTGATATTGGTTGTATTGTAACTTAAGATATAAATGCCAACACCGAAGCAAACAGTATCATCCCAAACAAACAATATCATCATATGATCTGGCAAAATTGCAAAGGCTACCACGTGAGCAGACTATATCCATTTTGTTTATCTAGTGAGTATTGCATGGTTGCATAGGTAGCATTGAGCAATGAGCGAATATTATATTAGGTTTTAAACTCCGAAAAAGTGCTATTGAACTGATAAACGCATTTATTGCCATAGCTGAAGTAACACATTTTGTGAAAATAGTTGAATTAAAAAAAAAAACACATTTATGGGGATAGCTAAATTAATGAAACACATTTATAAGGATTGTTGAATTGATGAAACAATTGATGAGCAGCAATCTGCACACATACATATAAGACAGATCTATAAAACGCTCAGATTCTCAAGAGAGACATAAATGTCCGTCGGATTTACAGCCAGTGGACGCGAAAACGATGGAGGAGGAGAAGGAGGAGAAGAAGAAGAGAAGAAAAAGAAAAGAAGAAAAAAGTACAAGAAGAAGAAGAAAAAGAAGAAGAAGGAGAAGAAGAGGAAGAAGAAAAGAAAAAAAGTAGAAGAAGAAGAAAAAGAAGAAGAAGACGAAGAAGAAGAAGAAATACGGACTCCACACTATAAACTCTATTTCCTAAGAAAATGTTTGTAACTCGCTTGCTTAAAAGCAAAATAAATACCTATCTGTCTGTGTTTACAAATAGACACTGGAGTAAACTTTTAACAAAACAATGCTTTTCCGATGCAAATTTGAACAAAGAAGATACAAACAAAAGACGGCACAATTTATTGCCTGACATATTTAGTCTGTGAGTCGTCGTGGTCTAGCAGCTAGACGCTGGTGTGCGGATCGGAAGGTCGTGGGTTCGCTCCCTGGCGGAGCCGCTTTTTTTTTCTATTTTTTTTTCTTTTCTATATATATATATATATATATATAATATATATATATATATATATTATATATATATATATATATATTATATATATATATATATATATATATATAATATAAATATATTATATATATATATAAATTACGAATGCCTATATTTGAGATTTAAATAGACTTGTATGGAAAACCCGGCTTCGAATGCTCAGTAAGTTTGGCGATTTTTTTGTCAGCGGCAAAAATAAAAAATAAAGTCCTGACCTGCACAGTCTGTGGCGACAGCACCAGCCATGCGGTCCTAAACCACCAGGCTCATAGACCCCTTTTGTCTACACCGCAAAAGTGTTTTAATAAAAATATTGCAATTGATAGAAGACTAAGAAATATATATTACATTTGGAATTATAAAAAAAAAACGATTGGTAAGTTCTTGATACTGAAAGATTTACAGTCCTTGAAAGCAAACGTCATTAAATACAGATTTAAAGCTATGAATTTCACCTTTAAAACAAATGTTATTAAATTCTGAAGTTGAAAGTTGCGTATCCTTTACAAGACGTTGCAGAACCAACCTTAACATTTTTTTGGTTGTTGTGGTTTTCTAGGCAAGTTTACGTCTAGTAGTTTGTCATTGCTTTCGGGACGATCGGTTTCCCGATACCACGGTCAAAACCAACGCAAGGCCCGCAGCTGGGATCGAACCCAGCAGCCCGGCATTACGAAGCGCGTTCGCAACGCCTAAGCAACAGACGCCAACAAATTCGGAAGAATTTCAGGCAAAAAGGAGACATGCGAAACCAAAAGACTTAAAAAAAAAAAAAAATTGGTGAAAGATGGACAATACGACATGATAACTGGCAAGAGCCATTTTTAATGGAACCAAATTATTCAAGTCTATACATGGCAAAAATAACATATTTTAGCCCATACATGAGGTACTAAGGGAGTCGGTGTGGCGGAGCGGCTAGACGCTCGCCTGCGGATCGGAAGGTCGTGGGTTCGCTCCCTGACGGAGCCAGACCTTTTTCAAAAATGACCGTGGGTCCCAGTCGACCTAGCCTTAAGTGGGTACCGTGTGCAGTCCCGGGAAGTAAAGGCGATCGGCGTGGTGCTGGCCACATCACCTATTTTTTTGCCGATTGATTTATAAAATATAGGTCTAGCCCTATACGCCTAAAGGCCTGGAAAAGGGTCCTTTACTTTACATTTGGTACTAAGAAATCTGACCACAATTTCAACCAAAGCTTCTCGCAGCAGGCAGTAATTGGTCAAATTTAAAAAACAAAAACAAAATTTGAATTGGAACAAAGGTTGCCGTAAAATACAGGCTTCACACTATTAAAGTCTTCCATAATTAATTTAGTCACATTTAACGAGCATCCAACGTAAAAATAGCATTCTGCTATTTCGGATCGCTCAGGGCTCTCTGAAAACAACAAGAGTAATCCGAACAGACATAAACCAAGGAAGACTTATGTAGGAGGTAGCCAGGCATCTGGTGTTCTGGTGTTAAGAAGGAGGGAGCTGGTAAAGCAAAAAAACCGCACGGATAAAAGTCAGATGGCGGAGCAGAAACTGCACGCAGACAAGACGAGAACACGTAAATAAAATATAAACACTATAAATGAATGAGGATGGTTGATTTAATGAGATAATTCATGTAGTTGTCGGGCAGTAGTGGTGTATTTTTAATAGTTCCTTGACTCATGAAACTTCAACTTCCATAATTAAGAGACGAAAATGTGCATTTTGTGCTATTTTTAGAAGGTAATGTGCTTTATAAGACGCAAATAGTGCCCTACCTGCGTGACTCACTCACAATATACTCGGTCTGTTTAGGCGAGCAGCCGAATCTTCTATTGTACATAAAAGTGAAAAACTGTTTACTAAATAAGTGCGGTTCCGCTTATAGCACATCCGGTAATGTGTGGGTCTATTTATGTACGTGTAATTTATGGTCCATTGTGGTGAGGCTTGTACCTGATTTTGTGCAAACGGAGTTGGGAGTAGGAGTGCATGAGCAAGGAAACCAGACTTTTCCTAGGATGATAAAATGTAACCCAAAAACGAAACGTTCAATGCAGAGCGGGAGTTGTGAGGAGGAGTACATGAGAAGGACACCAGACTTATTCTAGGACAATAAAATGAAGTTTGAAGTTTGAACAACGGATCAACATCATAGCACCCATAAGTGCTCCGTTCTTCTTCTAACTCAAGTCTGAGTCTGAAGAAGCTCAGCACAGTGCACAGGCTCTGTAGCACCGGCGAGGATCCTGAATTACTTTGGGTAGATTTTAAACTGCAAAGTTTGCCCGGGCAGAGCCGTTAGGCTACTCTTTTCAATTTCCAACTGCGAAGGGACTTTTTACTACGTGCGCAACAATGCACACGGGCGTCCGATCTCACTACCCTGAGACTAGGGGAAATACTAGAAGTCCAAGTCCCCGTGAAAGAATCCCAGCCCTTATCGGGGATTGAACCCGGAACCTCTAGCACTCGAGGCGGATACCATGCCTAGAGACCACGCAGAAGGAGGACGATGAAATGTAACCTTCAAACATAAGGTTCAGTGCAGAGCAGGTCGGTTACTTAGTTTGGGTTGGCATCTGGTCTAGGAGTGAAGATTTGATAGGCTACGTCACATGATTCACAGTCTTGAATCTTCCTGATTCAGGAGCGCATGCAGCATGCTTTATTTTAAACGGTCTGAATCTTTCTCAATACATGTATCATTCATGTCCCGCTTGCACACATCTATATATGGAATCGGTAAGGACCGACCTCGACATCTTTCACTTACGTGCAGTTCACCACAGAGAATGTCCACTTTGTGTATTTACTTCTCTGCAATTCGACATTATCATCGCTTCTTCGTTGTTCAGATCTCTGCACCAAATGGGTGCTACTGGAAATGCATCATCAAGTCCTAATCTTGTGACAGGGGCAAACAAGGCCCCTAGCCCTGATTGGCAGCTGGTTTAGGAGAAAAGCTTCAATTGACAGACAGACAGGATACTGCTCTTTTGATCTGGCAACGTCTACAGCGTGCTTTGTTTGATACAACGCCTGGTGTTACGTTTCCTTCTAAGTGAGCAAAGCTGGCTGAGCAAGGAATAATTTGACATGAGACACACCTGGTCTCCACAATACTATACTGTTCAGGCTTTGTTCTATGGGGTGCAAAAACTTCACCCATGACCCAAATTGAAATCGCCAAGGGATTTGATTCTCATGCATATCTACTGCACCGTGAGAGACGATAAGATGCAAGCTAAAGCCTATACATCCACAAATTCAGGACCTCGTTTCGACATTTTAATTGCTTATTCATTGTTCAAATTCTGGTAATGTAGTGTAGGCTTGAGTATACATATCTGCCTACTGTATTCACATTAAATGTTGACATATTTAAATATGGTGTTGAACGAATCTCATAATATTTGCCCAATTCGGAACGCAGAAACACATCAAGAATACTAGGGAAATAAAAATGTCGAATAATAGATCCTGGTGACGTGATGATTCGGTGACTGGGAAACATTTTAATCATCATCATCTTCACCTGCAGTGACGATATGCGTAGGCCGTCATGTTTCGCCATTACATCTGATCACAAGAATCACGGATCAGTTCAATGTTTTTTACTCGTCCCCATCCTTAGGGCCAAGCCATCTAGGTTTTTTTAACTCCAATCCCTCACCCCCCCCCCCTCCCCCTTCCATCCAAAAGAAAAAACAATTTGTTCATGTAGTCTAATCTTCCCCCTTTAATCATGTTTAGAAATTATCTTTAAAAGTATTTCTTTTACATCGTGTTAGATTATTATTATATTTTCACGGCAAAGAATGCTAAAATGTGACATAGAACCTGTTCTGCTGTGAGTGGCAGCTAATCTTAGAATGTCAGGAAACAAATAAAAAAAAAAAATGGTAGCAACAGAGAGGTGGTTTCCGAGACGAATGTTACGAATACCTTCTACAGCCAGAGTAACTAACAACGATTATTTGAAAGAAGCTAATAAAAGTAGATCTCTATATACAACTATAAGAAAGAGACAAAAATTGGTTCTTTTTCCCAGTAATGAGCCCAGTAATGAGAAGAGAGACACTGGAGAACATCGTGGAAAGATCCGTGGAAAAGGGGGTAGAGGTAGACAAAGAGAGATGACGCTGGATGGCCTGAAACGATGGCATGGAGGGATATCATCAAGACAGCTGTTCCCGGCAACCAGTGATCGTGATCCGAGGAGATGCATGAGCGCCAACCCCAGTTGGCAGGGCACATCATGATGATAATTGTACTGCATTTACACAAGGATTAGGCAACTTGAGCTTAGTTCCCCCCCCCCCCCTCTAGAGTTTGGCGAGGGTATGGGCGCTCACTCCAGCTAACTGGGCAAATGGCACAAATACTAAGAAACAAGCTCCCATCAATGAGAACCAGAAGAGCACGCTGGGACACAATCTTCTTGCCTATCCTGTGTTCCCTGTGCCAGACCTGGACATTGTCAGAAAAAGAGAAAAGAAAAATTACAAACTGAAATAAGATTTCTGCGAAGGGCTGTCAGTATAACCAGAAGAGATACGATCAGAAACGATGAAATCTAAAGGAAAATAGGAGTGGCAGCAGCTCTAGATTTCATTTGAAGACAGCAGATGAAATGGTTTGGCCATATAATCCCGATTTCAACAGACACTATACCTCAACAGGCAATGATGTAAACACTAGGCGGGAAGCAAAGAAGCGGCCGACTATGCAAGCTATGGACAGACAGAATTATAGGGTCCCTTGGTATCCCACTTTATAAAGAATAAGTGTGTGCTCTTTCCCGTAAATTATACTTCACCTCGACACCGCAAGGTACCAGGGGATTAGGATGAGATGATGCTGAAGAATGCTTTCTCCATACGCGTCCCTGTGGCTCTAGGCAAAGCAGTGCATAGGACCTTACACAACTCATAGCGATTCCTGTTCTGTTCTCCTCAATGCCCAGTTTAGCATGAGATCTTTATGCTAGTGGCGATCCCTGGACCAGTGACTGGCGTGCCCGTGTTTTCGACTAACGCTTGGCAAAGCCCAAATGTAAGGAAGTAAAGTAAGTAAGTAAAGATCCCTTGTCACGCCTTTAGGCGCATCGGATATATGGGAAGAGCGCCCATATTTTTTCAGATTATCGGCACTAGGTGGGTAATGTGGCCAGCATTACGCCAGCCGTCTTTACTTTCCCAGGACAGCCATCCTGGTACTCATTTTAGGCTGGGTCAACCACGCAGCCAGCATTGGGTTTCGATCGCTGTACGTTGGAATAACGAGTCGGACTCGCAACGTCTAAGCCACGGACGCCGCAAAGCCGAAGTGTGAAGATCCTTATGCTGATGATGGCCCCTGGACCAGCGACTGGCGTGTCCGTGTGTTCAGCCAACGCTTGGTAAAGCCCAAGTGTGATGTAGACCTGGTTCTTTCGTTTGTTCGCATCATTTTCCTTTTTCTCATAGCATGAAAACAAAAACGATGGTTGTCTTTTTCTGATGTTTGTAATGTTGATACCACATTTGATAAATTACGATCTAGTGTGGGGGTGGCTAGACGCCCGCTTGCGGATTACAAGGTCGTGTGTTCGGCTCCTAAAGGAGTCGGATTTGTTTTCAAAAATAATTTTGACTCCCAGTTCGACTTAGCCTTGAATGGGTACCAGCTGCAGTCATGGGAAGTAAAGGCGGCCGACGTGACGCTGCCCACATCACCCACAAAGTTCCCATGGTCTATAAAAATATAGGTCTAGCCCTATATGCCTAATACGCACAAAGGCGTGGAAAAGGGTCCCTTACTTCTACTTACGATCTCGTGTTTTAGACGCTATGCAGATGGCACAGTCTGTCTTTTAAACAATGTAAAAGGAAAAGAAAGTTTAATCATTTCTGTCCGAAAACACAATGAAGATCAAAACCTAATGTTGAATTTAAAGAAAACGAAAATAATGTCCACAGACAAAATTGGCTGTCGCCCAAAAATAACAGTAAGTGAAAAAGAAATTGAACATGTCACAGACATTGAATATCTAGGCTCTATAATGAATAGCAACGCTGACTGTCTGACAGCAATCACAAAAAGGATAGCCACAGCAATGCAAAGATTAAACAGCATTAGAAGCACCAACAAGGAACTGAAATTTAAACTGTTGACAGCTTGCATCTTCCCTGTAGCGACATACGCATGTGAGTCGTGGACTATCTCCCAGTCCTTAAGACAGGGGCTTTTGAGCTGAAATGTTAGAGACATGTAATCAGAATACCATGGACAGAGAAGAGAAGACATACTGACATTTTGAAAGATCTGAACATCAAGGAAGATTGGCTAATAAACAGCATCCTATCTTGGAAGCTTATATATTTTAGCTATATCAAGTGCCATGGCGGACTTGAAAAATAAAAGCAGAAGGCATGGTATCAGGAAGGAGGGGCAGGGGCAGACCGACACGAAGATGGGCACAGGATTTAAGTGACTCTTTGAGTATGAAAGTACATGAAGCGGGAGAGCTGGCGAGAGACCGAGTTTCTTTCAGGCAGACCGGGATGAGAGTGACCTTCTGCAAAGGAACTGCTACATGATGATGAGTATATTAGAAGTCCAAAACCGTTACATCTCTACAAGAATATCTCTCCCATAGCTATTTTTTCTTTCATCGTGTGTGAGTGTGTGTGTGTGTGTGTGTGTGTGTGTGTGTGAGTGTGTGTGTTATTTTAGTTGCTATCGACGTTATAGTTCATTAGGCATTCTCCAGATACAACAGGCATTCCCATGTGCATCTACCGACTCCCAAACGAGGTTGCTTTCCTATCTTGACCTCGAAGATGGTATTGACGCGTTTTGCCAACTTAACACGCAGGTCACGTAGACATTTTAATGGAAAAGGCACGTTATAAACGTGATGACAACCGTATACTCTCTCTCTCTCTCTCTCTCTCTCTCTCTCTCTCTCTCTCTCTCTCTCTCTCTCTCTCTCTCAGACACTAAATATGTGTGAGCGTGTGTGGGTGTATATGTGTGAGAGAGTGAATGGCTGTGCATCTGAGAGTTTGTTTGTGTGTGTGTGTGTGGTGTGAATGTGTGAAAGAGCGCGTGGCTGTTCGTCTGAGAGTTTGTGTGTGTGAGTGTGTGTACGTGAGTGTATATATATATATATGTGTGTGCGTGTGTATGTGTGATAGAGTGGCGGCTGTACGTCTGAGAGTGCGTGTGTGTGTTGTGTGTGTGTGTGGGTGGATGTGTGGGTATCGTTTTACCACATGACAGTTATGAACAATGTTCTACGAATGTTTTTATCACTCGAGTGGGGTTTTCACTTTGTGAACAAACTTGCGGAAGTGCGTGGGAAGTACCTGACAAAGATATCGGAAATCTTCTATCAAAACCCCACAGCAAGGGTTGGGATCTTACACCTGTTTAGGTCATAACACAGATAAACATGGGGTAAATAGATACACCATTCAAACTGCAAAGATAACCGGAGATTTTTGGCGGCTTCCCCTGGCTGTCCGTAGGTTAAACGTTGCCGATTTTTTTTTTTTTTTTAAATTAACAACCCAGCAGCCCCTGGTTGTTGTGTGGTTTCTTTAGGCAAATTGACGTCCAGTAGTTTGCCATTGCTTACTGGACGGCCAGCTTTCTTGAAACCAACGCAAGGCGCATGGCCCGTAGCTGGGATCGAACCCGGCACCCCGGCATTACGAAGCGTTCGCATTGACTTAGCCACAGAGCCGACAAATCAGAATAGAGAATATAAAAATATGAATACAATACTGCAGTGTGTGTGTATGCATACGTGCTTGTTTATAATTGTAATTTTTGCCCCAGAATGTCTTGAAAATTAATGTCTTGAGAATTAATGCATTAATGAATAAATAATTGACATCACTGCACTCAGGAAATTTTCAGGCGTTATCTGTCTCCTTTCTTATTAGCCAACGAAGAGTGAACATGCTAAAAGTACCAGATGCAACATGGTAGAAACTCCGCATATGTTTCTTTCTCAGTGCTGATTACCTTTAAAAACACCCACTTACATTCCGCTGAATTAGTCTTTCAAATCTATGGATTATTAGTCCATTCTACTGCACTGTCCGGATGACCCTATAGAACCTTTACCAAGTCCTCTTTATCATAAAGTTGTTCACCGCCTTGAGTAGCGGCAGCAGCCAATCTGTCAGCCTGCTCGTTACCTCGCACACAAAATATACTGCACTGAGAAGTAAGGGCGATCTGTTTATTTTTAAGGAAAGATATAAACCCAAACGAAAAGTATATCAGCGAGCTTTATCATAACAAACACAAACAAAACGTGAACGTTGCGGCTATGGAGCCTTCTTCAACACACACATAGAATAGACAATACTACACAAATAAACAATATCACTTCGTATCTCGTGGCTGCCGGGTCGATGGTATGGCGAGGCGTGTTGGGCCTAGAAAATGGATATTCGGGGATATGCCAGGGACCGTCACTCGAGGATAAGATGAAACTGTGTAGGCAGTGCAGCCCATAGGGAATAGGTGAAGCTGTGTTGGCAGTTAAGTCCACTTGGCGCCAGAGTTCCCAAGGTGTAGAGACTTGCGGACTCTGTCGATAGAGTGGCTTGATTTAATGGCTGTCGCTCCCGTGTCGTGTACACCTTGGTGGTCATGAGAATTGAAATGAAGTGGTACTGGTTTCAGGGCGCCGTTCTGCACGTCCAAAAGATGTTGTCTGAACCTGTTAGCCAGTCGTAAACCAATTTCACCGATGTATTTGATGCCACATCTCTTGCAGTTGATGGCGTAAATTACATTAGAAGGCTTCACGTATGTGGAAGGTGGCATTCGGGAATTCCAGGCTGGTACCGTGAACCACGTATGGACAGGTCCTGCATGCAGGTCTATGGCAGGAGACCGTCCCGAAGTGGGGCTTGGAGGCAGGACGTAACCGACTCTTAACTAGAATATCCTTGAGGTTACGGTCATGGCTGTAGGCCACTAGAGGAAGTTCAGAGAAAATCTTGCTGGTTGTAGGGTCAGCCCTAAGGATGGAAAGATGCCTGAGGAGAATATTCTTAGCACGGATGTTGTGAGGGTGGTAAGTGAGAATGAGAATAGGTCTGTTGTAGTGACGTTTAGGCTTGAAAACGAGAGCCTCAGCACGAGAATAGACCGTTCTCGGTGATGGGCAACAGATAAGACATGTTCGGGGTACCCTCGGAGCCGTAAGAAGTCGAACATTTTTAGAGCCTTGTGGTGAAAGTCGTCGTTCTCCTGGCATAGTCTGTGGAGACCTAGAAGCTGGGAGAAAGGAATGGAGTCTTTGCAGGAAGAGGGATGTGAGGATGTGTAAAGAAGAGAAGCGTGGGCATCAGTAGGCCTATAGTATACCGAGGTGCTGATGCCATTAGAGTCCACGGTGACATCTAGAAAATGTACCGACGAAGGTGAAACGCTGAAAGCGCAACGGATGCTGGGATGAAAATTGAAGAAAAAATGAATGAAGTTTTGAAATTCAGGTAGGGACATATCGGTGACACTGATGCAATCATCGATATACCTCTTGTAGAGCTCGGGGAGCCTACCAGTATAAGTTAGAGGAATCTGATGGTTGAGATGGCCCATAAAGAGGCAAGCATAACTAGGCCCTATCTTGGTGCCCAAAGCGACGCCGCTGATCTGGTTGAAGTAGTGACCATTGAACTCAAAAGAGTTTAGAGTGAGCACTAACTCTGCCAGACGTATCAAGGGGTCAGTGGCTAAAGCAGGGCTGACTCAGCGATCTAAAAAGAACCACAAAGCCTGGAGCCCATCACAGTGTGGAATAGAGGTGTAGAATGAGGTAACATCTAAGGTGACAATGTGGTACATGGAGGAAGAGGTGAACCGGGTGGATTGAAAGACAGATATAGCATGATTGTATTTATTTGTAACATCATAAAGCGGTCACCGGGAGCCGACGTGATGTAGTGGCTTGAGGCTCATCAGCGCCTACATCTGAAGGTCATGCAATCGTGTTCTGACAGAGCCGGACTTTTTTTCTTCTGTCATAAATGACTTTTGCTCCCAGGTCGAATCAGCCCACTAGGAAAGTCCTGTCAAGTAATGGCGGCCGATGTCATATTTACAACTTCACCTACTCGTCTGGAATATCTAGATCTAGCCCTATATAACCCAATAGGACGGAAGAAGTCCAAAAAAGTGCTTTACTGACTTACTTATTGTAGTGTTTTTGCGTCTGAAAGCCGCTGAGTGAATTAAAAATGTGAACGAAGTTCGTACCAGAGAAAACATTGCTGATGTAGATAATCTATTTCAAGCCACAGAAAAAAAAAAAAAAAAAAGAAAGAAAGAGAAGAAGAAGAAGAAAGAAAGAAAGAAAGAAGAAGAAGAAGAAGAAGAAGAAGAAGAAGAAGAAGAAGAAGAAGAAGAAGAAGAAGAAGAAGAAGAAGAAGAAGAAGAAGAAGAAGAAGAAGAAGAAGAAGAAGAAGAAGAGGATAAAGACGAAGAAGAAGAAGACGAAGAAGAAGAAGAAGAAGAAAAAGAAGAAGAAAAAGAAGAAGAAAAGGGACAAGAAAAAGCTTATGCCTGAATCCAGAACTGAAAACAACACGTAAACAGCCCGTAAATAACATTGCAATAACGCTGAAAGCGTGGGAGTGTAAAACAACGGCAGAGAACCACACGCTGAATAATACCTGCCGTTTATCACACAGATGAAGATATTATCGTTCAGGAGACATTCTTCGCATTCACCGCTTGGTTATGTCATTCATTGTTGGTGCATTCCGTGCCTGACTCAATGGCACGTTTGTACTTCTGACTGCACCTGCTGGTGTCGACGTTCGCTGTCTAAGTTATTGTGTCATTCTTATCATTGGTGACTAGATGCCAAATTAGGTAGTAATTATTTCCAGTTTATCAGTGGGAACGAATAATGCTCTGCTCTTTGTTGTTTTTCTTGTTGCATGCTTGAAACGATCGGGTGTGTTCTGGTTGATTCTTTGTTCTCAATCACACTGGCATATTGTGGGGGGAGGGGGGGGGGGGTGACGAATTCCTACTGTCTTATAACAAACATCTCATAGAAAGCGACTAATAAAGAGTTTGCATAAATAAACCGTTAGTTAGTTAGTTAGTTAGTTAGTTAGTTAGTTAGTTAGTTAGTTAGTTAGTTAGTTAGTTAGTTAGTTAGTTAGTTAGTTAGTTAGTTAGTTAGTTAGTTAGTTGGCTAGTTGGTTAGTTGGTTAGTTAGTTAGTTAGTTAGTTAGTTAGTTAGTTAGTTAGTTAGTTAGTTAGTTAGTTAGTTAGTTAGTTAGTTAGTTAGTTAGTTAGTTAGTTAGTTAGTTAGTTAGTTAGTTAGTTAGTTAGTTAGTTAGTTAGTTAGTTAGTTAGTTTGGTAACATAATTATCCTCATTACACATATAACTATTAAGCTCATAAGTGCTCCGATCCCCTCCTCAGTAAATCCCGCAGCGTGTAGCTGCTCACAACACCAGTTCTGTGTTGGTTTCTTATTCTTATTTGGCTTCCTGCGTTGTGATCTTGTCTGGCCACGCCCCTTATAACATGCGGTTTTTTGTGTGGTCTACTCGCTGTTGCAGAATCACAGTCATCACTTGGTTCTCGCGAACGTCTTACTTCCCATAGGGCATTCAGAATATCAGTATGGTTCATAGTTCGTTCGCCCTCCACAGTAGCTTAACCTGCAAGCCGATCAGCTTGCTCATTTCCTTACACGCCTGCATACTTGGCACAAATATGAAACTGATATGCGTCATCATTGACCGCTTTAGAGATTTATGCCACTGTCTTCGCATCCAGCCCTTCTCTATCTTCTTGAGCCTGCTCGTTTAGTCACTGAGAAAGCATGTGTGGGAAAAGGTCTGTGTCTCCAGCCACGTTATGGCTTTGGTCACTGCCATGACCTCCATTGTCAGACTACTTGTGGTCAGGGCAACAGCACCAGAACCTTGCTTTACAGTTCTATTTCCAGCCTGAGTCGTACAGCCCCAGACCTTCTCACATAGCGAATCACAGATCTAAATGTGTAAATGACAGCGCCCTCTCTAGAACGTGTTGGGTGGAGAGGCGCCGAAATCACAGCATAGCTGTAAACCACAAGAACACACACCAACCGCTGTTTTAAAGCGCATATGCAGAGAAGGGTATTCTGCGCTCCTAATACTTGATTAATTCCTAATAAGTAGACAGCCTTCTCACTTTACCTTCCCCACCTCGATCTCCGTGATAGAGTGGATTTGGGTCCTGACGGAGTCAATTTTTTAAACTTTGCTCCCGGGTCGAAATCGCCGTGAGAGAGTACAAGGTGCATTCCCGGGAAATAAAGGCGGCTTGTGTGGTGCTGGCCACATCGCCCACCAAGTGCCGATTGGTCTATAAAATTAGGTCGAAACAAACGCTGATTTGAGCGCTCTGAGTAAGTAGACAGCATTCTTACTTAACCGTCCGCACCTCGATCTCTGTGGTGTAGTGGATAGACGCTCGCCTTCGGATCAGAAGGTCGTGGGTTTGAGTCCTAACGGAGTTGTTTAAAAAAATAACCTTGGCTCCTAGGTCGACCCAGCCGTGAGAGAGTACAAAGTGCAATCCTGGGAAGTAAAGGTGGCATTTGTGGTGCTGATCACAACACCCACCAAGTGCCGACTGGTCGATAAAATATTGCTCTAGCCCCATATGTCCCCAACGCCTAGAGGCGTGGAAACGGGTCCTTTACGTTTTACTCACCTAGATCTCCACGCTTGGGCAAGGCAGAGACAACAGGTAGTCAATGAATGCACCGGCTGGAAAGTAATCGCATAAACGCATAAGGATAGAGACACGAGGGAAACTAGTATCAGCTCTCTACGGATTTTTTTTTTTTTTGGGGGGGGGGGGGAGGGGGAGGAGGAGGGGGGCAGTGTGGGGTTGGGGGTGGGATTTTTTAACTCTAACGCAATTGTGTGATTTGGAAACACAATCTGGGGAAACATATCTATGCGGATATCGAGATAGGATATTATAACTATAACTTCTCATGGGAACTGTCAGTAGAAATCTCTTGCAGTGGCTGCTTCGTCGGTGGACTGAGCGGAATCAGCAGTGTAACCGGATAAGATAACAAAGCTTCGCATGTCGTTTCCGATACGCAGCTGTGCCAGATAAACCTGATAGCCCAAATAACTTTTCACAAACATGGCATCGCTAGGGATCAGACCCCAGGCCATGGGATCGGCAGGCAGTGGTGCTGGTGGCCTGTCGGTTTATTGCCTTATTGAATTCTCTTTTATCATCCTCCCCACCCCTAATATCATCATCATCTTGTGTCGCTTATAATTCACACGTAGGGCTTGCGTCCACTTCTGGACTCTAGCCTTATTCCAGGACTTAAGTTTCACATGCACCTCCGTTTGACGGTCTGGCTAATTTGTAGGCAGACTGCTGGTTGCTTGTCTCTCAGGTAGATCCACTCCGACTTAAAAGAAGATTGATAATTAGTCGAATCTTACGACATGCTTGTTAGGGAGCATTGTGTGCATTCTCTACCCAACACCCCCCACCCCCCCCCCCCAACAATGGTGACTCTGAAACCATACATTTGAATGTGATTTACGTTATGCAACCTCACCATCACTTATACGAACCACTTAACACAGGCCTCTGAAGAAAACTGCGCTAAGCACATACAAACAGCAACACACACACACACACACACACACACACACACACATATATATATATTCACACTCAAAAAATGATTTTAACAAATCACACCCTCATCAAATTCAACTTCACCCGTTATGCAGCGCCGGCAGTGACATTTTGAGATTCACTGCATGATGAATAGCCATGGCTCTTATGATTCCGTGACGTTGTAGACTTCACTGTCATCAGTCCGTGTCCCTCTTGTCTACTAAATACTCCTATAAAAGGTGTCATCAACACTTATAAATGTATTTATCCAACTGAGTTGAGTTAAGTAAAGAAGTGACATGACAGTATTCGGGACCTGCACACAAACGCTCTGTCCTCATATTCAGCAGCCAGCACAGTTCCAGTTCCGATAGTTTCAGTAGCTTTTGATTACTTATACGTTTTGTCTTTCCTGTGAGTATTGAATGTTGGCTAGATCCATTGGTCCTTCATCTTCTGGCTGCCATATTCTCTGCAGTCGCGATGATCTGTTTGTACTTCCTCTCCTGCTTCTTTGTTCTCCAGTTGTAAGCTACAGTCACAAGTACTGGTTGTTCGTCCATTTAGACTGGCTGTGTGCCAGGGCCTGAGTTTTGCCTGTACATGTTATCCCGGCTTATTTGTGTGCGGTTGGTTGTTCCCTGCCTCCCGGCCTGGTTGTTCCCTGCCACCCGGCCTGGTTGTTCCCTGCCTCCCGGTCTGGTTGTTCCCGGCCTGGCTGTTCCCTGCCTCCCGGCCTGGCTGTTCCCTGCCTCCCGGCCTGGTTGTTCCCTGCCTCCCGGCCTGGTTGTTCCCTGCCTCCCGGCCTGGTTGTTCCCTGCCTCCCGGCCTGGTTGTTCCCTGCCTCCCGGCCTGGTTCACTCAGACTTTGAAGGGAGCTCCTAATTAGTCGACTCCGACGCCCTGCTTGTTGGGGAAGGCAGTGGGTCTGGTTTTTTGTCTACTTCCCACAATGGGACCCTGGAATCCACACAAGGAAAAGTTCTACTGCACTGTTCGCTTACTCCCAAATTTTGCTACGTGTTAAGAGAAACATTACATCCAAATATCGGACGAGCTAGCATTAATGCGATCATTTGCATGAAGAATTAATACAAGTGTTTTTTTTTTATATTTTTTAAATATTCTAGTCATTGACTTTCTCACAATCTCTAAAGAAGAAAAAAAAATGACTTTTGAAATGGAACGCTATAATAAGATGTGAGTGAGTGAGTGAGTGGTGAGTGAGTGAGTGAATGAGTGAATGTGTAAGTGTGCGTGTGTGCATGCCTTTACCATCCATATTTTCCTCTCTTGATATTCATTTTATGCTTATATTTTAATACGAAGATAACACGCTTTATTAATAAAATATAACTGCTGTTTGAAGGATGAGTGTTCGGAAGGGCCGAATGTAAGACGGGCCTGCGTGACCAATTTGTGACCCTTTGAAAATTATGTTCGTTCGTTCATTCGTTTGCTCGTTCTCAGAATACCGTGGGGCGAAAAAAGGAAAGACATAATGATATCCTAATAGATGTTAAGATCAAAGAAAGATTGGCTATTAGACAATATCTTGTCTTGGAAACTAAAGAGTACATTGGGCTGGAGAGTGTACGAGGCAAACGAGCTGGCTAGAGACAGCTATTTTTTCCTGACAGCCTATGATGAGAGCGACGTTCTTAAGGAAACTGCCACATGATGATGATGTATTCTTCTTGCTGAAAAAACGTTGACATACCACTTCCCTCCACCGATTTTCAGAACCCATCCTTCTGGCTTACCTAAATGGCAGTGATTAATCTTGGATATCAGTTAATGAAATGGTGATTAGATTATATATGTTCCTTTTCCTTCCCATCCTTCTCCTTCTTCAAGTACCTGGTCTGGGAACAACGTTGGCGGCCACGATTCTCAGAAAGCCGTGTCTTTGTTTATTCCGGAATATTTAAATTGTGTAATTAAAACAATTTACAAAGTAGACCTAAAAAATAAAGACAAACGGAGGACATCGTAACGGTTGGAAAGATGTAGTAGAAAAGAGGCAGTAGAAGGAGACCAAGAGAGAAGATGATAGGCAGTTTGACATTATGGAAGTAGTGTTGTATGCGCCGCTCCAGGCGTAGACGTCACAGCCTGGCCACCGGATGGACCCTGGCCACCGGATGGCCACTGGCCACCGGATGGACCCTGGCCACTGGAGCGTTGGGTGGCCACCGGATGGACCCTGGCCACCGGATGGACCCTGGCCACTGGAGCGTTGGGTGGACACTGGCTGCCTGGTCCCGGAAGTTCAAAGGGTCAATTATTTGTTTGTCCTCAGAATGCTAAATGCAAGTTGTCAAGGGCGTCACTGATTGTTTCTTTAAAAATAAAACCTTGTTGGGAAATCAAGATGGCGCATATTTTCTCTAGAATTTTCTCCTTAGAAGTGATATTTTTCTTCCCAGATGTCATTTTTTTTACACCAGATTTTTGCCAAATATTTTTTAAAAAGATGAATGTATTTTCCCAAAATATATTTTGGTCTGGAACACCTCTGGGGCATTTTGGGGGCACTGGAAAATCCTGTAGGTCCTTTGTAGTTCTTTCTGTCTATCCCTGTCTGCCACCTGTAGTAATTACCCATCCCCGGTAACAAACAACACTGATTAGGCAGAAGACGTATAACAGTTTATATAATTGTTTATTGTTTAGTATTTCCATTTTTGTTTCATCAATCATCATGGTACAAATCAGGACAGACAAAATAAACATTCAAACATTTTCAACATTAGGCATAAATTAGGCAAATAATGCATGACATAGTTGGCAAAAACATAGGTAATATTTTTACCAGACAAAAGACCTTTTATTGGTAGTATTGTCTAGGTTGTATTTAATTTTACATATCAACAAAGTTATTTTTTTTTTTTTTACAACAGCATGGCACAAGTTGGATGTCAATGGCACATTTTGTATTTTACATTATTTTACAAGCAATATCACAGACATTTAAATTTTATCACAGTCACAGTAAAGTATAAGTCACCGGTCTGTGTTGTATGTACATAGTTTATAGGAAAGACAGGTGATATTTATGATACAGACAGAAAACAGAAATTAGATTGCCAGAGGAGAAGTTGAGACTGTATCATCGTGGACAAGTCGTTTTATATATAGATAGGACAAAGCGTATCGGTGTTGATTGTAGGTGTAGATGGAGGACTTGTGTACTCTAAACCCCACATTGGTACCTCCTTGTGGTTGTTGTACGTCAAGAACTTTCAAAAATGTGTCCCTATCTAAGGTGTTATGTTGTTTTGAAAGTCCTTTGGTGCTGGTTTTTGTGTGCTCACCGTAGCAATGATAGGTCTTACTACATAGGGCTATCATACCATCCCCCTAATACTCTAATTTAAAAAGCCCCGGGGTTCTCTTCTCATAGAGTTTCCTAGCTCGACAGGCCTGACAGTCTAACGGCACGTTACCCTCGGTAGAAATAAAGGCAGACTTGTGAGCAGGACAGACTTCTGACGGGAACCACTTATCGTAAACAGCATAGAACTCGGGGCGAAGGTGGGGCCTTACAACGTCAGAGAGATTGTCACTACTAAGAGCTAAATACAAACTATCAGTGTCCATCTCACACAACTGAAAATCGGCCCTATCTACAAATGTATCTAAAAAGTCGTAATAAAACTCTAACATTCTCAGTTTGGCGTACTGATAAACGAAGAAACCTATTTGGAGTGGGAGGTCCCAGACTATATTCTTCTTCAATAGTTCTACATCATAGATATCATCGGTCAGATGAGTCATCTGTTTGAAGAGGGGGTTGTTGACTTTTGTCGAGGTGCTATCCCCAAGACAATAGGATACGTCGGTATGCTTTGACTTGTTGGTCAAAGTCTTACCATACGCGGCGTTCCCCAACAACTTCATAGTCTCCCCAGTGAGGGCCTTGGACGGGTCACTGTCCCCCGCGCGTCGGGCCTCTGACACGGTATCCCCAAATTTCTGAAAGCAACTCACTGGGTGGTACTCGATGATTTGGTAGATTTTAGTCACCACTAATTTCTGTTCTAAATACCACTTTAACAAGGGAGTCGCTAACAAAATTTTGGTACCTATATAACTGCCTATCAAGGTCCTGCTCGGTGATGTCAATAATTTATGTTTAATGGTATAGTCCATACAGTCACTAAGATCGTCCCTAGTCACTTCTATGTTTTTGAAGATGGGCGTCATTTCTTCAAATTTCGGTTTTAGGTCGTCAGGAACAGAAATGTCGAGAATTGTCGCTTCTGTAATGGGATAGGCACCCCACTGGGGTTTAACGGGGGGAACCGACCAACCAGAAACGTTTTCACGGGTTCAGTCTTTTTAAGTTTCTGCCATTCACATTCCCACATTTCTACGACACTGACGCCTATCTCAGTCCTCAAATAGTGGGAAATCTCCCTGGTGTTTTCATACAACTCCACCAGGGGTTTCTGATTAACCGGGTAAATGGTTATACCCTGGTTCTTACAGCAGTTTTGATGGCCATGGAATAGACAACCGTGAAATTGGTAGGCGGTGCGACTGGACTGGTTTTCCCCCTCTAACTCGGGTCTGGCCCTTCTCGTGCTTTCGGTGAAAAATAATACTGGGTCCCCCAACTATATTATCCCTAAGCGTCTGATGGAGTCCAGTTTCTTTTTCAGAACAGAGTGAAAAGGACACGTCGGCAGCTAGAGTTTGGAACAGATATCTGAGGGTAACGCCCGGCACAGAAATTGCGTTTTTGAACATATCTACACCTAAACTAGAATAAAAAGATACCTGTTTTTCTAAGGCGGCTATGAAAGGAACTACATCTTTATTATTATACCAGACAAGAAAATCTCTAAGAGTGTTCATGTTTTTATCGACCCAGACCTTTTGACAGAGAGAATAATCAGCCGCAGAAATATTGCAATTTTTAAGAGAAGAAAAGAAAGCAGTGTGCGGTGGTAAAGTTGTTTCATCTAACTGACTAATATTGGTGATATACTCGTAACAGAAGAATCCTTTAGTTTCAGAAATATCAAAAGAAGACAAATATTTCGAGTACGAGAAGCCCGGGGCGAGGTAGTTGGAAATATCCAGGAACTTTAATTTGGGTGTGGAAATACACATAAAATTCTGGTTTCTTTTGACCATATAGTTTAAAGCATTCCGGTCCTGGGTAACGAAGTATTTAACCAAGTATGGTTTGATCAAATTAATGCCATACTTTCCAGAGTTGAAACCTAAGACAGGGAGCTCTTTTAAATAGGCATCCAAGCGCTCACCCAGCTTGTCCTCTCCTAACACTGTTAATTCTTCAAACACTTTTTCAAATTTTTTCAGCAGAGTGCTGTAAGCTTTTTCCGCCAGTTCCTCTAAACGAGTCAGCATCCGATTGACTAAGTCCTGTGAATTACCTGTTGTAACAAAAAAAAACAGGGGCTGTCATGTCGGGCACATTAGAGGCCACAGAGCAAGACAGCGGGATATGTTTCGCTAAAAAATTCGTGGCACTACCCCCAGCTGGAAGATTGCTATTATCAAAATAGCATTCAAAATCGAATGCTGCTCTGTAGGGATACACGTATTTCGTGTCGACAGCTATGCCGTGAGAGGCAATGGCTTCCCAGATTGTTTCAGGGGTGTTATAAACACCACCTTTGTAACTGTGTTTGGAATGACCACCATTGCAGATTTTCTCATGTCTGGTCATATCCCAAAATAAACCCCATAATTTGCCACATTTGGGACAAGCAAAAGTATGAGCAGCTGTATTTAAATCTTTTATAAACATGAAGTGATCTTTATAAAACAAAAGGTGCAAAGTATCCTGATACGTTCCACTACCTCGGAGTTTAAGGGTAAGGGCCTCATTGTCAGTAAATTCATACACAGAAATACTAATTTTGAAAAAGGCTTCCAAAGCGGGAAGCTCTGCCAAAGTTATCCCGGGAAAATTGTCAGCTGACGTTAAACCCTGATGTGCAACCCACTGATTTAGGAGCTCCTTGGTGTTTTGCCTACAAGCTTGAACACCCGCGCCTCGAAAAACAGCTAAACAACGAAAAAAGCAAAGATTATCATTGAATTCCAGAGAAATTTGACTAAAAAGCTCAACAAAATGGGAAAAAGGAAAACGTGCACAAAACAACACAACGTAACGTTTCGGCCAGGCAGCCTTTTTCAAACACAAGTGGACTACACAAAAGAGGAATGGAGAGTATGTAGATCTCTAAGGGGTGACGTGAGCGACGTTTAAAAAATGTGATGCGGAATAAATGAAATAAAATAAAATAAACGATGGCTAAAAAATATAGTCACAATACTGGGAATAAAAGAAATGCAAGTGTTAATGATACATAAATGATATTGATAAGAAATAGAATATGGTAATAATATGAAATAAAATAAAATAATTAACATTTAAAATGTAATAAGATTAGAACTATTTAGATGAAGGTATGTTGGATATTGATACCTCTTGGACTAAGAACGCCAAGGCTGTGGATAAGGCGATTTTCCAAAGCGAGGCGGGTAGTATGATCGCCAGAGCAAGATTTTAATGCTGTGACAGATATGTCATCTTTACCGCTGTGGTCAGGGCTATTAAAATGAAGAGGGATTGGTTTGAGTGTCTTCTTGTCGATATCAGAGAGGTGTTCCCGGAAACGATCAGCTAGCTTCCTGCCAGTCTCCCCAATGTATGCCATGCTGCATCGTTTGCAGATAATTGCATAAATTACGTTGCGGGATTCGCAAGTAAAAGGTTCCCTAATTTGAAAAGAACCATTAGGGAAACTGACCGAAGAAGTCTGGACAACGAAAGGACATGTTTTGCAGGTGCTGCGTGAGCACTGAGTAGTCCCAAGAGGAAGTGCTGTATGGATCGGTGGGAGTCGGCTTCGGACAAGTATGTCTTTAAGGTTGCGATCTCTTCTGTAAACTAATCTAGGTTTCTCACTAAAGATAATCTTGGTGTCCGGATCAGAGCGGAGGATGTCCAAATGACGAAAGAATACTTTGGAAGCAACCACATTGTTAGGGTGAAAAGTCAAGATCAATTTAGGTCCCTCATTGGTGGAGTTACGTTTGGTAGGAAAAGCATCTCTCCTGGTGATTGCTAAAACTTTGTTTAGAGCCCCTTGTAGAATGTGTTCCGGATAGAAACGGGCACGGAAGAATTCAAGAAGTTCAACTGATTTATCAAAGAAGTCAGAATCGTCAGAGCACAACCTGCGCAATCGAAGGAGCTGTGAATATGGAATAGAATTTTTACACGGTAGTGGGTGAGAAGACGTATAGAGGAGATAACTGTGAGAATCCGTGGGTTTGTAGTAGGCTGTGGTTTTCAGACACGGGAAATCGATGCTAATCGTGATGTCAAGAAAGTTAACTGAAGTGGTGGAGATCAGTGAGGTGAATTTGATAGCCGGATTGAAATTGTTGATGTAAGTAATAAATTGGTCAAGCTCAACCATGGACATTTCGGTGATACCAACGCCATCATCTATGTATCTCCTATACACCTCCGGAAACTTGCCCGGGTATGATACACTGACCTCGTACTCCAGGTGGCCCATAAAGAGGCACGCGTAACTAGGACCCATCTTGGTGCCCATCGCAACCCCACTGATCTGGTCAAAATACTCACCATTAAACTCAAAAGAGTTGAGGGTCAGTACCAGTTCGGCAAGGCGTACAAGAACTGAAGTAGGGATGATCGGGTTGGACCTTCTGTCCAAAAAGAACTGGAGTGCTCTAAGACCATCAGAGTGAGGGATAGACGTATAGAGGGAGCATACGTCTATCAGGAAAAGATGATAGGTTTTACCGGGAAGTAGTCTGATGGATTCGAAAATGTTGAGGGCATGGTTGGTGTCCTTGACAAATGAAGGGAGACTGGTGACAATCGGTTGGAAAATACTATCTAAAAATTCAGAAAGATACACCGTGGGACAGGAGCATGCAGATACAATGGGACGTCCAGGGTTGTTGGGCTTATGGATCTTAGGCAGCAAGTACATACACGGTTTGCCAAGTTGGCTGTCAAAAACACGCATATTGTTGGCCTGCTTAGGAAGAGTACCCTGTAAAATAAATGATTGTAAACGTGTCCTTGACTTTCTTATTGTTGGAGACTGTGGGGTCGTCCCTTCTTGCGGAATAGAAAACGGGGTTTCTGAGTTGGGTACTGGCTTCCTCAATATAAAGATCCTTCCTCCAAACCACCACAGCGCCCCCTTTGTCAGCTGACTTTATAACAATATCGTTCCTCTTTCTGAGGGAGGAAAGAGCCCGCCATTCACCCTTGGAGAGGTTGGATTTAGGTAAAGGCCTTTGTTCCAACTGTTGGATAGTATGAAGCGTGTGGCTGATGTATAGATCAAGCGCCTTAGATTTACCAGCAGGAGGAGTCCACTGTGAACGGGATTTGTTGGCCGTTGAAAGAAATGTAGTTTCGTCAATAGGCCCAGTGGGGGCGGGTGGTTGACCCCAGTGATGATGTTTCAGGCGTAGACGGCGATAGAAGGAGTGTGCATCCTGGAGGAGAGTGTATTTGTCAGCACGTGGTCTTAGAGGAACAAATTTCAAGCCTTTACTAAGGAGTGAGCGTTCATCATCGGAGAGGGGTAGGTCGGGTGGGATGCAAACAACAAGGTTTTGGGCTAAGGCGGGATTAGCAGGTGCTACAAAGGATTGTGGGGGCCGGAGGCAGTTCATTTTATTTTTCTTTGTATTGGTAAGGAAAGAATACCACTCCTGATTAGTGGTGTGAATAGTAGAGCGGATGATCAAATAGGCCAACCTGTTGTTGGTTAAGAGCCTTCGTAGATTGTAGACCAGAATATCAATCTGGTCGCCCAGTTGTTGGAGGTGGCGTTCGTGTGCATCTAGTATGCAACGCATGCGAAGATAAGCGCATTTCTCCTCGATTCTGGCCAATGGTTGGCTGTAGTTCAAGGATGGCGGGCCTACTGAAGGATGGAATTTGGTGGCGAAACCTTTCGGGATAATTTTTAAACGTAAACATCGTTGTAGAAAATTCCGATGAGATGTAACGCTGGTTTTCTTAAACGTGGTGAAAGCGAGATTTTTAGCAGTCAGAGACAACTCTGCGGGCATCAGACTGAAAGCAATAGTGATAAAAGAACGCAGGTTAGTCATGACTGAGGCGTGAGAAGGCATTTGGGAAGAGTAGAACACAGGTTAGGCACAAAAGTATATAAAGGGAAACAAATTTTAGAAACTTATTGTATTAAAAAGTACTCACGTAACCTTGAGTGACGAAAGCGCGGAAAATAAACCAAACATGCACAGTGACAAACAAAAACGTGGGTCAGGCGCAGTCAATCACCAGGAGAGATGCTTTTCCTACCAAACGTAACTCCACCAATGAGGGACCTAAATTGATCTTGACTTTTCACCCTAACAATGTGGTTGCTTCCAAAGTATTCTTTCGTCATTTGGACATCCTCCGCTCTGATCCGGACACCAAGATTATCTTTAGTGAGAAACCTAGATTAGTTTACAGAAGAGATCGCAACCTTAAAGACATACTTGTCCGAAGCCGACTCCCACCGATCCATACAGCACTTCCTCTTGGGACTACTCAGTGCTCACGCAGCACCTGCAAAACATGTCCTTTCGTTGTCCAGACTTCTTCGGTCAGTTTCCCTAATGGTTCTTTTCAAATTAGGGAACCTTTTACTTGCGAATCCCGCAACGTAATTTATGCAATTATCTGCAAACGATGCAGCATGGCATACATTGGGGAGACTGGCAGGAAGCTAGCTGATCGTTTCCGGGAACACCTCTCTGATATCGACAAGAAGACACTCAAACCAATCCCTCTTCATTTTAATAGCCCTGACCACAGCGGTAAAGATGACATATCTGTCACAGCATTAAAATCTTGCTCTGGCGATCATACTACCCGCCTCGCTTTGGAAAATCGCCTTATCCACAGCCTTGGCGTTCTTAGTCCAAGAGGTATCAATATCCAACATACCTTCATCTAAATAGTTCTAATCTTATTACATTTTAAATGTTAATTATTTTATTTTATTTCATATTATTACCATATTCTATTTCTTATCAATATCATTTATGTATCATTAACACTTGCATTTCTTTTATTCCCAGTATTGTGACTATATTTTTTAGCCATCGTTTATTTTATTTTATTTCATTTATTCCGCATCACATTTTTAAACGTCGCTCACGTCACCCCTTAGAGATCTACATACTCTCCATTCCTCTTTTGTGTAGTCCACTTGTGTTTGAAAAAGGCTGCCTGGCCGAAACGTTACGTTGTGTTGTTTTGTGCACGTTTTCCTTTTTCCCATTTTGTTGAGCTTTTTAGTCAAATTTCTCTGGAATTCATTGTATTAGCTTGACTGCAGTCACCCCCATAGTTTCACCATTTAAAGATTATCATTGTACGGTTTTAGGTTTGAATCTTGTTGTATTGTGTTGATGGCTTTGTTGTTGTTGATGTGTGGGGGAATGTCTTCTAAACTACAACCTATGGGAAATTCGGGGATGTAGGTAATGTAAAAAGATGTAGATGGAACGGCCTCGACGCAAAACTTGGTGGTGGGGCGTTTTAGTGTAATATAATCCATCAAGTTGGTTTCCGAAACGTAGGAAATGAAATCATCAAAGTCTTTTTTATTATTTATCAATTTAGCTATATCTAAAAGGGATGAATTGTTGTTGGACCCGTGAAAAAAGCGAAGCTCACCCGTTTCCATATTTTTTAAAACAAAATGGTGTGCAAGATTAATTTTGAACCGGGTCGCTATGTTGCTGAAAATGGGGGTCAATTTTGTGTTCCAGTCTACAGGGAAGGCAGAGGTGGGTCTGTGAAAAAAAGTGTGTGTGGACTGGCGAAGAAAATGCGTAGTGTGTGTTCGTATTGTCTTCCAGTTGTCGGTGTAAATTTTTTTAAAGTCAGCTGGCAATCGGTCTAAGGTTGCAAGTTCGTCTTCGTCAATGTGTTGTGGAAATGTGTCATCAATGTGTTGTTGTGTGTCATTGTCTAATGTTTCATCAGTGTGTTGTGG
>CAJHNH020000508.1:0-70000 GCA_905116865.2 Candidula unifasciata
GGGTCGATATGGAGCCAAAGTTCTTTAAAAAAAAAAAAAAAAAAAAGTTATGGCTTCTTCAGGATCTGAACCCACGTACATTCGAATCGACAGGCGCAGCGCTTTAGCCGCTACACCCACGCACAGTCACTTCGGCTCCGCAGAGAGAAACTTCAGAATGTGGAAAATTGTTTAGAAAAAAAAAAAACATAACAGCCACCAAACATGCATTAGGTTGCTTTGCGAGGCCCTGAAATGGATTTTCAGTGAAGTTAAACGTAGAGGACTCTTTCTATCCCATAAACTTCAGAGGTATTGCGCCCGATGGACTAGGCCTCTGTTTTTCGGTCTTTTAATGCCAACAAACCCATTGTTTCTTCTAGACAGACCTAATTTATACAGGTCAAACAGACACATTTTTTTAATCCCTTAACCATATATAAACTATTGTTGTACAGTTGTCTGGGGATGAAAACAAAAAAAAAAAACTAAAGTGCAGGCAAACATCCACTGGTTATCATTGCTTTAGTTATAGGAAAACGATGGGATCCAATCAATAAGAATCCGGTATCACAGTTTAAAATCGATTTCGGTTACTTAAAAGAGACATAATGACTAGGAAAGTGATACGGTGTTATGCTGTGAAACAAGTATAAATTATTTAATAGGACTATTGATGAACAGAATGGTTGGTATATTTCTCTGGAATCGAACACACACATAGCACACAGAAACCGATCGACAGCGTTGAGTGGAAATATAGCTAGATAGATAGTTAGATAGTTAGATAGATAGATAGTTAGATAGGATAGATAGAATAGATAGACAGGGACAGACATACAGACAGACAGGACAGACAGACAGACAGGCCAGGACAGACATGACAGACAGGACAGATAGACAGACAGATAGACGAGATAGAGAGATAGATAGATAGATAGATAGATCGATAGATAGATAGTAGATAGATAGATTAGATAGATAGATAGATAGATAGATAGATAGATAGATAGATAGATAGATCGATAGATAGATAGATATGATAGAGTAGATATGTATAGATATGGATAGGTAGCATAGGTAGGTAGGTAGGTAGGTAGGTAGGTAAGTAGGTAGGTAGGTAGGTAGGTAGAGGTAGGTAGGTAGGTAGATAGATAGATAGATAGATAGATAGATAGATAGGAGAGATAGATAGATAGATAGGTAGGTAGGTAGGTAGATAGAAAATAGATAGATAGATAGATAGATAGATACGATAGATAGATAAGATAGATAGATAGATAGATAGATAGGATAGGATAGAGATAGATAGATAGAATAGATAGAGAAATTAGGAGTAGCATAGATAGATAGATAGATAGATAGATAGATAGATAGATAGATAAGCTAGATTAGATCAGATAGATAGATAGATAGCTAGATAGGAATGATAGATAGATAGATAGATAGATAGGAAGATAGATAGGAGATGAGGATAGATAGATAAGATAGATAGATAGATCGATCAGATAGATACATCGCTAGATCGATAGATAGACAGATAGATAGATAAGATAGATAGGTAGGTAGGTAGGTAGGTAGGTAGGTAGGTAGGTAGGTAGGTAGGTAGGTAGGTAGGTAGGCAGGCAGGTAAGTTGATTGATTGATTGATTGGTACACGTAGACACACATTTTTTGGAAAAACATCAAGATGTTCCAAACAAAAGTCATCCGAAGTTGTGTGACAATACAGACGCAGAGAGCTGTGTGATTATTGTCGCGCGATGTGTTTGGCACAAAATCATTGTGTAAGAAAAACTTATTGTGAAGATAAAGAGAAGTAAAACTATCGATGTAAAAAACTCCACTGGAATATGAAGAAAGCAGCATATGTATAAAACTGCAGGCTACAGTTTACGGCAAAGCCTACAGGGCAAATGGTAATTGGAAAAGTGGGTAGGGAAACAAGGGAGATGGGGTATTGTCAGAGTGGAAGCGATGTGTTTTGTCTTAGTTTGTGTTGACTATATACATAAGAAGACTCAGACACTCGCATGCTGTATTTTGTGTGTGTGTATGCGTGCGTACGTGCGTGTGTGTGTGTGTGTGTGTGTGTGTGGGGGGGGGTGTCCTTAATCATCTTCACCACCACCATCAACCCCATGTGCCATGCTTTAAAGCGTAGGTGCCATGGTTCGCCGTCTCAAGCGATCAACCAGAATCACGAATCTTGTCTGTGTTCTCGCTCCACCAAAGCCCCCTATGGCCAGCCCTTCCAGGTATTCATCTGCTTGTCTCCTTGCACGTTTCCCGGTTCAGTTCACGTTTCTCGGCCCATCTACACATTGCCAATTTTTTGGGGGAAGTAATGGCGGTCGGCAGCTGTTAACCACATGACCCATCGAGGTCAACATTGTTGAGGTTTAGCACGATATACCCGATCAACAACAGCGTGAAAATAGCACTTTACTTATTGTTACGGATATTGTAACACTTTCTGGAAGGTATTGTGAAGTATAGTCAGCGAGGAAGGAGCTCAACCTCTTATACCATGGAACGGACATACGTGGAAAAGCAATTAAAAGAAAAACTTGGACAGAAAATTACATGAAGCGGTTTTCCAAAAAATAGATCCTCTCATAAAAGCTGTATGCAGACAGCGACATCTTTCAAAAATTCAAAAGCGGTTGGGGTTGGGGCGGAATGGACCCACCACCACGAAACAAACATGTAGTGATTAGCGGTTGATTTGGAGGGGGAGGGTTTATGCGAAGTCCGAGTAGGACATCTACCCGGGAGGCGACCAAAAGCCTGCATTCAAATAAGCCATATAATATTTTTTTTAAAAAGGTAAAGTCGGGAGATGTGAACCAGCATCATTGCACACGGTTATAAACCATAAGTGCTCTGCCACCAGTTCAGCTAAAGCAAAAAGCTGAATAAGCTGAAGCTAAGAAAGCTGATAAGAAATTGTCCGCCTGTGTCGCCGTTCACACGTAACACTGTAGCTACAGCGACGTACCTCCATTTACCCCAGAGTGTCACTCTGGTACCTAAAGGCTGGGTGAACCCCGGGAACCGCCCAGTTTCAAACACTGACCGTGGCTGCTGCGAGTCGCAGCTGGTTTTGAAAGCGAGCTAACGCAGCCGCCACATGTAATATATAAAACGGATGTGCATGCATATCTTTCTGGAACAAGACCAAAGTCCATAATTGGTCGAACAACCAGAAGAAGAACAGTGGAGCAGAATGTATCATGAAATCATTCTTCTCCAACAACATTCCTTACAGGCATAGGACAGCCGGGCACACCAGGTTAGTACTTCGTATAGCCGTAGGGATGGCCTAATGATAACGTCCTGAGATTGTACGGGGTATCTGGGATTTATGCTGTTGAACTGGAATGCAAGAGGAGACTTTGAACGGCAACCTTCAGCCCCCATGGTGATGGAAGAAGAATCCCCCCCTCCCCCCCCCCCCCCCCCCTCCCCCCCCCCCCCCCCCCCCCCCCCCTCACCCCCCCCCCCCCCCCCCCCCCCCCCCCCCCCCCCCCCCCCCCCCCCCCCCCCCACAGCCGGCACGGTGATGGAAGGGGAATTCCCCCCCCCCCTTTTACCCCATCAGCAGCCGGCTAGCCAGTAAATTAAAGCGGCAGTTCTGATGTTGAGAGAGAGAGAGAGAGAGAGAGAGAGAGAGCGCGAGAGAGAGGATTACAGTGAGTTGGAGAGGGAAAATTATGTGGTGGGGGCACAAAAATGCTTGTTCAGAGGGCTATACTGTGTCTGTATGTGAGAGTAAATTTGCATATCATATAGGCGCTGTCAGACACGGGTTCGGGAGGCACTGTGCCAAAAAGCATGTGTGAAAACCCACACTAGAGCTGCTAATGTGCAGCACACGACACTAGATCATAAAAGAGCAGTTTTACATCTGTGCTTAAACAAATGCCCCACCGGCCTCTTGCTTTCTCCCTCTCTCCGACGATGTATTTTTAGAGCTGATGGAAAATCCTTTAACTGTAAACGCTAGAGCCACTTTATTTAGCATTGACCGCGACTGGAAGTCGCCGTGGCCGAGCGGCTAGACACTTGCCGCTGATCGGAAGGTAGTGGGTTCGCTCCCTGGCGGAGCCGAACTGTTTTCAAAAATGACCTTGGCTGCCAGGTCGACTCAGCCTTGAGTGGGTACCGGGTACAGTTCTGGGAAGTAGAGGCGGCCAGTGTGATGTTGACCACATCACCCATCTTGTGTCTTATGTCTATAAAAATACAGGTCTAGCCCTATATGCCCTATACGCCTAAAAGCGTGGAAAAGGGTCCTTTCCTTTTTTTTTAATTGAGGGAGGCTGTGCTGTCTCGTGGCATTGTGTTCGCCTCGAATGCTAGAAGTTCCGGGTGCAATCCTTGGTAAGGGCTAGGATTTTTTTCACGTGGACTTGGACTTTTAGCAATTCCTCCCTGGTCTCTGGGTAGTGAGTTCAGACGCCCGTGTGAATTGTTGCGCACGTAAAAAAATAAATCCCCAACTGGCAGTTGGAAATCGCAAATAATAGCCTAATGGCTCTGCCCGGGCAAAATTTTGGAGTTAGAAATCTACCCAAAGTATTTCAGGATCCTTTTACAGAACCTGTGCACTGTGCTGAGCTTCTTCGAACTCAGACTTGAGTTAAAAGAAGAACGGAACACTTATTGGTTACTGCCCGTGTTCTATGATGTTGATCAGTAGTTCAAACCTTGAAACCTTTTTTTTTTTTTTTTGAGATTAAATGAAGGTGTATCGGGTGTTAAACTAGAAAAGCGAATTGGCTGTCGGGAGGTGTGGATATATTTGTTAGAAAAAAAAAAATCGTAGAGATTCACGGAGAGACGGAATGATAAGGGCTGTAATAAATTTTTATAAAAGAAACAGACGACATGTATCAACCACATAAAAGACAACACTTTTTTTTTTAAATTGAAAAAAAAAAAAAAAAACAAAAAAAAAACACGCCACCGCGAAAAATCGAAGGTAAGAGAGCAAGGGGAAGACAGCGATACCAGTCCTTTCTTCGCGTTTACCCAATGTAAACTCCGACAAAGTCTGTTGTATGTTCGTCCACCTGATGTTTCAGACCTTGAATTGTTTGTGCACATCCGTTTTAAAGGCTTATTTGTATGCAGACAGTTGCATTTTTTCCTGTTTAGTTCTTTGCCTCTGACTTTGAAGGAAAACCATTAATTAGTCTACTCTTACGACATGCTTATCATGTAAGCAGTGGGTCTTTAATTCCCCCCCCCCCAACCCACCCACAATGGGTCCCCGGAACCCACACGGGGAAGCTCCCAAAATAACGTAAGTTTTCCCCTTATATATATATTTAGGAATTAGTACTATGATTAAAAAAAAAAATTATTTATTAGATGGACTTCTAGTAATCTACCCTGGTCTCTGGGTAGTAAGATCGGATCATCATCATCATCAGTTCTCGTTATGTCTAGTGGCACATGAGGCTTCAGAGAGGACTTTCCATGCTTTCCTGTCCTGTGCAATCTTCAGTGCAGTTTTCCATGTCAAAGATGCCATACTCAGGTCACTTTCCATCGTTCGTCTCCATGTTGTTTTTGGGCGCCCCTGTTTTCTCTTTCCATCTGGTGTCCATGTGAGAGCTGTTTTGGCAGGTATATCAGAATTTATTCTCATAACGTGGCCAAGCCATTTCCATCTTCTCTTGGTAATCATACTGTGTAAAGTTTCTTGGTTTGTGACCTGAAGTAGTTTAGTGTTTGAGATTGTATCTGGCCAGAAAATTTTGATAATTCTACGTAGACATGTGTGGTGAAAGGTGGACAGCTTGTGTGCATCCTTTTTGGTCATTCTCCAGCATTCCGCTTTATAAAGAAGAAGTGGCAAAATGATGCTCTTGTAGAGTCGGAGTTTCGTCCCTTTGCAGTAATTGTTGGATTTCCAGATTTGCCTCATCCTTCCAAAAGCAGCTCTAGCTTTGTTCAGACGTGACTGTATGTCCTCTTCGGTCCCTCCCAGTAGAGACACCACACTGCCAAGATATATGAAATGTTCTACATTTTCAAGAGTTTGGTTATTTATGGTCACTGGTTGTTGGTTTGGACTGCTTGTCATGATCTTAGTTTTCTTTGTATTTATTCTCAGCCCCACCATGTCTGCTGTGCTGTGTAGTCTGTTACTTTTTCTTGTATATGTTCATATTTATGTGATAGGAGTGCTATATCATCTGCAAAATCAAGGTCCTCAAGCATGGTGAATGGAGTCCTTCGTATGCCTCTCAATGTCCTGTCTACTGTGTTCTTTAGTTTCCAATCAGTTACAAGGTTGAAGAGGAGAGATGACATAACACATCTCTGTCTTACACCTGTCTTTACTGGGAAAGATTTACTGTAATTTTTTATAGTGCAGGAAAAGTCTTTATAGAAGAGAGCAATTATGTTGACTATTTTTTCCATAATGTCGTAAACTTTTCCATAGACCGTCTCTATGGACGCTGTCAAAAGCTTTCTCAAAGTCCACAAAATTAATATATATATACTTCACTGCCATTCATTGCATTGTTCTAAAATGTTACGTATGGCGAAGATGTGCTCAGTTGTTCCTCTGCCGTTTCTGAATCCTGCTTGTTCCACTCGTAGGCATTTATCTACTCCTTTTCAAGCTGAATTAGGATTTATTTTTCCAAAATATTTTGCTTGGTACTGAGAGTAGAGTAATTCCCCTCCAATTATTGCAGTCTGTTAGGTCTCCTTTTTTTGGGGATTTTGACTATTGTTCCTTCAGTCCAGTCATCAGTAAGATCGGATAACCATGTGTATTGTTGGGTACATGAAAAATCCATTGGCAGTTGAAAATAGGAAAGCCCTAACGGAGCGGCAGGGGCAAAAATTTGGAGTTGAAAATTTCCGTGCACTGCGCTGAGCCTTTTCGGGCTCAGGCTTGAGTCAGAATTAGAACGGAGCACTTATGGGTTTCACCTTGTGTCATGATGTTGATCCGTTGTCTAAAACTAAAAAAACGCTTTTGATACTTCTAATGCCTGAAATGTGAAATTGGTAATTTCATTGTAGCAATTTTTCTTATTCAGAGCATATTGTTTCTGGTTCTCTCCCTCACACCCCTCCCTGACACTCTTCCAAGTTTTAATAACATGAAAAGATATAAAAAACAAACGAAAAGTAGATCAGCGAGCTTCACAGTATAACAGACACAAACAGGAAGTTTTTAATACCAGTTATCGAGCGAGTAATTAACCCTTTCGTCCCGGTGACCTAGGAACAAATCAAAGAGTGTGGTTTAACAGACTTACTTGGGATGTTCTATTTTTAACTCAAAATATTAAAGGGATTCCCCATTGTCCGTTCAAGATGTTATGGTCACTCTACATAACACCCTTCTCATGCAGATAGATAGGAGGTATTCCATTCCACAGTGCACGTCGCCTATCAGTAAACATCACAGTCTGGGCATTCTCATGCTGCTATGTAAGGCAGTTTGACATTTGCTAGCATGTAACTTGCCAATGGGACTTGATCCCTGAGCCAAAAGTCAACTGCTGACAGCAGGAAGGGCATACAGCCATATTAACTTAAAGATATCAGTGTCACATTCTGTTTGATTTCTTATTCATCTTTTTTGTGTGTATTGTGAGCTCAGGGTTTCACGTGGTTCAGAATTAAGATTTTCTGCAATTTTTCTACAATGCATTTTCACTTTGTTTCCTGCATATCTATTTGCTTAACTGCTTACATGACTGTCTGTCTACTTTGTCTGTCTCTCTTTCTATCCCATCTTTATTTATTTTAAATGCTGTCTCCTCTCTGGGTCTTCATCTCATCTCTTTTCTGTTTCTTTTTGTCCAGCTGGTTTAGTGGTACATAACTTTCTGCCAGTGTTGCATCCTTTCTATATCTCCTAACTTTCTGTTCTCTCTTTCTTCTTCTTCTTCTTCGCGTTCACCAGCTGTAAACTCTGGCGGAAGGTTCTGGTTGCTCGTCCACTACTGAACTGCAGTCCTGCTCCAGAACCTGAGTGTTGCATGTGCATCAGTTTTACATATCTCATTCTCTTGAATACAGACTGTTGGTCCCTTGCCTCTCCGGCAGATGCACTCCGACTTCAAAGGAAGCTCCCCAATTAGTCGACTCTTACGAC
Organism: Candidula unifasciata; assembly: GCA_905116865.2. Classification (NCBI taxonomy): domain Eukaryota; kingdom Metazoa; phylum Mollusca; class Gastropoda; order Stylommatophora; family Geomitridae; genus Candidula; species Candidula unifasciata. The sequence continues at coordinate 8,117 of CAJHNH020000508.1, forward strand.
ATGCTTTTGGGGAGGCAGTGGGTCTATTCTTGTTTTCTCCACAATGGGGCTCCGGAACCCACACGGGGGTTCTCTCTTTCTGTCTCACTGGTTGTATCTCTTTTTTCACAGGGTCCCCCCCCCCCCCCCCCCCCCCTCCACCCGTCTCTTTCAACGTCTGTCCATACGCATGTCTCACCTTTGTTTTTTCGTAATTGCAGTATATATGTGTGTGTGTATAGATATATAAAATAAAGGAAGTGGGTGTTGAAAAGGATGTGTTGGCCGAAAGGTGCAAATATCGCAGCCATGCTGTAAACGGACACAACGCAATTACATCTTCGGATGAACGCAGAAGAAGAATGAAGATGCTTTTGTATGAGTTGTTTATTTGTGCTGATTGGGACTGTCTTGGGTTGTAGAGCTAACTAACTCAGTACCTTCTGTAATTGTCCTCAGGTCAAATGGATGATGTACTGGATTGTGTTTGCATTGTTCTGTACAGTGGAGACATTTTCTGATTTCCTCCTTTCGTGGTATGTTACATTCATTATTCCTACCAGCAGCCTATGCATTTGTTGTCACTGTAATAGTTTTGTAAACAATGACAAGTTATGATAATTGAAATGCATTGAAACTCTGTCTGTAGCAGGCATCTTGCCTTATATTCCTGGCTCTTTTGAAAGTCTCCCCCGTGTGGGTTCCAGGGCCCTACTATGGGAAAAACAAGAATAGACCCACTGCCTACCCAAAAGCATGTCGTAAGAGTCGACTAATTGGGAGCTTCCTTCAAAGTCGGAGTGCTTCTGCCTGAGAGGCAAGGAACCAACAGTCTGCATACTGATCTGTCAAACGGATGCACATGCAACACTCAGGTTCTGGAACAGGACTACAGTCCAGAAGTGGACGAACAGCCAGAACCTTCCGCTGGAGTTTACAGCCGGTGAACGAAAAGAAGAAGAAGATTTGAAAGTCTGCCATGCGGCCCAGGCCTTTTAACAGGCATGCTGAAGAACTAATTATATTTTGTAAATATTAGAATCGCGAAAGGGATCCCTGCTGAAGTTGAAGGTGTTTTGTAAATGATATCACAAACTTCTAGAATTTGTTTCACATAGGGAAATGATAGTAGGGATTTACAGCTTGTCATTATTAGTAGTGATTGGGATTTATCATATGAAATATACAGGTCTGCAATAATTTGTTATTATGAATAGAGCAGTAGTACAGAAAATAACTACTTGTGAAATGCACTGTTTTCACAAGGTCACTAACAACACAAGAAGGAACAGGGTTATGAATACCAGCATTAGAGAGAAAGTTGGAATAAGACCATGTCTGGGTTACATTGACAAGCAAAGAATGAAATGGTTCGGCCATCTAGTGACAGTGCAGCCAGACTAAACTGCATGTGAGACTTTTTTTTTCACAGCAGAATACCTGGGAGGAAAGCAAGGGGCAGACCAGGAAAGATGTGGATAAATGGTGTAGCTAAAATCTGCAAAAAGATAAACAAATCCATCACCCAAGCCACTTAAGTAGTGCAGGACAAATATGAAAAACCACAACACTGGGCTACAGCCTGGTATCAGTGAGAGGGGAGAAAAAAGAAGAAGAAGAATGGAGGTGCTGCAAGATGGGACCACAGTAGAAACGTCCTGCGTGTCCAGAAAACTCTTAACAACTTAACAAACAGTTATTGATGCAGCCACTGTGCTTGAGGAAAGAAAAATTAAAAACAGCAAAATTGTCTTCCTGTGTGACTGCATGTCAGTCCTCCAGGTGACTCGGATCTACGAGACATCCTGGAGGGGGAACTGATCCACCAGCTCTTCAAAAAATAATCAAATCATTCTCCAGTGGATCCTGGGTCACTGCGGCGGTACCAGAAAATGAGTTAGCGGACAGACTTGCAAAAAATGGAACAAAAGGGAAAGTGTGCAGAGCAAGCTATGGCTAGCCATGAAGGGCCTGCAGCAAACATATGAGTTCATAGAGGCAACCCACATGATGGTCTGACCTGAGCATTCAAAACCAAACACAAAGAAGAGGAAGAAGAAAGAAGAAGCATAATTAAATAAGTTTTCTTTTGGTGCATAGATGATACTAAATATAGCTGTTGCTTGTTGACATGTTCTTATATTGTTGTTTTAATTCATGCATTATACACAATCTTCTATAGGTTTCCCTTCTACTATGAGTTCAAGATTGTGTTTGTTCTATGGCTGCTCTCCCCCTTCACTCAGGGCTCCAGTTTTCTGTTTCGGAAGTTTGTTCATCCACAGCTTGCTCGAAGAGAGAAGGTATGTACGAACCCTCCCTCCAAGCTCCTTTTTTTTTTAGGGTGGGGGGGAGGGAGGTCCCAAGACCCATTTTAGTGGACAAAAAAGGATAGACACCCTGCTCTAAACAGTCATGTCATAGAAGGGGTTTGCTGAAATCTTATCAGTTGGGTTAAAAAGAGCAGATATCATAACCTTATTGTAAACCACAACACAGCCTGTCAACTGCCTTTTTAAGGATGAACGCAGAAGAATAACTGATACTGTTGATGGCTCTGATGATAACCGCATTACTGATACTGTTGATGGCTCTTTTGATAACTGCATTACTGATACTGTTGATGGCTCTGATGATAACTGCATTACTGATACTGTTGATGGCTTTAATGATTACTACCATTTTGCCCCTGAAATTTGAGACTTTACTGAAAAATTAGCCCTAGCACATTATTCCAGGATTCTTTTAATTGACCCACCCCCCCCCCCCTCCACCACGCTCAAACATAAGCCCTGGTTAAAATCCTCAGCTAGAATGAGAGACTGGGGCCATTAGCTCTACAGGAAATCGAGTCGCAAGAAATTCAGTGGGGAAGGTAATGTAAATGTTACCCCACCAGGACATCACACAGAGCGAAAAACACCCAGTGACACAAAGTGCCACCATTTGGATGAGAATCATATGTGGATAGGTCCTGGAAACCCTGTTCAACTGTAAGGGTCCCCAGCAACAGCCAGTGTGGGGCTTCAAAATAACAAAAAAAATTGCATCCCACAAGGGGATGACTTATAGTTCGATCGTATTAATTCAAGGGGGAATTCTGGATTTGTAGAGTTATAATGATGTTACAGAAAAAGATGACATGACTAATTTGAATAAATGTAGAATTTTCAACATGAATAAATGTAGAATATTGTATCTAAAAAAAAAAAGCATATCCCTTGAAAATAAGCTGTAGTGCATTTTTTTAAAGAAAAACCACACAAAAGTTAATATAAGACCCAGTCTTATTTTTGGAGAAACAGGGTACATAACTGACACTGTTGATGTATATGATGATAGCTACATATGTTATTGAAAGAAGGGAAGGAACTCAAATTATGAGAGTGATCTGCCTGAGAGGCAAGGTACTAACAGTCTGCATGTAAATAATCAGTATATGTAGAATGGATGTGTATACAAAACTCAAGTTTTGGATCAAGACCAGGAGTGAACCTAAAGCTGTACATTTTTTGTCAGTTTGCAGTTGGTGAGCACTAAGAAGACGAAGCATTATCTTGATAGGAATTTATGTGCATAAGTGTATATGACTGGTGTTGAGATGAATATTGATACTGTTCCCAGGATATAGATGAACTCATTGACCAGACAATCAAACAGGGCTATTCAACATTTTTTGATCTGGGCAATAAAGGCATCAAGGTCATCTTGAAGTCAGTCATCACGGTAAACACAGTTTGTCTGTCATGTCTGCTTGTGTGGATGCTGTTCATTCATTCCTCATCTTCTTCTGCCCCTTTACATCACAAAGGGTTTGCAGTGTGGTCCTTAATTCTTTTCTGGCTTGTGCTATCCTTTCACTATCATAGATAAAGAGTTCAGTCTTCCCCATGTGGGTTCTGAGGGCCCATTTTGGGGGAAATAAAGAATGGACCCACTGCCTCCCTATCAAGCATGTTATAAAAGGTGACCAGTTAGGCATTTCTCCTCTGTAGTTGGAGCACATCTGTCTAAGAGACAAGGAACCTGTCTACACATAAATAAGCAAATCTGTAAAATGGATGCACATGCACAATTTTAGTTCTGGAACAAGACATATCCAGAATTGGATGAACAGACAGAAATGTCCATTAGAGTTTTACAGTTGGTGAACGCTAAGGAGTACAATCCAGTCCAGCACCTTTGGTCTCTCTCAGCAACATTTATCTTGGGATTTCTTTTTAATGTCCTTAAATCCACGCTTCTCCTCATGATATTCTCAGTGTAGCACAGTGTACTGCAGTTTATTCTGTTTCTGGTAACTGTTGATACACATTATTGTCCGGATATTTGTCTCACTTCTTTACTTTTTTGGAATTCATCCCATTTAGTATTATTACAGTAGACAGTTAAATGTGCCCTGACAGCTCTTAACGGTGGACTTTTGAAGTATGTTACAATCTATATTTCATTATTCAGGCAAGTTTGCCTTTTTTATTTTGTTTTTGGGGTGTGTGTTTTGTTCTTTCTTCCTCTTATGTGTTCCAGACCCCATTTTTGGGGTAAAATAAAGAATATACCCATTGCCCCTCAGCAAGCCTGTTATAAAAGGCCACTAATGAAAGGTTTACTGAAACTGACTTATGAATAAATGAATGAATCATCACTCCACTCATTACATTCCCACACACACTTGAACCCCTTCCTCAGTAGCCAGTAAAGAAAAAGCATGCTAACAGTACCATATGCAACCTAATGAAATGTCCAACTATGTTTCCACTTTGAATTAGTCTTTCAGTATATGGATTTTCTCTATGTTCTGTTGCGCTGTTAATTTGATTCCAGAGAGCCTTCACCAGGTCCACTTTATCATAAAGTAGCTCAATAGCCAATCTGTCAGACTGCTGATAAGATTGATTGGCACCTTTCCCTTTTTCCAGACAAAAGTGTTATATTGCGCTATGAGGAGGCATGGGATTCACAGCCCATGGTGATGGCGAGTGTGTCTCGCAAGACCCACCCGCATTAGAAAATGTTGCCCACAATTACAGCATGGGATTTCAGGACCGCTGTTGTCAACAGTTGTGTTTACTCTGTTTCTTCTCATCTCTGCAATCAATTCTTCCTTCATTCTCAATCCTTTCCTGATGTTTGCCCTCCACACAGCACGGTTGATGGCATTTTGTTCCCAGTGGTCCACCTCAATACCTGTATCATTCGTATCCTGCTTACACACTTAATACTGTAGTAGAGGTCAGCCTGGACATCTTGTACCCTGTCTTTAATTCACCACAGAGTATATGTCCTCAGGGACACTGCCTTCCTCCACTCCAGGTGTGACCCAGCCACCTGAGCCTTCATAGACTGAGCATTGAGAAGACTGTTGTAATAATACCTGCTCCTTCCAATAACTCACTGATTGTGATCTTGTCCTATCACTTAATATCAAGTATTCTTCTTAACATTGCATGTGAAAGCTGTTTAGCTGTTTTTGCTGGTGCGAATAAGTTGACCAAGTTTCACTGTCATTTAGCAGAGTGCTGAGAACGTAAGCCTGATAGACAATACTGTTAATAAGCCAGATTAGTAAAACAGATATGCATGCAAGACCAAAGACTGGAAATGAATGAACAAAAATGACTTTCTGCTAGAGTTTACAGCCATTAAACACAAAGAAGAAGTAGTTCTAACAAAGGAACATATTTTTTTTGGAACAGTTTAAAACTGCCCAAAATATGTCCCAGAAACTGCAATTAGTATTCCAGCTACTGACTTTTTTTATATTCATGTATATTTTATTTAATGTTATATTTCACAGTTTCCAAATATTTACTGGAATATAATCCCTTTACAAATTGCTTCAGGGTCAGTCAAAATTGGTAGACCATCTGCGTCACAGTTACAGCACCAGCGACCTCAGCAATGATGGCCATGACATTGTGCCACGGCAAGATGCTGTCGGCGATCGAGAGGAAGAAAAGGAGTACGAATTAGGTAGGTCACTTTGAATTTCCTTTCACAAAGTTTATTATTGTGTTTCTATAGGGAAGTGACATTTTAGGTGGGCATATCCAGTAGAACCTCACTTAACGAGCACCTCTCATAACGAGTAATTCGCATACCGAGCAAAACAGATTGTAAAAAAATGACTTGCTTAACGAGCAACGTTTGGCATTATGAGTGGCGAGGAGATGAGAAGTCCCGGATTGTGCGCAAGTTACATCAGTCTGTGTTTAGCACTCGTTCCAGTAGCATCGTAGTGTCGCTTGTGATCAAACTTTTTCTCATACTTGTGTTATAATGTGATATATGTACATTTATCCTCCAGGCATACAAGATGACCTCCCTGAAAAATTTAAGTTCATCAAGATCCAGTTTCTGCCTCCCGAAACCACTCCGTTACTCCAGCCCATGGACCAGCAATTTATTTCTAACTTTAAGAAGCCCTACACTAAAGCACTCTTCGAGCATTGTTTTCAGGTGACTAAAAGGGCCAACCTCACTCTCAAAATAGTTTTGGAAAAATCACTTCCACATTGTTGCCTGCCTCAAGATGATCGACAAGGTGGGGGAAGGGGTTACCAAGAGAACCCTAACTTCTACTTCGAAGAAGCTTTGGCTGAAAAGCGTTGTCGATTTGTGACTTTGAGGGGATCGAGACAGTACCTGTGGAACCTGTAGTCAACGAGATTGTGTCTTTGGCCACTATCATAGGATTGTATGGGGATAAAAGTGATATCGAAGAGCTTGTGGGAGAGCACAGCCAAGAGCTGTCCACCGAAGAGCTTATGGAGTTGCATTGTGTTTCACAGCAAGAAGTTTTGGAGGAAAGTTTGTCAGAGGAGGAGGTAACAGAAAAGCAACAATCTTCTGGCAAAATAAGAGAAATGCTGAAAGCATGGGAAACTGTTGCATCTTACATTGAGAAGCATCACCCTAATAAGGAAGTATCTATGCACGCTGTAAATTTATTTAATGAAATTGCTGTGTCGCATTTTTGCCAAATTTTGAAAAGCTGGCAAAAACAAATGTCTCTGGGCATCTTTCTGGTAAAAAAAAATATTTAGCTAGGTATCATAATTATTTCGAATTTCTTTGTTTTGTGTTTTCTGCAAATCGAATTCACATTCCAGGTGGGTTCATTCTGCGTTTGAAGAAAAGATAAAGATTATTCACTCTCCTTAACAATATGTATATAATTTTCTTTGAATAAATGTTATACATAGCATTTTGTGAGTATTTTTTCGACATGGAACGCATTATCATATTTTACATTAATTTATATGAGTAAAATTGTTTCGCATAACGAGTGTTTCGCTTAACGAGTATAATTCTGGATCGAATTATGCTCGTTAAGCGAGGTTCCACTGTATAATGCTAACTTTTAGTAAGTTTGGAATCAAGTGAACCAATAAAATGTACGGAGAAAAAACTAAAAGGGAATTCTTTGAGGATGTTTGTTTTCACTTCTGGGTGTGGATTCTATACCCCATTAGAAGGGGGGAGGAATAGACTCTGCCCCTCAACACACATGTTGTAAAAGGCGACTAATTAGGAGTCTGCTGGGGGGAGGGGAGGTGCCGACATTGCAGCCTAGCTTTAAACAACAACACAACACACCAATTCTCTTTTAAGGGTGAATGCTGAAACATGATGTTGTTTTGACTAAACCTGTTTGTCCCATAAGGTTCCACACCCAGGAAAACGACCGCCATTACAAGCATCACTCCATCTTTGCTCTTACTTGTTCTTCAGCAGTGGAAGACATGCATCTGAATGTGTTTTCCTATGATTGGAAACCTTTAGAACACCCTGTACACCCACATGCACACACACAAGTTAAGAAGCATAATTCTTTTACAGCTTAGAGAGTGATGGTAGAAGGTAAAACAGAAAATAAACAGAAACATTGTATTTAAGATATTCTATAAATAAGAAAGGAGACTGATAGCACAGTGAGTGGCTACATGCTATCCCGAAAGTCTGTGGTTTGAATCCATAGCGAGGCAGACTTTTGTGAATGGCTTGGGCTTCCAGATCAAGCCAGCCCAACATGGGTACCAGAAAGTATCATAGGAAGTGAAGATGGCCACTGTGATATTGATTAGATTAACCAAGGTGTTCTGTTTGGTCTGTTAACCTATGCATCTGGAGGAGTGGTTTTCAACTTTTTTCAGGTGAGGGGGTCCTTGTATTTAGGAAAAAATCCCCAATGCTTTCCTTCCCTCAGCTAAGAAAAAGTGGTTAAAAAGAAGAGGCAAACAAAGATTATCACAGGCTCTCTCAACAAGACCTTGGAGAAAAACACCCATGTAAATCAGTGTCAGATAACATACAAACTTTTTTTTTTTTTACCAACAACTGGTAATTTAGTGTCCAAATATCAGTATAATGGTCGACTTGATGATATCTGCTATTTTTGGTCTGATGTTGAGTAAGGCACAATGGAGATCCCTCTCCACATCAAAAGTTGAAAAACATTGATATATAGAATGAAAAGGACTCTTTACTTTAAAAAAAAAAAAAAAAAATAAAGGTTAAACAAGAACTAAAGACATTCTGTATACTGTTTATATATGCATAACTCAAGTCATCAGCCCTACATGTCATTTGAGAGGTGACATTTTCAGTTTACTGATTTAAAAACTATTATTAATCATCATTGTGTTGCTTATAATTGTTTTGCAGACAACAGACTTATAGAAGACCAAGCAGAATTAGCTCTTAGCTCCACAGCTTCAATATCCAAAAGTAGAGGTTCAAGTTCAGGTAATAGCTTCATATATTTTTATTTGAAATACTGTGTTTTCTGAAAATCCTAACTCAAAAAATTAGTCTGGCCACAAGTTTTCACAATGCTTTTGGTGAGAGGATTGACTTTATTGCACAGGTTTATTCCATTTGATGAACAGCTAGCAGCCTGCTGAGAGTATCACAGAGAGCACAAACTCCGTAGTGCTGGCGATGATCCCTAGGTTTAGTGTAAGCCCTGTGCCAAATATAAGCCGTAGTTAAGATCTTCAGCTAAATGAATGACTATTTGTACATAGAAATCAGCGACTACATTGACAACAGAATAGAGAGAATTCAGCTTGGAAACTTTCTGAAGTCTAATTTGCAGGAGCTTCTGACTTTGGCTGAGAATTTATGGGATAAAATCACTGTCAGCTGTGTTACCAGTGCCTTACGAGCAGGCTACATGGACAAGAAATGCTCATTTATGCAAAACTGGACATGAGTCTACAGGAAATGGAGTCTCTAGAAATTTAGGCCGGAATTCTGGATTTAGAGAGCTATGATAACACGTAGTGTTTGGGCGGACCAGAACATAGATAGGGAGACTCCATAACTTCTTCCACCGAAGACGAACATGTCTGCCTGCAATGGCTTGCGCACTCAGTAATGGATTTGGACACCAGTACAAATTATGGTTGGTGTATGTACTTAGATATTTACGCCATTATAGGGCTGTTCCTGTGAACTGCTGCCAGGTGGGAACATAGCCTGATTCCGGGCCTCGAAGGGATACACTAAAGGTAGCTCTGCACATCGGAGAAGTGCATATGCAGCCATGAAGAGAAACCAGGCCTCAAAAGCAAAGTGAGCAGAGCAAGCTATGGGGAACCATGAAGGACCTGCTACTGACATGCAAATTCATAAAGGCAATCTACCTTATGGTCTGACCTGGGCATTCGTAACCGAATGCAAAGAAGAAGAAATAGAGATCATTTGTGATCTTCACATCATATCCAATCATATCAGATCAGTATCTTAATTATATCTTCATGTTATTAATTCTGCAATGTGTAAACTTAAATGATAATAATCAATGAGAGAATGAAGAAGTTATTATCACCTGACGAACAGTTAGCCTAGCTGTTAAGATAGCAAGTTTCTCGTTTGGAAAACCCAGGTTTGAAATTTTAGTAGGGTTGGATTTTTCTATCCAAGGCAAAAACAAAATCCTGACCTACGAAGTCCATGGCCAATGCACTTGCCATGCGGCCCTAAATCCTCAGGCTTATGGTCCCCATCCTACAATGCCCTAAATGCTGTCGACATGGGCAGTAAAATAGAACGCGCTCAGGTCATTCACACTTTCTACTCAGTCCATCCTTTGATATCTTTTCATTTTTGTTTTGTTGTACATCCCCCCCCCCCCCCCCCCCCCCACAAGTCAGGCTGCAGCTGAGTATTGTTTAATATTCATAAAATACTTTACCTGTAGATTGTTAAAATCATTTAGCAGTTGTTTTTTTATTTGTTATTTGTTCAGCACTTCTGTATTTTATTTTGTCTTTTGGTGATATCAACCAGTTTTGTGTAAGAATATTTAATGGTACTGCTATCAGTATGAGAGGTAGTTGATACAGGAATTTTAGGCAGAAGCATTCATTCAGTGATTGTGCTGCTTGTTTCACCTTGTGAAGTTCATGATTTTGTTTCATGGCTGTGTTGATGCAATTTTTATGGAGATTTCTGGGGATCATCAGTGAAGCTGCAGGGTTCTTGCTTAGTGTAACACTCGCAACAGCGGACTTGTCATTCTGTGGAAAGGGACTGTGCTATTTAGGTTAAAACCTGGTGTGATGAAGTTGACCCCCTTTAGCTTTTTAATGTTAGCTTTGTGGATAGGGCAGCTGCGATATGCTGTGACTTTAAACTGAGAATAATTACTATCTGATTACTAAATTCAAATTAATGTCTGTGTTGTGAAACGAACAACAGAAGTAGGTTTGTGTATTTCAGCATTATCATTGTCTAGTGTGAAAGAGGAAGATGGGGAAGATAGCGAGCAGGTGACGACAAAGACTTTCACCATACCTTCCAGTACCAGACGGCATTACTCGGCTAAAGAGGTTGGTACTTTTGTCACCATTTGTTTTCCCCTTTCTGAAAGGATTTAATGCTAAACTCATCAAGTGTGATGTTAGAAGGTTTGAGATTTTTGCCAGAAGTAAGTGATGTATATACTTATGAAATGTATCAGAATCACTATGTTGACAGATATACAACATACAGAGGCTGCAAAGAAAAATGTATATTTAGTTTAATATACTGTTCACACCAAAAACAAATCGCATAATTTTCTGATGGTGCTTTCCTGCATAGTTATCAAATGGCGCATTATTATTAGTTGATGGAAAGCCTGCATGCCTGAAAGCTATCGATAACCCAGATGCACAGGCACTGTCAATTGATTGTCTAAACCCTAAGGTATTACTGTATGCAATTTGAACAGTTTCACTTATTAAATTACAAAGATTTTGAATGGCAAAAATAAGTTCCTTTCAGTAGCCATGAGTTTTTTTTTTTTTTTTTAGTAGTAGAGCGCCGTCGGATAACTCTGCATTTATTTTCTTTGAACAGTATAAATGTCACATATATAGACATTGTTTTTTTCTCCCTTTCACATGTAAATTTTTTTGGTTGGACCTTTTATATCAATACATTTTTATTTTGTTTTTGCCACTGATGAAAATGTGATCTTCATTCAACTCTTCACATATTGCTCGTCACTGATAGTGGCATAAGACTATTTATCTGCACACAGGTCTCCACAGTCACAAAAATCATTGCAGTACATTATTTGATTCCTGTAATAGTTGACAGTTTATAAGTGGTATTCAAGATAGGTCATGTTTTTAGTGTATGAGAGTTCATCTGTGTAACCTCAGTCATTTTCAGCAATTTTTTAAATTTTTTTTTTAATTTTACCAAAAATAATTTGGATTTTGGCATGAACAAAACAGACTGCTCTAAATCTGTCTTACCTATAAAAAGGTTTTTTGGGGAAATTTCGAGGTTTGGGGGGTTTTCAACCAAGAGTTTATTAGGCAAAGTGGTTAATGCAACTGTAATAATGAGACAGTGTTTTTTAGTCATCTGGTGAGACAAAAGGAGTTGCTGAACATCATGATCACTGAAAAGATCAGATCTTAAATAAAGTAGATACATAAGAAGTTATGCTATAGTGTTTAAGATGGCAGAATGGACAAATTTCATCAGCAGAATTGACTCAAAACACCAAGTACTAAGATCTGTGGGAACGTTTGAATGTGTCAGCCATCTGGCAGTGTGTAATGTTTGCTTCCAGTGTTAGTACATGGTGTGTTAAGAAAAGTTATTGTACAAAGTAGCCTAGAAATAAATGTCTATCAATCAATCCTCATTGCGCCCAGAGGCACATAAGGCAGATTTTATGTTTGTCTCTCTGTTTCTGTGGCACTGATATTTTTTTACAGTGTGGGGTTGCTGGCCCCACGTCTAACTCCTCTTAGTTGCCTTTCACGACATGCTGAGAGGATGCAGTGCTCCTATTCTTAATGACACCGGGCTGCACATGGTTTATAATTATTGAATTTCAACTTTTGTTCTCCAGCTTCCGTATACAGATTGAGCTTTCCCTTATGTCACTACAGATGTGACCATTAGAAATATTTTCACAAATGCTCAGCCAAGCAATTACCACTGTTATTCGTAACAGAGAACACACATAATTTAGCACTTTTGGTCAGTAATGTAGATAGGCAGGATTACAGTTTTTAATCGTGGCACGTTTTTGCTTCTGGCAACGGTTAGCCTTTGCATTTTCCTCCGTTTAGAAGCTGAAAAGATATAGTTCCGTTGCCTAACTATCGAGTTGGAGTGCTTTTTGATTGTGCCCAACATGGTTTGTGCTGTGAACTGCAGATTTAGCAGATGAGTAGTAGTCTGTCGCTAGAAAATTGGTGGTACCTTATGCGATTAATTTGTATGCGCAACTTCTGATCTGTTGTAACTGCTGCTTCTGTCAATGATGAATTGCACATTCAGTACCAGACCATTTGTGTTGGCACTTCTTGCAGCTGCTTTATGCATTTAATGTGTGTGTAATTAGCTTTGCTGAGATTGCAGTCTGTGTCAACTTTTTTTTTTTAATCGAGGGACAGTAATAGACATTCAGTGTGGTTTTCGTTGGCACATGAACGGACCAACTGTGGGGAGACCCTTTTACTATGAAGTTGGAACTGCAATTACCTGATTTCATATCTTCTTCAGCATTCTGAGCCCTTGAGGTTTATTGCTGCCGGTATCACAGATTACAGATGCTTTATATTATATGTACTTGCACCATGTAACACTAATTAGGACTTAAATGGTTCGGGCTATTCAGTTGGCGGCCCGTGGGCCAGATGAGGCGCGCAGAGGCCTAACAAAGGGCCCGCCGATTACCTGCCAACTGTATTGTATTAATGTTCTTTCTATGCTGGGGCTAGGTCCTCTGGCCCGCAACGATTTCCATGTCCATAAGTCTGGTCCCTGAGCAAACTTAGTTGAATGGCCCTGGCCTACTTTTTTTTTTGGAATATTTTGGCTCATAAATCATCTCCGGACTCACAGACGGTCAACTCCAGTTTCGTGATGGGTGAAAGAAAGAGTGGTCATCCTCACTTGTAATGGATGAACAACAACTGTAGTTTACAACTAGTCTTTAATATAATAAAACCTTGTTAACACAAATTCCAAGGGACCCAACCCAGAAAAAAAAAAAGAACTAAAAGAGTTGATGTTACAACAACAACAAAAACATAGGGAAGACACTACTAACCACTCTCACCTTGATATTGACAACTTTATATTGTAAATATTATAATTTTTTCAGTGTATATCATAAAGTGGACAAATTTTGTGTTTCATGTGATTACGAATCTCATTTCATTATGAAAGCTTTAATTGTTAATTTTGAGTGTACAAAACTTTGTGTGTAAATAGGAGTGTGTGTGGGTTTAACCTGTTATTTGTTGTTAGTTGTCAGTCTGTAGATTCTTGTACACCTCAGGTGTTGTTTGATGTTGTGTATTGAGTATATACAAGCTAATTTTTGTTTAATGAAGTTGTTTTATTTATTTTAGGTACTCACTGTACAGTGCATTATTTTAATAAGCACGTAGTTCTTAGGGTTGCAGCAATTTTAATTATACAGTGACAGAACAAACATTGTTCAGGCCCATGCTGTGGGTGTCCTAAAACGATGTGTGTTGTTGGGTCACCACTTGCTTTGACTGTCTGATAAGCTCCTCTGCTTCTGTCAGTCAGATGCACTGGATTTAATGTTTGCATATTTCAAGCCTGTTCATTCAGCCAAATTCTGTATCCAGGTCTTTCTTGGTCTGTTTGTTCTCCTCTTACCCTTCACCGAGCCCTGTAGTATTATTGGGTGTAATATAATGAATATGATAGAAACTGAAGATGAACTATTAGTTAGTTAGATAATTTTTCAAGCAGTTGAAATGCGTTAGGTATCTCCTGCACAATTCCCCCCTCCCCCCAAAGTTGGTTGCATATACTTTACAGGATGTTGCTAATCCACACCAACATGTGGTGGCTGTTTGTGGTTTTACTAGGCAACTTTAAATTCAGTAGTTTGCCATGGTTTTCTAAATTATCAGAGTTCCATACCATTGTCAAAATCGTTGACGGTGGTCTAATGTCAAATCACCATCAGCTGAAACAAAGAAAGCAAGTATTTCAGAATTACAAATCATGTTTGTAACCCCTGAGCCACAGACGCTGACAATACAGAAGTGAAAAAAAAAATAGCAGACAGCTGTTAGAAGGCAGACTTATATTAAAGCTATGTTGTGTTGTTTGGAAACAATGAATTATGGCAGCAGTGTTTGTTTCAGAGGAGATTGCAAAAACATGCAGTGAACAGACAGAGAAAAAGTGGGTCATTCCTTCAAGAAACAGAACAAACTATTAATTGATTAGTGAAATTAGACTTAAACAGTCATGATTTTGGGAATTGTTGTGAGAAGTGATAAACTTGAGGGTTAAGTGGTAACTGGCAAACTTGAGAGATTAGTGAAAATTGACATACGGGGGATTAGTGAGAACTGGCAAACTTCAGGGATTAGTGACAGCTGACAGTCTTGAGGGAATAGTGACAGTTGACAAACTTGAGGGATTAGTGACAGCTGACAAACTTGAGTTATTAGTGACAGCTGACAGACTTGAGGGATTAGTGACAGTTGACAAACTTGAGGGATTAGTGACAGCTGACAAACTTGAGGGAGTAGTGACAGCTGACAAACTTGAGGGTTTAGTGACAGCTGACAGTCTTGAGGGAATAGTGACAGTTGACAAACTTGAGGGATTAGTGAAAGCTGACAAACTTGAGAGAAAAGTGACAGCTGACAAACTTGAGGGAATAGTGACAGTTGACAAACTTGAGGGATTAGTGACAGCTGACAAACTTGAGTTATTAGTGACAGCTGACAGACTTGAGGAAGTAGTGACAGCTGACAGACTTGAGGGATTAGTGACAGTTGACAAACTTGAGGGATTAGTGAAAGCTGACAAACTTGAGAGAAAAGTGACAGCTGACAAACTTGAGGGATTAGTGACAGCTGACAAACTTAAGGGATTAGTGACAGCTGACAAACTTGAGGGAGTAGTGAAAGCTGACAGTCTTGAGGGATTAGTGAAAGCTGACAGTCTTGAGGGATTAGTGACATTGACAAACTTGAGGGATTAGTGACAGCTGACAAACTTGAGGGATTGATGACAGCTGACAGACTGGAGGGAGTAGTGACAGCTGACAAACTTGAGGGATTGGTGACAGCTGACAGACTGGAGGGATTAGTGACAGCTGACAAACTTGAGAGATTAGTGACAGCTGACAAACTTGAGGGATTAGTGACAGCTGACAAACTTGAGGGAGTAGTGACAGCTGACAAACTTGAGGGAGTAGTGACAGCTGACAAACTTGAGGGATTAGTGACAGCTGACAAACTTGAGGGATTAGTGACAGCTGACAAACTTGAGGGATTAGTGACAGCTGACAAACTTGAGGGATTAGGGACAGCTGACAAACTTGAGGGAGTAGTGACAGCTGACAAACTTGAGGGAGTAGTGACAGCTGACAGACTTGAAAGATTAGTGACAGCTGACAAACTTGAGGGAGTAGTGACAGCTGACAAACTTGAGGGAGTAGTGACAGCTGACAAACTTGAGGGAATAGTGACAGTTGACAAACTTGAGGGAGTAGTGACAGTTGACAAACTTGAGGGATTAGAGACAGCTGACAAACTTGAGGGAGTAGTTACTGCTGACAGACTTGAGGGAGTAGTGACAGCTGACAGTCTTGAGGGTTTAGAGACAGCTGACAAACTTGAGGGAGTAGTGACAGCTGACAGACTTGAGGGATTATAGACAGCTGACAGACTTTAGGGATTAGTGACAGCTGACAAACTTGAGGGATTAGTGACAGCCCACAAACTTGAGCAGAGGAAAGACAATAGGATAAATACCTAGAATGCTTGGCCACTTAGTATTATTAAGACCAGAAAATATACTTCATCACAGACTCATGCAAATTATGTAAATAAACAAATTGTTTCAGCCCACAGTTGTCAGCAAGGCAGATGATGATAATAATGTTGATGTGTTTAATATTTTAACTGAGGATTAGATCATAAACAGAAAAGCAGCATTCTGAAATGGGAACAATTCACCTGATCCATAATACTGCTGATCATATATGATGGTGAATCATAACTACTTAAACATATCATATATGATGACTATATTTCCAGCAAGAGGGGGTGCTGAGGAATTTTGTTGTTGTTGAAATTATTGAAAACTTGGTGGGACCAAAAAAGTTTGGAACTACTGATTTTAACCAGTATAAGGCAGATAGAATGACCCTTATAAATATATGAAAGACAGGCAGAGGCAATGGGTAACGTCTAAGATTTGATGTTTTTTTTTATTTTTTATTAGTTAGATTACATATTGTATTTTTGTTGTAATCCCAACCCTACAATTGAAGTTTCAGACCTTGTAAACACTTTAATGTTATGACTTTGATTTCTTTTGTTTTTCTTGTTTGTATTTTAGGACTCCTCAAAACGACAGCAACGTTGCCAGTCCCTTCCCCTATTTTCTGATAAATACATGAAACCCAGAGTTGTCGCTACCACTTTAGTAGAGTCAAAGAGACAGCTTCGTGATAGATTTCAATCTGTAGAACAGAAACATATTACTGCTAAAGCTCTTTCCCTGGAGCCGACCAGGATAAACCCCAAGGGACACATCTTAACCCGATCTCTTTCTCACGATAGTGGTTCTACAAGATGGTTGAATACAGGCTCCTCTGCTATCACAAGCCCAGGTCCAAAAGCAGGGAAAACAGGCTTCAGAAGAAATATTGAAGGGTCCACATTGATTAAGTCTGATTATGCTTCAAAGAGTGTGTCACATATTTCTACTTGTGAACAGGTACCACTCGAAGAAGAGATTGAAACTGAGGTAAAGCAGGCTTTAAAGGACATTGAGTTAGATTCACATGATAGCACCAAGAAAGCTCTGAGACATAATACTGATGGATCATCGTTTAATAAGTCCGACATTAGTAAAAAGTCTGGCTCTAAGAGTTCGTCACAGACTTCTTTGTCTGAACAGATACCTCTCCAAGAAAAGATGGAAACTGAGGTTAAACAGGCTGTAAAGGACATTGAGTTAGATTCACATGATAGCACCAAGAAAGCTCTGAAACATAATACTGATGAGTCCACGTTTATTAAGTCTGACATAAGTAAAAAGTCTGCCTCTAAGAGTTTGTCACAGATTTCCTTGTCTGAACAGATACCTCTCCAAGAAGAGATTGAAACTGAGGTTAAACAGGCTGTAAAGGACAGTGAATTAGATTCACATGATAACACCAAGAAAGCTCTGAGACATAATACCGAAGAGTCTACATTAATTAAGTCTGACATAAATCAAACGTCTGCCTCTAAGAGTTTGTCACAGATGTGTTTAGCGAAACAGCTACCTCTCCAAGAAGAGAATGAAACTGAGATAAAGCAGGCTCTAAAAAACTTTGAACAACATTCACAAGACAGCACAAAGAAAGCTCTGGCAGCCTCAGTTGAGACTTTACCTGTTGCATCAACTTCAGAATCTGTAAGTACACAAGGTACTTCCAGTCAGCACACTGTTCGGATAGAAAAGACGGAAGTTTCTACAATTTCAAAAATACCTGAGGAAAATGAAGACAAAAGAGATGATCCAAGGTTTGATTTGATTACAGTAGAAAATCTTGGTGAAAATCTTTCAAATTTGATCTTCTTGAATATAGATAATGATTCTGATGATCAGTGTCCCACACCTCGTGCTCATGATTCGCCTGAAAACCTGTCACAAGATGAAAAGAATGCTTCAGAAAAGACAGACCCAGTCAAGGAAGTGGATGTCAAAGAGGAAGAAGAAGATTCTGCCAGCAGAAAAAGTGATACAAGCTCAGATGTTGAATTTGGCAGTCTAGATCAGTTAGACTCTGAGGCATGGTCTGAAGGAAGCAGTAGCAGTCTGTGGGAGACAATGTCAGAGGCAAGTGCGTCGGATGTTGCAGAAGGTCACAGAGAAAAAGGACATGTAGCATCTGTTATAAAAGAAGAGTACGGCCCATGGAGTGCTCCTGGGAGCCCATCAAGTTTCATACGAGGATCTAAATATGAGGAAGAGGAGATAGAGTCATGGAACACCCCTAGCTTACTTCTATCTCAGAAGAGCAGAAGCAAAGATACTAGTTCTTGGCATAGACCTGAGTTACAAAAACAGAAGAGTTTACCCACTGCTTCGTCTAGAAGCATCCTTCATTCGTGGCCTTCTCCTAGTCAGTTTTCAGGCTCTTCAGCCACTTCTCACACTAGAAGCTCTCTGTCCACTAAATCACATGGGTACAGTTTTGACCCATTTCAAACATGGCATCCTAGCAGTAGGCCAGGAGCGGCATCATACCGATCTCTGAGTGTAACTTCGTCACCTTCGTTGTTACCCAGAACTTTGCCGTCACTGTCTGACGCACCTAGGCGGCACCTTTATGCTCGGACATCAAGTCTAGATGTTTCCGGAGGTGAGAGTTTGTACAGGAAATATCGTGAAAGTGCATACAGAACTAACTCTGCATCTTCTAAACCATATTTAGGCTCAAACATAGGCTCACTAAACACCAGAAGCTTATCTTCATCCAGAACTACTCATTACTCATCGAAGAGTTACCCAACTTACATGAGCAAAAAGTAGTATTTCCTAATGATCAGAATGAGTGTTAATAGATTAGGGTGTTTATGACATTTTAAAAAAAAAGTTAGCCTAGGCGTGATGAGTGTTAAAGTAAATTTTTCTTTCTTGTTTGAACTATCATCAAGTAGTTAAACGGCAGTAAATACACAACTCACATGAAAATTAAGACCAAAAATGTTATGATCATTTGTTTCCCCTGAAAATATGGGGGAACCTAACTCTGGTGCATCAGCTTTGTAGGATCTGCTGTCATTGTGCTTTTATTGCAAAGGTAAAACGCAAGTTTGTTTTCCGCTTATGCAGTGTGCTCCTGATGAGCATGTTCCAGGTAGTTATCATCTTTACTTGTAGTTTACCAGTCCTGTTGTTATGTAGCTTTTACTTCCATAAATAACCCTGCACATAATAATTTAGTATGTAGTTCCAGTACGGACAGATCCCATTAGAAAGTTACATTTTTAACTCCATTGCAGTTTTTTGTTGTTGTTGCTCTGAGTAAATAGTATTTCTTCTTCTTCTTTATTTGCCCTTAAAAGACAAGAGGCTGACCAAGAAAGAAATGGGTAGAGGGAGTAAAAGGGACACTAGAGAAATGCAATATGACATTAACACAAGCTATGCAAGTGGCAGAAGACAGGAAACTACAAATAACTACTCTCATAAGAAGTAGGACAAAATAAGAAAGAAGAAAAGAGCAGGTGTGTTGTGGTTTACAGCTAGGCTGTGAATCTGTGCCCACCACATCAATCGATTTTAGCAAGTTCTTAATTAGTGCCTTTTACAACATGCATGGTAAGGAGATTGAGTCTGCCTCCACCCCACGTTTTTTTGTTTTCAACTATATAAAACAGTTATATTGGGCTGCCTTACAGTTTCAAAATAACCTGATGATGTATGTGGATGGGATGGCCTTGACAAGTGTAACTGGCTGCATGACTGAAACTAGAGCTCTGTGTCATACCTGCCTAAATTTGTCATTAATTCCAGGAGTCCTTTTTCCCCACACTAGTAAAACCTTGAAATCGATGTGAAATATTTACTATTCAGGTGTTTCTGTCTGCTTACAAATGGTTTGTGCTGTGGATTCAAGTGTTGCAGAATTCAGAGTGTATATGTTTCTGTGCTGATTACATATTGACAATATGCATGAAAATAAAAGTATCTAAGCTTTATTCAGTTTGGATATGCATACGTTATGTCTAATTCATAAGCTAGTTAATCATATTACTTGGAGAAGTAAGAAGTAGAAAACATATTTATCTAAGAATCTTCACTTTTGTATACATTTTTGTGTGTGGGACTTACTGCAGCAGATATTTTGAATGAAAATCTGATGGCTTAAAGCTGGGATAAATTTGGAAGAGGAATAAGATTTTATTGTCCTCATCTCTGCCAATTATTTTCATTGTTTACATTACCAGAATTATATGCTTCCACAAAACTGGGTTCATATTGTTTTTTTTTTTAGTTTAAAAACACTCACCTGTTTGCTGATTAAACATTTAAATTGATTCGCTAAAAAAAAATCAGCATGTAAACATATGTTTTCCAGTTATAGTTATCCAGTTATAGGTATAAAGTAAGCATGTCGTAAATGGTGGATAATTAGATGTTTGAAGAAACTGGATATGTTGAGCTGAAGGGTGCATGTATTGCAGCCTGGCTGTAAACCACATCATAATGTCCCAACTGTTTTTTTTTTTTCTTCCAAGCATCAAAAACACAGAAAAAGTAGTTTATAGGACTTTTTTTCCATGCCTTCGGGCCTGAACCCACGACCTTCTGATCCACAGATGAGGGTCTAGCTGCTACACCACGTAGAATCCTTTTTTTTTTGGGGCATACAGGGCTAGACCTATATTTTATAGACCACTCTGCACTTGGTGGCTGATGTGTTGAGCATCACGCCAGAGAAGAAGTAGAGGATATGACAATTTGACAACGGGGAAAGAGATTAGGGCCTTGTCATGTAATATGCCTATAGAAGAGAGTGCACATTTCTACATCAGCCACTGAGTGCTGATTGGTCTGTAAAAAAGTCTAGCCCTATATGCCTGGTATGCATGGAAAAAGGGTCCTCTTTTAGTTTGACAAAGATAACACCATGTTCTTGCTGTCTTCTTTATAATTGAATTTTCAGTTGAACCACCCCTATCCCATAGTGTCTTCATTGAATTCCTTCAGACTTTGGCATATTTTGCCTTTAACGCTTTGAGTCCTAGGGGGTTTAGAATCACAGGCTTAGGGGGTAGTTAAGAGAGTCATAAAATCAGCGCATCATGCGTTCATTGGGCTTCTAGGTAGGAACCTATGAACGTATGATGCATTTCTTGGGACTCGAAGAGTTAAATTAACAGCTGCTTGGGACTGGAAAAGATCAGATCTCTGTTTGTCATCTGATGTAGAAAGGGATATATATATAAAATTGTGTATGTTTGTTTGCCATTCTTGCAAGTATTCATCCACTGTACTTTCCTGCATGATTAGACAGTTACTAATGACTGTAATGAGTGTTGTACTGTTTCAGCATCACATGTAACATATGGCAGAATGTGATGTACTTACTCAACACGTGTAGCACACAGGGCACTACATGTAACCCATAGTAGAATGTGGTATACTTACTCTGTTTAAAGATTACATGTAACACACAAATCATAAAATATATACCTACTATGTTCAACCATTACAGATAACACTCTAATCATTAAATGGTATACCTACTCTGTTTAAACATTACAAATAACATACAAATCATAAAATTATACACCTATTCTGTTTAACCATTAGAGATTACACACAAATCATAAAGTGGTATATCTACTCTGTTTAACCATTACAGATAACACACAATTGTTAAAGTGATATACCTACTTACTGTGTTTAACCATTACAAATAACACACAAATCATAAAATTATATTCCTGCTCAGGTCGACCCAGCCTAAAATGGGTACCAGGATGGGCTGTCCTGGGAAAGTAAAGACAGCCGGCGTAATGCTGACCACATTACCCACCGAGTGCTGATGGTCTGTAAAAATATGGGACGCTCTGCCCGATGCGCCGAAAGGCGTGAAAAGGGATCTTTACTTTACTTGTCAGTTTAACCAACTATAAATGGCACACAAATCATCACAATGTGTACCTACTATGTTTAACCATACATCACCCACCAAATGCCGATTGGTCTTTAAAAATTAGGTCTAGCCCTATCTTCCTATACACCTAAAGGTGTGGAAAAGGAACCTTATGTTAACCATTGTCAATAACACACAAATCATATAATGACATACCTACACTGTTTAATCATTACAAATAACACACAAATCATAAAATGATAGATCTGCTTTGTTTAAACATCACAACATAGCACACAGCATACGGTGATGTTAGCTTACTATCACTAACATCACAGTGCTACTTTTTGTTGTTGTTGCAAAAACCTGTTGAATGCAGTAAAATATGTATGCCGAGTAATTGTTGTAGTCAATATCAAATTCAGAATATTTATAATATTTTCAAATTATTTACCCATTGTTTTCACATCTAATATGTGGTAATGGGCGTCTTGAACAGCTTTCTGGCAGATCATATGTTTTAATTTTTCATGTGTGAATTATTGTGGCTTACGTAATATGCTTCTAGTATTTTTTAAATATTTTTTTTAATTGTTGAGATAAAAGTATTTTATACGTGAAAGTGTAATTTTCTGTGTCTGCAGAGATACCATCGCCTAACAAGACGAGGTGGGCCATAAACTGTTCCAGTTTTTTTCTGACGAAAGTTGTTTTGTTTCATTTTTTATTATTCATTTTTACATTTGACTTGATTCTTTATTACATTTTTACATATTTGTTTTTTTTTAACTGTTATTAATATAGTATCAGAATTACTTGCAGTTGATTAACATCTTATTGACACAGGTATAGTTGCAATATGATTACTCTCTTTTCTGACCAGTTATCAGTGCTTTATTAATATCCTGCCTCAGATGATGTCACAGGACAGTCCAACATTTTACAGGGTGGTAAGACTGGGTTTCTCGGCTTTCTGATGCTTTTAATGACCACACAATATTTAGAAGTGGCCCAAACCCAAACCCACATAAGTCCCACGAGAGAGTGCAGCCTAGGTCCCATGACTGCATACAGCCTATCTACCACCCCCTGAAAAATTAGACTGTCCCGTGGCCTGTGGATTTTCACTGTTTGGGGTAGTATATTAATAAAGCACCCAGTTATCTAGTACCAGAGTCAGAAACATATGTACTGTTTATAATCGTTAACTGAAATTTTTGTAATTTGCAGTTACATATCACATTTAGCCAACCGTTTTCTCAATTTAAAGTTACGCAAATTTGCATAGCCAATTTATCTTTAAGATTCTGTTATGTCACCTTCATTTGGTAAGTTTTAAACTGTTTTTCTGTCTAATTTCCATAGAACATACAATTTAGGCAAATGTTTGCATAGAATTGTATAGGCTATTATTATACATAATATAACATTTCTGATTGTCTTCCCCAGAAAAAACAGATTAATACTTACGGAACTGTGCCACGATCCAGAGCACAGACTCGAGCTACTGCTAGGAAACCTTTACCTCGCCCATAATCTGAAGGCCTTAGTGGATCCAATGTCTTTCGCAACATACGGTCAAGGAGTTACACACATTGCATCATAATAAAGACATTTTCTTGTCATTTGCGGCAGAGGTAAACAGAACAAAATATACAGAGTAGTTCATTTTTGATGATGGGTTTTGGCTTGTATGTGGGTGTGTGAACAGTTTGAATTTTGTGTTTCAGTTTCTCTACTAATGTTTATGAGGTGCTTGAATGGTAACATAAAAGTCAGATTTCTGATTGATTTTGCTGAATGTAACATAAAGTAAATGCTAGCGGTAGGTAAGGGGAAACCACCAGTGTATATTCCAGATACATTGTGGTTTGAGTTTTATGAGGAGAAATGAACTGTCTTTAAAAAAAAAAAAAGCAAATGAAGGACAAGATAAAACCTGAATGGCTTGGCCCCCTGGCATAATAGGAGCAAGAATGCAAATATGATTAAAGGCTAGTGTTTATGTTTGATGCTGAACAATGATCACCCTTGCTTATCATTATCAGCATCGCACAAGATGGTCGTGATGATGTATGTGAGAGAAAACATTCTTCAGGCTCAGAAACCAGCAGCACATGCAAGATTAGTATTGGAAGTTCACATCTTCTGAGTATATTAGGTTATAACCATGTCATGATTATTGGAGGAAACAACTGAAGGCAAGAGGGAGATGGTGAAACAAGTGTGAGTGTAACATCAAGAGATGACTCAACAGCAGTCTGAGAGAGTCCATATCCAGGGTGAAAGACAAAAGGTTTTGGAGATCCACTTCAACCAACCTTCACTGTGGAGATGGCACTAGATTGATTAACCAAGCTCATGATTCATTTGATAAATTTTATGTAACTGTATTAACATGGCAAAGAGGTTACCAGCAAAAGATGGTATGATATAGAGCTGTAACAGTATTATACCGTGCTACTTACAACTGTTTGTCACAGACTTGTTTATTTAGTTGACAGATTATACATCTAGCCTTGCCATTGCTTGTGGATGGAATATTAATGTGGTGGTTTCCGCTTCCCTCTAGGAGGTTTGCATGCTTTCAATATTTTAAAAACTGTTCAGCCTCAGTAAAATTAGCTGACTTTTCATTTAGATGTGAGTTTATATTGCTTTGTCTGCACATGACCTTTTTGCTTTTCGACATCAAAAACTGAGGTTTGAAGAAAATAATTTTCTCAACAGTTTCATTAGGCTGATTATAATCCAGCTGAAAACTGCATCTGATTTTCCTCTCTGTGGCACTTTAGGGCATAAGCAGTAGGACAGAAGGAGAAGAGTCTAATATTAAATGTGGCCTAACGACTGAAAGGGGTTTCTGGGACCTCTCCATGGATGACCCTCATCTACATGGTGGCACATTGTGTCACCGGTTGTTTATCGCTTGTGTGATGTCCTGGTGGGGTACAACAAGAGAGAGAGAGAGAGAGAGAGAGAAAAAGAGTGTGTGTATGTGTCTAATACAGTAATATAATGTCAGGAAAGAGTTGACAGTATCTACAAACAACAGTGAGGTTGTTTTTACTTTTCTGTGTGTTTAGTTTTTGTGTTATTGAATCTCATTGTATAAGCCTGATCTCATTGTCTGTGATTTGACCTGGTGGTTGTTTCTCATGAAGAGCTGCTGACATGCTGTCTCCAAATGAAGCACTTGTGTTTTATTGTGAAGGGTCTCGTGTTTTATTTATTAACATTTGTGCATTGTTTCATTATTTAACATTAACAGTAATCTAGATGTGGATACAATGGTATATATGTGGTCACTATGGTATTCATGTGGTTAGTATGGTATATGGGAGGAGTTGCCGCGGCGTAGTCACTAGATACTTCTCTGCATTTCCAGTGGTTGTGGGTTCAAATCCGCATCCTGTCGGGTTGTTTCTTCAAAACAATGACGTAGGCTTCCGGTTCAACCCAGCCTAAACTAAATACCTTGTAAAGTCCTGGGGAAAAAAAAGCAGGTGCCATGATGCTGACCACATGACCTGTTGATCTATGAGATACAGGTCTAGCACCGTATAAACAGGGCAGGAAAAAGGATCTTTTGCTTGACTTTTACCGTACCGTGGTGTTATATATGTGGTTATACGCACAAACACCTCACCAATATTATCTTCACAACCATAGCTGGGCAGAAATACATATTGTGTGTTTTTTTTCACAGCATTATCATGTCTGCATATGGCCGAGAAATTGTGTAGCACAAATGGAAGTAATGGTCTGAAATGTTTACTTTTTATTTTAATTTTCATTGCCTTTCACTTTTGTGTGTGGTTTCTTCCAGCACTACCCAGTGAAAGTTGCAGTGCTTAGCATATCAAGAAATATTTATGTGTGCAATGGAATGAATTGTATTTGTGTTTACAATAGCCTGTTTGCCTTTGTGAAACTGTGTATGTGTCCTGATTTTTACATTGACTTGTTGGAATAATTGTTTGTCAGGTTAATTTTTTTTGTCAGATTAGACTCTCAAAAGAAATTATTTTTTACTATTTTTAGGGTCCCCTCCCCCCATGTTTGGTGCAGGATTAGTGTTTGCCTTTGAAATTTGGTGCAAGATTGATCTTCCCTTTCAATATTTTGGTGCAGGATTAGTGTTTGCCTTTGAAATTTTCTGCAAGATCAATCTTCCCTTTCAATATTTTGGTGCAGGATTACACTTTTCATTTCAGATCTCGATGAAGGAATGTTGCTGTTGTGTATCTGCACAGGTTAAAAATATTTATTTCTCTCTCTTTTTTTTTTTTAGAACAAATGTAAATATTATACAAAGGCTTATAATATAACATGAGCACATCCGCAACAGTAATGTTGTGCCTTGTGTTCTTATGGTGGAAATCCTGAACCTAATGAGTGAAGAGGTGAACCCAGTTGGTATCAGTTTTATTAACATTGATTTTTGGTCTCTTAGAATTCATGTTGGCGAGGTTTTACAGTGATAACATTAACAGTAATTTAGTGCAATAGTTATGCTGGTCTTCCACAAAGTTGATTCTTGTCTCTAATGCTTTTCAAAATATATACATAGAGCAGCACATCATGCAAGAGGCCTTAAAAGCACATTAAAAGCTTCTTTGGATTGGAAATGGACACCTGTACAATCTAAGATTTTCTTATGATGTTGATAATCTTTTTATCATAGATTAAAACTCCATCAATCGATGAACCAGATTCGCAGATCTTTGGTGGTGCTGTTTTCTTATTTAGTCACATAGGCTGGACACTAATAGCAGATTTTGACTGAAGAATGTAGACTTTCAAAACTATCCGTTCACAGACTTTGTCTATGTTGTGTACATAGGGTATAAATAAATGTTTTTTGAAGGATAAATGTAAAATATAAAAATAAAGGTTTTGGAAGACTGATCTCTGTTGGCCAGTGAAATTTGAAAAATTATTCTGATGAAAAAAAATGTCTGCCACAATTTCTGGTTGGAAATTGTCACCAGTATATAGGGAAAAGTGGATGGAACAAACAGTGGCCTAAAAAACAATTACTCTCTCAGTTCCAGCAAGCTTATCTTGTATGATTGGTCCTACCTGCAAATTCCAATGATTGTGTAAAGCAATCTCGGAAAGACGTGGGTTCGCACACTGGTGGAGCCGGACTTTTTAAAAAAAAATGACCTTGGCTCCCAGGTCGACCTAGCCTTGAGTGGGTACCGGGTGCAGTCCTAGGAAGTAAAGGTGGCCGGCGTGATGTTGACCACATCACCCATCTTGTGCTGTTGGTCTATAAAATATGTCTAGCCCTAAATACCCAGTACACCTGAAAGATGTGGAAAAGGGTCCTCTACTTTACTTATGTAAAGTAATCTATTCTTGTATTTGTTTTTTTTTTTTGCTTTTGACCAGAGCTTAGTAAAGAAATGTGGGTTACCTGATGATGATGATGTTCACATCTACTGCTAATATAGCCATTGAGAAAGCCTTATATTCATGATTGTTTTTCATAAACTTCATTCTCATGCCCTTTACCATTTGTCAGCTTTTCTGGGATTGAAAAGAGCAAGTAGTAGACAGGCTGTGGCATTGTCATTTAAAGTTGGGAGCCCTGGAAAAACCTTGACCGATCGTGTCCAACCCCCTGTCTGGCACAACCCTCCCCCCTCCAGTTCAGCTGATTCAACAAGCATGCTAGTTAACATTGTTTTCCTGTTCTTTGCTCTTCTTATGGGATCTAGTCACCCACGGGTCAGTGTTACCAGCCCACAGTTCTGGCCTGACCTTTTTTCAAAGTGATCACAGACAAGATCTCAGACCTCAGTTTTCAGTAAAACTAATGCCGTCTTTATGGGAGTAGGCTGTGAGCCCCAAATGGAATATAAACAGTACACCAGGTTGATGATGATGTTGTCACCTTCCCATCTTTCCTGACAACAGTGTTATACTACTGTGCTATATAGTGGCAAGGGAGTCAGAACCCATGGTGATGGTGAGTGTGATTAGCAAGACCTGTTCGCATTAAGGAAAGTCTTCCACAGTTAGAAAAGGTGATTATCCTGGTCAGTACTGTAGAGACCATGTGTTGTCCTTGCAGCCTGAACCCTTGCTTGGCCTGCCTTGTTTACTTCAAAGGAAATATAGCATCATGATGATAAGAACCTGTGTGAAGGTATATCAATACTTGACATCACAAAAATGTGTTATTGTATATGTTTGATTGTCATTGCTGTTGTCTGCCAAGATATTCTTTAAGTGTTGATGTTTATGGTCTGAAAGCTGCCAGTACTTAGTGTTCATAATAAGCTTTCTGGTTGGTCTCCAATATCCCATTGTGGGCTCAGGAGCCCCAGTATTGTGGGGAAAGTGGGGGCAGGGGGATTAATATCGACCCACTGCCCCCTAACAAGCATCTTGTAAAAGGCAGCTGATTAGGAGTTTGCTGAAATTGGGTGTGTTGGGCTGAAAGGTGCTGATGTAAACCACTTCACAAACTGCCAACCACTCTTGTAAGAGCAAACACAAAAGAAGAAGAAGAAGAAGAAGAAGACGGGTCTGCAATAGGTTGGAAGTTCTTCTTAGGGTTCACTGGCTGTAAACTCCTGAAAACACCTGAACGATGTGTGTTGGTGCCTTCTTTCTCAGGCAGATGCGCTCCGACTTTAAAGGAAGTGTCAATCTCATCTACATTGGCCAGACCACCAGCGGGGAACTTATGTCTAGGATAACCATGGAGAGGTGTAGGTAGGTCTATGAGCCCTGGTGTACCACATGTGGTTTAGCACAGGTTGGAAGTAGCTCATATCTCTAACAATTAGAAACCCGACAACCTGAGCACTCATTCACTTTCTCCTCCATCAGCCTAACTAAAATGGGGGGAAAAAAACGACTGTCATCCAGGAAATGTTAACTTTTGCTGTTGTTGTGGGAAAGGTTGTGTATTAAAGGTACCTTGCGAGACGCCATGCTTTGCACAGGTTCAGAAGTTTATTTTACTTATAAAAGATACAATCCTTTGCGTTACTGGCTGTTTGAATCTGTCTTTTCCCAAGCGGGTTCCGGGGCTCAGATTGTGCAGAAAACAAGAATGAACCCACTGCATTCTCAACAAGCATGTCATAGGAATCAGCTAAGTGGTGAGCACCTTTGAAGTTGGTGTACATCTGCCTGAGAGGCAAGCAACCAAGAGTCTGCTAACAGATAAGCCAGATCCGTGAAACGGATGTGCATGCAACACTCAGGCTCTGGAGCAGAACTAACGTCCACAAGTGGATGAACACCCATAACTTTCTGCAGGAGTTTACAGCCAGTGGAATGCGAAGAAGAAGAATCTGGGTTTGAACCTTGATTGAAAGGTTGGTACTCTAACTGTTCAAAAGTTCCCCTCCTTACCTACTTACTGTTGTGTGATAATTATTAGTACTATTCTTTGATAGATCTAAACCTCTAATGTGATAACTAAATGTGTGATTTCACAAGATTTACCTCAGTCTTGGGTGTATGACTAAACCGGTTTGTTTTCTTAACATGTTGTATATACCTGGTATGTTTAGGGGGATTTTGATCTTTTTTTTAAATCATGGTTTATTTTGTGCAGACAATGCAAAGACAATACATTGTAATGTTTTTTTTTTTTAGTAGTAATATGTACAAATTATTAATATATTTTTATTATTAATATTTTAATTATAAGTAATTATTATTAAATGATATGTTCCTTCTTAGGGTTTTTGTTGTTATCACCTTACATGTCAGAATAAAGAGTCCTGTAGTCAGTTTAAATTAAGCTTCAATCAGTTCTAACTGACATGCATCCGTCCATCTTGCCCTCATTCTGGAGTATCAGCTCAGCTCACAAAGGACTGATAATGAAATGATAATTGCACAGTTAAATTGCACATACTTTCCTGAAGTCATCACATGCATACAGTAGAATAAGCTTATCGAAGCATCGAAAGGAAATTGTCATTGAAATTATTTCGTGTGACACTATGGTGCTGTAACCATATTTGTTTACTAGACTGATAGCACATGATGGGTGATGTAGTCAACTTCTCCCTGGCCATTTTTACTTCCATGGATGATTTTTAGGCTAGGTCGAGTTAGAAAGCTTTAGGTTCTTTTTGAAAATCCACACCAGTGCAGTTTTTTAACTAGACTATAATCAAGCAGCATTTAACCACTGAGCTACCTTGGCTTTCTAGCCACCTTTACTTCCACCTTCATTCCCAAGTTGCATTGGTAACCTAGGTAACTTTTTAAGAATTTGCTTCTGAGGGAATTAGAACCTGTGACCACTGTCAGAGGAGCGGCTGGTCAAACGTTTAAGAACGTGAGGCTCTCATTTGGGAGCGACAGGTTCAAACCAACAGTAAGGCTGTGGAATTTATTTTTCCTGTCTGAGGCAAAACTCAAATCCTTACCTACACTGTCTGTTCCGACAGCACTAGCATGTGGTCTTAATGCACTGACTATCAAGGCTGTTAACCCTTGCACTTTCCCAGATACCACTTATTTTTGTATCTACTAAAAAATGTCATGGCTTCACAACTATTTGACATAAGCTCATAATATTTTGCACCAAATTGACTGCAGAAAAATTGTCAGGAATAAAAACTTCATAATCTTGTTTGACATCATCGTGTGGCTGTACCTTGATGCAAAAAAGGGCAACTGAAAAATCATTTTTTTCCCCCTTTTAAACAGCAATATAGACTAACAAAAATGTCATAGCTTCACAACTATTAAACATAAACCCATAATATTTTGCATTTTTTAAACCAAATTTAAAGAGAATAAATGTCACACAAAAAAAATGCATAATCTTGTTGTACATCATTATCATCATCATGTGGCTGTACATTGATGTAAAAACAGTAACAGAAAAATCTTCTGACACCAGGATAAGAAAAAAAAAAAAAATAGTTTTGTTATTTGGCTGAAATAATCCTGGATGGGAGCTCTGCCTAATTGTGAAATAAAAATATTCTGCAGATTCAGTTGCTGTTTGCCATTGTGCACTAAAACAGAAGTCAAGAAAAGAATAGGGATGGCCAAAAACATTTTTAACAACATGCAAAAGTTACTGACATCAAGAGAAATAAGCAATACATTATAAATGAGAATTGTCAAATGTTATGTATTCTCAACCTTACTGTATGGCACAGAGACATGGACAATGAACAGACAACTGGAAAATCATATCAATTCTTTGGAGATGTGGATATATATACAGAAGATTAGGTCGTATTTCATGAAAACAAAAGCTATCAAATACAGAGGTACTGAGGAAATTGGGAATGAAAAGAGAGTTGCTAGGTGAAATAAAATAGAGACAAGTGAAATATTTTGGCAACATTAAAAGACATAACAGTATTGTAAAGATCATCCTAGAGGGAAAGGTTCAAGGTAGGCGAGCAAGAGGCAGACAGCGTTACAAGTGGGAGGATAACATCAAGAGTTAGACGAACAGCAGTATGAGTGAGTGTACATCAAGGGCAAGAGACAGGGCTTGTTGGAGATCCATTGCAGCCAACCTTCATTGTGGAGACGGCACCTGATTGATTGATTGATTGTGCACTAAGAACTTGTGTTATAGTGTGACTGGATTGTCAAACTCAAAAAGCCACAAAAGCGATCTTTTCCCAGAATACGCATTACGGGAATAGAACCCCAATATATGCCGAGGATTGCATTGTGAAATGATTTTCCCTAAACACTAAGCCACAGAGCTGTAATATACACAATCAGTACCAACAAATGCATCTTACAATACACACCTGAAGCACATTCATGAAACAGTTCACACAAACTAATGTAACTAACACATCTACTTCTGATTGCCATGCCACTATTGTAAGCTAATTGTCGTCTTTCAGTTTTGACTATGTTTTTGATGGCAGTTCGTAAGAATTATCAAAGTCGCGGTCATCAAACTGTTCAGAAAAATCCTCACCTTCACTTTCCGATATAAAACAATCAAGACAGTATCCAGCAGCATCATAAACATTTCTCCAAACCATTCCACCATGCTGATTCTAACAACCAGCCCCATTCAAACACGAGTCTAATGTGTAATCGACTTGGGACATCCGCAGTCCTTTCCTCCTTTGCCTCTGTTCTCTTCCTCGTTTCATCCCTGTGTGCAGAATGATGGATGGTATCCTATTCCTGTGTATCTACACCAGCACCTGTATCATTCATTTCCTGTTTGCTCATAGTCTCACTAAGCACTAATTAAATGATTGCAGAAATCATTCAGGGCTCACACATTTATTTTATTATTCCCACTGTCTCGACTGCCATTTGTAACACAGTTTAAAAGATACTGAAATCCAAAACGGTGTTTTCCGGTTTTTGAATTAAATCATGAGGAAGAAAATCCAATATATTAAATATTTTATTGACTGGCATATATTTCTGTATCTCAGGTGCATACTAAATTAATTGCATATTCTTTACAAGACATTACAACCGAACCCCAGCATGTGTTGACTGATCTCCCCTTGTAGGTTCTGGGGATCCCAGCAGGGGTGGGTTCAAGACTAGAAGTGGACCAACAGCCAGAACGTGTTTACAGCCATGAACGGGAAGAAAAAGAAGTTGACTGTTGGTTTTTTTTCCAGACAGTTGTATGTTCAGTAGTTTGCTATTGCTTTCTAAACCTTATATTTTTGCATTGTGCCATCGTGTTCATAACCCCTATGTCACAGATGCAAACAGGCACGTACTACAGAAATAATATTTCCCTGGTAACAGTGAAACAACAGATGTTTGTATTTACATTTAAGGAATCCTTTTTTTTTCATTCCGCCATCTGTAATAATTTTGTAATATTTAGCTGGTCAGATATAATGAAGTATGTGGGGCAATATGTTATTTATCTCATTATCTACAGATATTCAAGTCATTTATGATAACCCCCACCCACCCCCCTCTCCCCCCAACCCTCTTCTTTTGGGTACTTAATAATATTTGTTTCATTAATTGAATGATAGCTTGGCAGATCTGTGACATGTCTGCATTTGATCTTACTCTCTGGTGGGAGTTGCAGTAGCTACACACTCATCTGCTGGTCAGAAAGTCTTGGGTTCAAACCCACAGTGTTACATTTATAATCAGCTTGTCCCACCCTGAAATTGGTATCAGGAAAAGTCCTGGGAAGTAAAGACATTTGGTCGCATCCTCCCGAAGTGGTGATTTGTCTATAACAATGTGGATCCACATGATCTATGTGCCCATACTGTGAAAAGAGTCGATTACTTACATGATGAGAAGGCAAAAAGACCTGCTTGCTACATGATGATGAATGTCACACTGGATCACTGAGTCCCCGACTTGCTTATAACAAGGTGCAAGATTTTTTTTTTTTTTCAATTAACAATTTAAGTAGGGTAATTTTTTTTAGCTGGGGATTGTATGGCAGTGTCTCTAATTTTTTTTGTTTTATTTTTTATTCACATTTGAAGGTAAACATTGGAGTGTTTTGTATGTATGTTTTGTTCTTCAATAAAATGGTTTTCCTAATGAAATATAGTGTGTCAGTTATGATATCAATTTAGATGTTTGACAGTAACCTTGTTGCATATATGTATCAACATGCTGACTTATGCAGTTACAATGGAAAATAGAGATGATTTAGGGAAACACATTGATCTCATCATAACTCTGTCTCTCTCTGTCTCTTTCTGTCTCCCTCCTTCTCTCTGTCTCTGTCTCCCCTCTGTCTCTGTCTCCCCTCTGTCTCCTCTCTCTGTCTCCCCTCTCTCTCTGTCTCTCTCTGTCTCTCTCTCTTTCTGTCTCCCTCCCCCTCACTCTCTCTGTCTCCCCTTCTCTGTCACCCCTCTCTCTCTGTCTCCCCTCTCTCTGTCTCCCTCCCTCTCTCTACCTGTCTCCCTCCCTCTCTCTCTGTCTCCCTCCCTCTCTCTGTGTCTCCCCTATCTCTCTCTGTCACCCTCTCTCCCCCCCTCTCTCTGTCTCCCTCCCTCTCTCTCTGTCTCCCCTCTCTCTCTGTCTCCCTCCCTCTCTCTCTGTCACCCTACCGCTCTCTCTGTCTCCCTCCCCTCTCTTTCTCTGTCTTCCTCCCCCTCTCTCTGTCTCCCCCCTCTCTCTGTCACCCTCCCTCTCTCTCTGTCTCCCTCCCCTCTCTCTCTTTTCTCCCCTATTTTATGTCTCCCTCCCTCTCTCTGCCTACCCCCCCTCTCTCTCTCTCTGTCTTTCTCTCTCTGTCTCCCCTCTCTTTCTCCCCTCTCTCTGTGTCATCCTCCCTCTCTCTCTCCTCTCTCTCTGCTCTCTCTCTCTATATCTCTCTCCTCTCTATCTCTCTCTCTCTCTCTCTAAATATCAGTCTGTCTGTCCCCCCCCCCCCCCCACACCCCCATTTTTTTTGAATAAACGAAATACTGGATCTCCCGCTTGGTAGCCGAGCGTTCTAACTATTCGACCAGCCGCTCCTCAAACTGTAATAACTGCCTGTATTTATCCCTTATAGAATAGTAGGTTGCCAACGCACTTGGTAATTCCAAGATGCCAGGTCATTTTGATAGACCGCTGGACGTTGGTTTCGACCGTGGTTTCGAGAAGTGCTGAATTTAACACACATATTAATTGGAAAGCTCAACGAAAGGAATGGAAAAGACGCAAATGAACACAACCGAACGTTTCGACCAAAGTCTTTATCAGCTGAATGCTAAATACAGCACTAACTGTGACCGGAAAAACTTAACGGATAAGACAAAGGAGCTAAAAAAAAAAACGTTAAAAACCTAAATAAACATTTTTAAAAGTTATTTTTATAAGTTTCCACGCAAAAAGTAAGACGAACGAAATGTAACAAGTCTTTATATTGGCAGTCAGTATAGAATTAATTTAGGACTGTCCGAAAAGTTTGTTCCTATATAAAGGTGTGTAAATTATCCACTATAGTATAAATTACACACCTGGATCTGTTAGCATCAGATCCAGGTAAAATCCGTACAGACTGAATTCCCTCTGTGATGACTAGTAAGTTATCATCATCATGTAGCAGGTCCTATACAGAAGGTCGTTCCTATTACAGCAAACCTGAAAGAAACTCGGTATCTTGTCAGCTCTCCTGGTCCTAGTCCTAATCCTTTTGAGAAAAAAAAAAAAATTAAAAGGTCGACCACTTTCAGACTGTTGCTAGCTAGCCGAGGCTGCTAACAGTCTCCGTCTATATTTGTGGTTGGGTTATTTGCGTCACTTTCGTGACTAAATTCGAGTGTTTGCGCCATTTCTGGGCTTGATGCTTTCATCCGATTCAGACCGCTCGTCCTCCACCCTGTTGTTACTTGTGCATGTCTTTCCTCTTCTTACTTGGTGGTCAGCTCTCCTGCCTAAGATGTCTTTTATATCGTGTGCTCTTCGTAATCGCTACCACGCCTTCCTCTACTGTTCTTTACAATCCACAGTGGCGCTTGCTATGGCTAAAGTATTTCAGTTTCCGATTCAAGATGCTGTTTATGAGTCAAAGTTCGTTTGTGTTAACATCTCTAATAATCTCAAAGGGTCGCGTTAGCGCAGTCGAAAGGAGGCTCTCTTTCAAATCTAGCTGCGACTCGCTGCAGCCACGGTCGGTGTTCGAAACCGGGCAGTTTCCGGGGTTCATCCAGCCTCTAGGAAATGGGTACCAGAGTGACAGTCTGGGGTAAATGGAGGAACGTCGCTGTAGCTACAGAGTTACGTGCGGACGGCGACATAGACGGACAGTTTCTTATCAGCTGTCCGTACTGGTGGCAGCCTTTATGGTTTATAATTGTGTACAATGACGATGGTTCACATCTCCCGACTTTACCTTTACCTTTATCTCTAAGGGTGTCAGTATTTGTGGTATCTGTCTGTATCTTTTCAGCTCAAACGCTCACATCGTCTTCATTAATGCGTGTGAGATGGTCCACAACTCAAATCTTGCAGTTGCAATAGGAAAGTTGCATGCTGTCAAAATCTTAACTCTGATTTGCTTTCTCATGCTTAGCCAACGTGTTTCTCTCTCTCTCTCTCTCTCTCTTTCTCTCTCTCTCTCTCTCTCTCTCTCTCTCTCTCTCTCTCTCTCTCTCTCTCTCTCTCACTTTCTCTCCCTCTCTCTCTCTCTATCTAAATGCTGTTGTCCTTGCATTCGCAAGGCCATCCTCCCAGTAACTTCTCTTGAACAGTCTCTATTGTTAGCAATAGAGCATAGGTATTGACCGTTTATGATATTTTCAAGTGGGTTGGTAATTCGAAAGAAATTTACAGATACATTAAAATTCACCGAAAAATGCGTATAAAAGTACTCAGTTCTTGCCTCGACTCGGATAAACTCTCAGTATCCAGGTACTGTTGTGCATTTAAAACGCACGGCCTCACACTCAACAAATACTCGAAATCTCATATTTCACATGTCTATGAATTTATAATTTACGACTACATAAATGCTGTTGTTTTCTTAAAGCGACTTTTTTTTAAAAATATCTTTGTTTGACTAATAATTCGTGGCTCCTAAAAAACGAATATACAGTGACTGGTTAGTTCAACGTTAGTTTCCCCAAACCCCGCCCATACACACACTAGCTAACTTCTGGCTTTTAGTTCCTGAGCCCTGTAACCTTTGCACACGGTTTAGGGGATGTTCCGCAATGTCGTTGATATCGCGCGTTGTATATTTCAGCACGCCAGCTCTTTTAGCACTCCTAAAACACGGAGAAACTGGGTCTAACACAAACTCCAATAGAGAGTGCTGCAACCTATGTCACAGGCATTTTCTTTCTCGGAATGAAAACTTAAATGCAAGACATCGCAGAAACAAAACAAGAGAGCGGGACACACTCATAGTCTTCAGGAAAGTTGACCAGCTCAACAAACTTGTGAATGAAAAGTGACCTACTCTATTTGGGGAGACTATTGTCGAACTAACCCAGTAACTGACACACACGTGAAGAAATGAAGTCACGTGGGCAGCGATGCGTGACCTTTCGGCATACAATGAAAAAATCCTCAACTCACAGGAGTCGAGTGCTGAAGATGGTCACGTAAGAGTGAAACGCCTACCACACGCGTGCAATGTGAAATTTTGAAAAGTTCT
The DNA here is from genome assembly GCA_905116865.2 of Candidula unifasciata. Taxonomy (NCBI): domain Eukaryota; kingdom Metazoa; phylum Mollusca; class Gastropoda; order Stylommatophora; family Geomitridae; genus Candidula; species Candidula unifasciata. Next base: position 45,289 of record CAJHNH020000508.1, read on the forward strand.
TATTAATCAATTAAGTGTAAACTTGCTGATAGTTTACAGTGAATTTGTGTCTGTGTTTTTTTTTTTGTTGTTGTTGTTGTTGTATACAACAAATAAGGCAAAATAAAAAACACTAGATGTTTATTTACATTTAAAAAAACAATTCGGTGCTTTATTAATATTCTTCCCCAAACAGGGGAAATCCACAGGTCACGGGACAGTCTAATATTTCAGGGGGTGGTAAATAGGCTGTACGCATTCGGGGGACCTAGTCTGCACTCTCTAGTGGGACGTAGGTGAGTTGGAGAAATAGCCAGTTCAAGATGTTTTGTGGTGGTTAAAAGCATCAGAAAGCCGGAAAACCCAGTCTTACCACACTCTAAAATTTTAGACTGTCCTGTGACGTCATCTGGGATAAGATATTAATAAACAACCAACAATTCCCACAACGACATGATAATGAACAGATTGCGCGTCAAATGGCAACAACTTACACCGAGCGGTTACTGGGTTACAGATTTGTAACGTTGGCCAGGACTTCTGGACCAGACTATACTAGCGATTAAGTCACACCAGGAAAAACGGCACAGCATGATGATCATGTATAGACTGAAAAAGTTAATTAACCAGTACCCGTTTTCCAGGATGTCTCGCTGTAAAGTGAATAGAAGTCTTAAACATTATTAGGCCTGATTTAGCTAATTTTCTTTGCATCCAATGCGGTGCGGGTAACAAGTGGCTTGTCTCGTACACCCCCCCCCCCTTTCCCACCTCCACCATTTTCCCGCTTCTTGTCTAAATCATCTAGAAAATTATTTAACAAAATCCGATAGCCACGTTACGGACTAAGTTGCAATTGTCTGGAAGAAATGTGATTACTATTTGGGATTGAACCCTGACCTCACAGCATATAAACTCACAGTCTTGTTATTGAAGGAATAGTTTCTAAACACCCCCCCCCCCCCGGGGGGGGGGGGGGATGATGTCAACAAATAAGCTAGTAACAAGTCCGAGCCTCTGGGGATGATTTTATTTTTACCAAAAATAAAAGCAACAAAACGATCCTTTTTTTTTTACGCAACTGGCTCACAAGCCATATTATGATAAACTCATATTTTTATAGACCAATCTGGCATTCGTTAAGTGAAGTGGTAACTATCATGCTGTCGACATTTACTTCCCAGACATTACCGGGTACCTATTTTAGCCTGGGTCGACCTGGAAACCAAGGCTACGATTGAAACAAATCCTACTCGATGCAGGTGCGCGATATAAGATCTTCTAACGTTCAGTCTCAACGCTACCGCGATTCAAAGAATGAAAATGCATTACTGGAAAGACTGAGAACCCCCGCGCTCCCCAAAAATAGAGTCGATGGAAAGCTGCAGGAGGTCGTAATAGAAACAAAGGGGGAACAAACAGTGAAATATTTCGGCTACTTAAAAAAAATTACAGTTATCAATACTATTATTATCATGCATGTAGCACATCCTTTGCAGAAAGTAGCTCTTACAAGGATGAGCCTGAAGGCCACCAAATCACCTTCTAACTTTCCAGTCCTCAAGCCAAGATATAAACAAGGGTAGGAAATTTTAGGGAAGAGAAGAGAAAGGATAATATATATATATATATTGGGCCGAGCACCAAAAGTTGAAGAACACTGTGTCTATTGTGTCCCTCTATCTTTCTTCGTCTATCCATCAATACGTGTGTCCATCAATACACGTCTATTTGTTGAATATACATGCTAGTAAATAGTTAGTCACATTGGAGGTTGGCTGCAGTCACCTGCTGTCTTTAATAATGTTACGTGTCGCTCCTTTGCTCCTTTGCTCTTTCACGGTGCGACTCTCGAACCACTAACTGAAAACTACGAGAAAGGTATTTTCCCAACCTGCCTTTCACGAAACCGGACCTTCTCACTGGATTGGATGATTTGACTAAACGAAATAAATTATTCTAATATTTAATTTAACAAAACTATCCCGTCCCCCTACAAATAGCCTCCACAGTTAACAGCCAGAATTAGCTGGACTAGGCTGGATGTTATCTTGTCCAAATGTTGAAGAAATTTACTTCTGTAGTGCTTATCAGATTTAGGTAGACTTGTTTCGTTTGCTGGGTTTGTTGACAGATAGAGCTTAAGTGAATATGGCTCATCAATCCCGACAATCGACTGACTGTTGACCGGCACATCCAATAACAAATCGGCTTTCAGATAATCCTAATCGGCCGGAAGTATCTACACTGGTTCAATCAAATAACGCTGATGACGGTCATGGTCGGCTCTCCGAGGGGTGCATTTCTTCCCCCTACCCTTCACCTTCTGTCACCGATAAAGCTTTTATTTCATCACGTATTCCTCGGTGGAGGGAGAAGGGTGGGAGATCACACGGGATTTAGGAGGGAGAGGGGGACCTATAGTGTCAGAAAAGTAATCGTTATAATCCTTTACGAGTACGTATTTGTTATGTGCGTAAGTGTTACGTACATATCAGTTTTACGTATTACCGTATCATTTGTTTACGTCCAAACAGAGATGCAAATAGTATGTCCCTAAGCTGTGAGTACAGCACGACTCCCCTGCACATATTTAAGCCTAGATCTTCTAGACTTCAGTGATAATGCTGCATGTAGCTACAATATCCTGTCCGACTAGTATATAAACAGTCAGTCTGCTGTAGCTGTCCCTCTTGCCGAGCAGTGATTGATAACTCGACTTCTACTTCTACCACGACAGAATCGTAAGTAGTATTACAATATTGGTTTCTATGCCTTCGTTTTATTACTTATAAATATGTTCCACAGACAAATCTTCAAAAGCTATAGCTGGCAATACAATTATGTGTTCTGTGTTTCCAGTTTATACTTTTATTCGTTTTTGTTGTCTTTCTTTTGCATAGAAAAACTGTGGGGTATTCTGTGATTTTTAAGGATGTATTTTGAAGTCATTGTTAACTTAAAAATATTTAAATATCCAAATAATAAGATTAAAGCCGATAGTTTTTTTTTTAAAGGCAAGCAGAGATACTAGCGGACATCTAGGGGAAAAACAACAAGCCTGTTTGCTTAAAATAGCTGATGTTTTATTACGCCACTTCTGCCTCATTCTCTTCAGTCAAGTCTTCTTTGTTGTTCTTTGCCACACTGTCTCATTATGCTGTATGTGTTAATGTGTAGGTGACCGTGTATGTACGTTTCTGTCTTTTTCAAGCGTTATAGCAAGTTACTTGCCTATCGTTTTCAAGACGTTGCAGAACGAACACCAGATTAGGTTAACTACTTGATTTTACTAGGCAATTTTATGTTCGGTAGTTTTCCATTCTTTCTTAAACGATCCGCTCTCGATACCACTGTCGAAACATGTCAAGGCGGTCTGCTGCCAAACCACCCGCAGCTAGAATATAAAAAAACTACCTTAGTGACAACAAAAATAGTCCTAACCCTTAGCCAGTAACTGTTCTCTTTTGGTTAGTAAAGGCTAGTTGCAAAGAATCTCTGATACTCGCTGGTCTCAAACTGGTTCTACACATTAGATAAGTTTTTTTTTTTAAAATTCTATTGTAAAGGCTAGTAGCAAAAAATGCTGGCGGTGTCTCACATTGGATATGCACACAGATATTTTTCTGTAATTGTTTCATTAATTTTCTCAACCGGTATAGCTGCCAAGCTCTTGTTCCCCTCATTTCCTCTCTTGCATGCTTGTTATAAAAAGTAATTTCTTTTAATATAGGCGAAATAGTGCACTGGTTCCTTTCTCATTTCATTAAAACACTGTCATTCATTCTAAATTCTCCAATCCATTCCGGTCGTCATCATTATCAAGTGCCTTGCAAGCTGGCGTAGGAATTCATGCATCTCTAAAGATCTCGGTTTTTTTTTTTGGTGTACTTGATCAATTCCACTGACGATATTTCTCCAAGCCATCCACAAAAATGTCTCTTCTTCTTCTTCTTTTTCGTTCACCGGCTGTTAATTCCGGCGAAAGGCCCGGTTAATCGTCACTTGGACTTTTGGCTTTTACCTGGACCTGAGTTTTGCGTGTACAGCCGTTTTGCTGTTCCCTGCCTCTTGATCTGCTTCTGCCTCTTCTACAAATGATCCTACGAGTAGTCACGATATTTTCAAGTGCTCATTTTCCCATCACGTGAATAAAAAGAACGTTGTCCCCTCTCATTGTTGTATATAATGTTCTATTTTCATTAGCAATTTCCACGCAATCATGGTTAGCTATTCTGGCAGTTCAAGGTATTCGCAACATTCTTCCCAAGAACCACATCTCAGTTGTCTCCAAACTCTTCCGAATTCACTGCCATACAACAGTACAGGCTCGATATAACATTACCACACAACTCGTCTGTTTGGTTTCTCTGTTATTATCTTGCCATCTTGTTCTTGGTCTGCCACGTACTTGACGATTGTCTCATCTTTAAGTATATGCCTTGTATGTTATGCGTCACAAAGCATTCTCTAGATCTAAGTTGGAAAACATTTTCATTTGTTGTCCATGTTTAGTATGGCAATTGGTGTGCGTGTGATTTTTCTTTTTGCCCTCGTCATATTTCTTTCAATACTTCTTTATAGGTGAGTTTACCAATATACTTTACATAATTCAGAATGGTACTGAGGGAGATCAAAGGCAGCCCGGAAACACAAGCAGAAAGTTATAATTTGATCAGTCTGCGATATACAGCTTCTAGGATTGATAGCTGAAAGTCAAGGTTTTCTTCTTGACGGTACGCAGTATTAGCACCTTTTTAGCTACAATTGTTTTTCGGCGCTTCCGTAATACAAACTTCGTGGTTAGTACTGGCACCGTAGTCTAGAAACTTTGCGGTTAGTATTGGCATCTTTTTTAGAAACTTTGTGATTAGTATTAGCACCCTTTTCAGAAACTGTGTGGTGAGTAGGGTCACCTCTCTCTCTCTCTCTCTCTCTCTCTCTCTCTCTCTCTCTCTCTCTCTCTCTCTCTCTCTCTCTCTCCAGAAAAAAGCCATTGACTATAGACAGTCTCCAACGCACGCTTGACTACAAAGAAAATCTACATTCCTGACTGGAATTTGTGGAGAGTCTATGAATAAGGACGAGAGTTTTTGAAAGTAAAAAGAACAAGAGAAATGCAATTTTTCAGTCATATTAAAAGATAAACATTTTATGAGAAGTTTGAGGGGAAAGTTGAAAGCAGATGAACAAGAGGTGATCTAATTTAGGTGAATTTATCAAACAAATATTGAAAAAAAGAAGTTTGAGATTTTAACCGGTGAAATATAAATTAGGGATCCAATAAAACTAGTCTTTATTATGATCGATTAATTACGCAAAAAAGCCCTTTAACTATTAAAAGAAATGTTAAGAGAAAGCGAGTGATCGACAGACAGACAGACAGACAGACAGACAGACAGACAGACAGACAGACAGACAGACAGACAGACAGACAGACAGACAGACAGACAGACAGACAGACAGACAGACAGACAGACAGACAGACAGACAGACAGACAGACAGACAGACAGACAGACAGACAGACAGACAGACAGACAGACAGACAGACAGACAGACAGACAGACAGACAGACAGACAGACAGACAGACAGATAGATAGATAGATAGATAGATAGATAGATAGATAGATAGATAGATAGATAGATAGATAGATAGATAGATAGATAGATAGATAGATAGATAGATAGATAGATAGATAGATAGATAGATAGATAGATAGATAGATAGATAGATAGATAGATAGATAGATAGATAGATAGATAGATAGATAGATAGATAGATAGATAGATAGATAGATAGATAGATAGATAGATAGATAGATAGATAGATAGATAGATAGATAGATAGATAGATAGATAGATAGATAGATAGATAGATAGATAGATAGATAGATAGATAGATAGATAGATAGATAGATAGATAGATAGATAGATAGATAGATAGATAGATAGATAGATAGATAGATAGAGCGAGAAAGCGAGAAAGCGAGAGAAAGAGAGTCTAATTAGCAAAGACATGACAAATAATGATAAGGCAACATCAATAGGTAACGCTATCAAATAAATCGAACTGTGAAACGATCTCCACTTTATCGGGACTGATAAAGTCAACACTGATAAAGTCCGAGGGAAAAGTTCACTGTACATTTAATCATTTGAGAGCAGGTTAATATCTGAACACTCTGAGGCATGATAACACTTGTGTTGAACAGTTTCGCGTGAAGATTTGTTTTATTGCTTTATACTGATGACTGGATTTGTTTGGGTGGTTGGTAGGCTGACTCACTGGATGGTTGGTTGGCTGGCTGTCTAGTTGGTTGTTTGGCTGGTTGGTCGACTGAATAGTGGACTGGTTAGCCGGGCAGGTGGGTGGCTGAGGGATTTATTGGTTGGTTTGCTGGTCGGCCGATTTGCTGGTCAGTTGGTTGGCTGGCTAAATGATGGCTTTTTTTTTTTTGGGCTGGCAGGCTGGCTGACTAGCCGGCTAGCTGATCGTTTGGCTGGCCGGATAACTGATCGTTTGGTTAGCTGGCTGGTTGGCTGGCTGGTTGGCTGACTGGTAAACTAATCGTTTGGCTACCTGGTTGATTAGTTAATTCGCTGGCTGGCTGGTTAGTTGTCTATCTAGTTGGTTGGATGGCTGATTGTTTGGCTAGTTTCTTGGATGACCTTTTTTTTGCAGTGTGGCTGGTTGGCTGTCTAACTGGTTGGTTGGCCAGCATATTGATTAAACGGATAATTGGTTGTCTGACTGGTTGGTTGGATGGCTGAGTGTTTAGCTTGTTGCTTAGCTGGCTGTTTAGCAGGCTCGCTGATTGCGTGATTTTTGATAAATCTCTGAAAGACTCAGTCTTAACTCATGATCAATACCTTAGCCTTTAGGGTTTGTGCTCTACTGTTCTTAGAAAGGCAGAAGAAGAGTTTGTGTCTCACAGAGTGAGGATAGGTGTGTAGCCTGCTGCTGCCACTGATCAAAGCCCCACCTCGACATAGACTGGGTTACAGAGCGGTTCTTCTCCTTTCTAAGCCACACATTGCAGCGAAGTGACTGATTGATATTCAACCCAACCAGGTCCGCACAACGAGCGTTGAAAACCCCAGTTACACAAACTACCACCATTCAGACAAGAATCGCCCGGGCGCAAGTCCTAGAAACCCCGTTCAACCCAATGGTTATAGTCAGGACCCCGGCGACAGGCTTTAAAATTAGCAGTTTTTGGGGCAGATGTTAATGAAACGGAGTGTGCAAGATAAGCACTGAATCTTCACATCTAAAAAGGGTCACTTTGAGGTTTCACGTTTAGCAGTCACAAATGAACTGGCTTTGATTTGGCCTAGGCTAGTCTAGACAGAGGATGCTCAGAAAAGTCTCAGTGTCGAGCAACAAGACCTTATTATTAGTGGGATTGGTTTTTAATGCAGGATTGGTTAGTTTTAATTATCAAAGGTCAATAGATTGTTTCTGGTTATCTGATAGGCATATCGTAGCCCACCTGATTGGTTCAAATATCTACCATGTATGTGTGTGTGTATTTATGTGTTCTGGAGTGAAAATAGTTCTTCAGCAGTTGCTTTCATGTGTGTATTTATTAGTCAAGGCTCCGTAAATTTAATCGTAAGTTTCTGTCCGTCTCTCTGTCTGTTTGTCTGTCTGTCTCTCCGTATGTGCCTATGTGTCTTTTATTGTCCGTCTGTCCGTCTCAATCTGTCTCCTCTCTCTCTCTCTCTCTCTCTCTCTCTCTCTCTCTCTCTCTCTCTCTCTCTCTCTGTGTGTGTGTGTGTAAATGTGCGTGTTTAATAAGAAACGATACATGTTTCATTCTGTTTTTAAAATACTTTTTCCAGCTCATTGTTTCTTGTGCTGGAATTGAACCTGGCACAGTTACGAAGCTCATTCGCAACACATAGCATCCGTACATTTAAAAAAAAAATAGTAATGATACTAATTACAATAAATTTAAGGGGAATCAACAATGTGCTTAGGACACTGCTATCGTCGAAGGAGGCATGTTGTCTGTAAGGAGATAATATTCAAATAGTTTCCTATTGTCTGTACAGGAGTTGTTGATATTTTTGACTGGCTAACTGCAGAACACGCTAAGCTTGTGTTGTGCAGGTCTTGTCCTAGGTTCCAAGGTTTGGGGATGTATAATAAGTCTCGGCGTTTGCTATATCTTTCATTATACTTCAACAACACTAGAGCTAGTTTGGTGCATTTTGGGATCAGATTTTACGAATAAGTTTAACTTTTTAAAAAAGCTGTCGTTTATGGGACTGTAATAATTTAAGACCTTTATATGTATATACTGCGACTGTCTCTTTCCTGGTTATTACTTACTAAGCGTACATCTCTTTTTTTTTTTTTTTTTTTTTTTTTTGAAGTGCTGTAAGCGCCTTGATGACGAAACTGGAGCAACCATCCCATAATGTTGTAGTCTAGATTTCTCTGAATAGGAAACATAAGAAGACTGCTGTCTGTGTTTCTCTGCCTGCAGCATTTATGCTGAGATTGTCAAAACCATAGTCCAGAAGTAACATGAGAATTGTCAAGATTCCACTGATTGTGTTTTGTTCTCGTCTACTTTATTTCTGTTTCACATCCCACCCCAATTAGTTTGTGAATGTGTTAAGCTGCTAATTGGATGACGTTTTTATTTACAGTTTTCTTGTTTCTTATTTATTCTGGGAATCGTTTTCCTAATACCTATTGATTATAAAATACCAACATGTTAATTAATTAGTTTAACATTGGAGTTTATTTTTAGTTAATACTCGTAATTTGAATTATGATTACCGTCGCTCTTACACACACACACACACACACACACACACACACACACACACACACACATAAATATAAACATATGTGTGTGTGAGCTTGCGTGTGTGTTTGGAGTGTATTTTGTATACTGTCGATTCACATTATTTGCATTGCGTCAATATTAACAAGTAAAACTGTATCTAATGTAAGTTAAAAGGTACGTCATATTATTACACCCTGTATCACTCAGATAATTGTTTTTGTTCAATTGAAAAAAAAAAACGTTATATGTGTCATGCCAACTGGCACGGCGATTGGGCTTCTCGGCATCTATTGATTCCGGTCGTTAACATTTTTGTATTTCGTCATGTGGATACATTTTCCAAGATGCAGCAGTATTTTTGGACGAATTTCCGAAACCCCCAGGAACAAAAATTAGAACGTTGCTAATATTTAATCTGTGCAGAGCAACTTTTTTAGGACACCCTCGGATGTACGGTCTTTTTAAGAAATCGGTAATGAACAGTTATGTCACAGTGAGAACAGTTTCCTCATCTCGGATGTGTGGACTTAATATACACATCTGTTATTATAATGCACACAGGATCGACGTCAGCAGGGGCATCGGAGACCCGGGGACCCTGAGACTCCCATCTCAGCACCGTAAATGTATTCTAGAGTGGGGCTAAGTCCACTCCCCGCCTGACTGACTGACTTTTTTCCCCATCAGGACATCACACAGAGCGATAAACACCTAGTGACATAAAGTGTAACCAGTCGGATGAGGATCACCAGTAGAGAGGTCCAGGAAACCCGGTTCAACCGTTAGGTTCTATCAGGACCCGCGGCAACAACCAAGGTGGGGCTTCATAATAACGAAAAATTCGTCCCAAATGGGGGCAGGGATAACTTTCTCTTCTTGGCCTAGACCAGTGATTCTCAAACTGTGCGCCGCGATGCCCCGGTGGCCGCGATCTCTTCATAGGGGCGTTGCGAAATATTAAAAGATACACCAGTTTTATTTTTTATTTTAACTTTTACACACGAATAGTCATACTTTTACATAAGTTAGGGCGCCGTGAGAAAAATTGTAATTGAAAAAAGGAGCCGCGACTAAGACAAGTTTGGGAAACACTGGCCTAGACAATTAATAAAGGGACTAACCAGCCGCCTTTATGATAAAAATTAAATGGGATGAGTTAAAAAGGAGTGAAAAAAATAGGAGCCATGTCTGGACAACCACTGGTATCAACAGTTACAAAGAGAAGATGGCGCTACACTGGACACATCCTGAAAAGAAATCAGCAGAGAATCACCAAACAGGCATTAAAATGGGAAATAAAGAAGTTAAGGAGGCGAGGACGCCCAAAAGGAACCCCGAGACGAACGTTGATGAGAGACGCCAAGCTGCTGGACTGGGTTGCATCCATGATATTGAACTGACTACACTCGATAGAACGGAATGGAGAAATAGACTGCCAGCCTTATTTGACATATAATGGCACAACAGGATATTGAGTGAATGAATGAATGAATGAATGAATGAATGAATGAATGAATGAATGAATGAATGAATGAATGAATGAATGAATGAATGAATGAATGAATGAATGAACCAGCCCTTTAATAGTGTATAGAAGCTCACTGTTCAAGTATTTGTTTATACACTTCATACTATTGTAAATATATTTTTTTGCTATTCAGCACATTATTATTATTAATATTATTATTACGCCCTCAAACAACGCTTAACCACCTCTTTAGCCACCACTTCCCAAAATGTCATGGGGGCTGAGTGGCTCCACCCCTAATGTTTTCTTTCTGTCAGCGGCCCTATGTATCAGATCACCCAAACAACGAAAAGAGCACGAGCTAGCAACTGCAATCAATGAAATACGAGAAATCTACATTGATTGTAATGCACCAAGACCGACTTGGTAACACGCCGCTGCAATGCTTGGTACATTCCATAAAAACTTTCAGATTGCTTACTGGCTATGTTCATATAATACAGTGGCTCTCAACCTTCCTAATGCCGCGACCCATTTACTGCAGTTCCTCGTGTTGGGGCAACCCCGAACCATACAATTATTTTCATTGCTACTTCAAAACTTCAATGAATGTGTGTTTCCCCATGGTCTTTGGCGATCCCTGAGAACGAGTCGATCGACCCAAAAAAGGGTCGCGATCCACAGGTTGAGAACCGCTGATTTAATACAATATATTTGTCAATCCAATTTTATAGTCATTCATCACAACTGTTGATTTTCTTTTAGTAGTAAGGGAAAATGTAAAGGATTCTTTTCTACATTACTGGCATAACAGGATATGACCCAGACTTAAATTTTCATACTCACTTGTTAGGTGCTTTGGTCAACATCTCACTGGCCACTATTACCTTCCTTACTACTTGATTAAAATTAGTTGCGAATCCATTACAGGTCGTTGCAGAACCAACCCCGGCATTTTTTTTTGGCTGTTGGGGTTTTTCTAGTCAAATGTTATGTTCATTAGTTTACTATCGCTTACTGAACGGTCAGCTCTCGGTACCACTGTCGAAACCAATGCAAGAAAAACCGTCCGTAGGTGGGATCGAACCCGGCACCTCGGCATCGTTCGTAATGCCTAAGCCAAAAACGCCGACTATCACTTAGAAGCCATTTTAATTTGATCTACCCCAAAGGGGTCGCGACCCATAGGTTGAGGAACGCTGGCCTAGGGCGACATCCTGCTTGTTCATATGTAACACATGTGTTGGTTGTTATTGTGGTTGTATTCTGAGGAGATGACCAAACTATTTGAACTTCTGTTACTCAATTAATTTGGTGCATGGTGTTGTTCTCGCAGTCTGTCTGATAGAATCAATTCTCACAATGTCACGGATGGTTTAGTTGGCGGCCCTCCTCAGGTATCTCATTCCACAGGTGTTGATTTTGAATAAGTTGTCTCTGATCCTGTCCAAGCTTGGCACTGGTAGCACCGTGTTGATATGATTATGCTGTTTGCTTTGTAATATGTTTCTTGACGGTCATATTTATGTTTTTATGTCTCAGTAACAGCTTTAATTAATATACACGTGCACTGGCTCGATGACACTTGTTTTTTTTTAAAATATATATTGTCTACCTTTCTTCTGATGGTGTACTTTGACAGTTTTTTTTTTTAATCTTCAAGGTTGTTAATCCCAAAATAATTTAATATGAAAACATGTTGCCTTAAAATGGTGTTTGGAACCGATTGAATAGAGTTCTATCCTATATGGCTCAGCCACTTTTCATAAAGTGGGTGTTCTCCTACCGAAAGCATTACAAAAAGCAGGAGACTCCGAAGCTTCAGCACCGACCCCACATACATTTCAAAATCTGCCTCAGTGGAGATCTAACCCCATGGTCTCTTGGCCATCAGGCAAGCATGTAGTTACTGCGATTTCTCACCCTCTATCTTTCTCTCTCTCTCTCTCTCTCTCTCTCTCTCTCTCTCTCTCTCTCTCTCTCTCTCTCTCTCTCTGTCTGTCTCTATGTGTATGTGTATGTTTGTCCGTATGTATGTTTTTTAGACTGAATGTATGTAATATGTATGTAAGTGTTTTGTTTGTGTGTGTGTGTGTGTGTGTGTGTGTGTGTGTGTAAGTATGTATATAATATGTATGTTTGTATTTCTGTGTACGTAATTGTTTGTGTATGTATTTGTGTGTAAGAAAAAGTAAAGTAGAGGTCCCTTTTCCAGGCCTTCTGGCGTATAGGGCATATAGGGCTAGACCTATATTTTATAGGCAATCGGCACAAGTTGGGTGATGTGGTCAGCACCACGCCATCCGCCTTTACTTTCCGAGACTGCACCAGGCACCCATTCAGGGCTGGGTCGACTTGGGAGCCTAGGTCATTTTTGAAAAAAGTCCGACTCCGCCAGGGTGCGAACCCACGACGAACGTCTAGCCTCTCCGCCACGGCGACTGGCTGTGTATGTGTGTACTGTACATGTAAACATCTGTCATGCCCCATGCTCACACCTCACCATCATTATATCACCAGAACCACACACAATGACAGCCCTGAACAGAATCCAGATGCCCCTGAAGCAGGCAGCAACCAGCCTGTCGTACTGTCTGAGGGCACACTCCACCAGGGCAGCAACCGCCGTGGGCCCGGCCAAGATTGGGCGGCCTTCTGAGGAAGTGTTTGCCCGAGAGGACAAATATGGCGCTCACAACTATCATCCGCTACCAGTGGCCATTCACAGAGGAAAAGGTAAGGCTTGTGTATTTGAGTGTGCGTGTGTGGTTAACAGTGGTTTAAACTCGACTCGCGCGACTTGGACTCCGGTCTGGCTTTAAAAAAAAAAAAAAGAAATTAATGTGACAACTTCAAAGTGTTCTGTATGTTTTTTAAATCACAATAGGGCAGGTATAGAAATCGTATGCATTCTTCTTCTGCGCTCATCTATAGATGTAATTGCGTTGTATTCATTTACAGCCTAGCTACGACAGTTGCCTCTTTTCGGCCGATACATCCGACTTCTGCAGGCATTTTATGACCGGATTAGCCTTCCCAGGTGTGCATTTAATTCAGCTATTTACAAATATACACGATATACATGCGATACACGACTTGTCACTGACTTGATACATGAAGTGACTTGACTCGGGTCACAACTCGGAAGCATTCTTGCTGACTTGAGACTTGACCTTGGACTTATCGGTAGTGACTTGGGACTCGATTTGGACTTGAAGGGAGACGACTTAGTCCAACCTCTGGTTGGTTGAATGGATGTAACAATCGCTCATCGCATTCCAGATATAGGCTACTGATGTTTGTAGAGGTACTGGTTGTTTATATTTGCACAGCTTCGAATGTTATAGGTAACGTACTGGCTGTGTGTGCCTGTGTTTGTAGTTCAACTGTTGTCACGGCATTATTAAGTTGTTGTTGGCAACATGGTCAGTGTAAATGTGCCACTGATTTATGAACCAATAAAAGCGATGTTGGTGGCTAGCACTGTTCCATCGCACACGGGGACTTTTCATTGGCTTCTGCAAAAGCGTGAAGCGTGCACAGATGCCACTGCTTGATTTGTTTATTGTAAGCATCTAAGCGAGGAAAAAAAAGCTTGGTTGTTTCGAAATGGTGTGACCGGTGGATGCCTTGGAACACTCAATGACGGCAGGCTGGGCAACTAGATAAACAGCAAGGAAACGGCTTAAGGCAGCACAGACACAGGTGGCAGAAATACGGGCGTATGGATACGCTACAATGAAAAAAAAAAAAAATTGGAAATCCCAAACAAGAATACACAGTCCCAACATAACCGCCGCTCACCTTAGGAGCTGGTTAGGGAGACTAGAACTTTTTTTTTTTTTTAACGAACGAATACGAATAAATTTACGCACTTGTTTTACGCAAGATTGTATATATTCCCTCACCCTCTCCATTATGATGATAAATATAAAAGTCCTATACTTCTCATGCACCAATCGTATTGCCAAGTATTAACCGCATTGCGCGCCGAAGGTTGTGAATTCAAATCTGGACGGAGCCCTTCTGTGTTTAAAACTGCCGTCGGTTCCCAGGTCGACCCAACTTTAAATAGTAACCTGGTGAAGTCTTAAGTAAAGACGACCAGCGTTATGTTGACCACATCACCCACTAAGTATCGATTGGCCTATAACATACAGGTCTAGGTCTATGTGACCAAAACGTCTGAAGTCGTGGAAAAGGGACCGTTACTTGTTCTGATCAATTCACTACAATAACTGATAACAAGGGAAGTAAACGCATAACGTTGGTTTTATAACATAATGCGAGTTGTCTCCAAAGGCTTACATATTTATCACTACGGTCTGGAGAGAATGACCCGGAAGTGATCATAGGATCTAACCTAAGCTAAACACTCAAAGGACTCGATTCCATTCGATTCGTAGAAAACAAAATTTCAAACTTGATCCTCTTTCATCGGCCTCATGGCTTGTTATATCGATGAAGGTTCCTTTGTTATCTGAGTTTGAATTTAGTTTTTCGTTTTTTTTTTTTTTTTTTGACGGCGAACAATTTCGCCTAAGTATTTGGTTTAAATGCTCCGGCTGCTCCTTGTCTGGCATGGTTACGATCGGCAAGCTTTGGCTTCTCCTGATTGGGTGATGTTACTGGAGGAAGCGCGGACCGACATTGATTCAGACTGCAAGTGGTACCATCAGTATTGAAGCTTTGTGGTCGTCTCTAAGGACCGGAGACTAAGCACTTTTACAATATCCCCTGTGCTGTTATGTCGATACGTAACTTCTCTCAGTTCTGCTTGAGCGGTTTACTAGAATTCCAGTACAGTAAAACAGCATTAACACGAACTCGTTCAAGGAGGACACTCGGTTAAGATGAACGCAATTTAGTTTCCTGCAGTGATGTCCTAGTTTAACATGAATTGTTGTAACATGAACTCTTGATTTGTGTATGTCCTTTGGAATTCGTGTTAACCTGCTTCTCTTGTATTCACATTTGTGTTTTTAAGGTGCACTAAAGGTTAAAATAATTTACAATTCTTTTGGTCTTTTCCCCTTTTCAACAGGCGTTTTTGTGTGGGATGTGGAAGGAAACAAGTACTACGACTTCCTCAGCGCCTACAGCGCCCTCAACCAGGGACACTGCCACCCTAGAATTATCGAGGCGCTCAAGAAACAAGTGGACATCGTCACTCTGACTTCGCGAGCTTTCTACAACACCTGTCTTGGGGAGTACGAGGAGTACATTACAAAGCTGTTTGGTTATGATAAAGTGCTGCCAATGAACACAGGTAGGATGTTGTAAATATAAGTTTTCCCCCACTTAGAAAACGAAAAAACTGATGTCCATTTACAGCAGGGCTTTTCAAACCTTGTCAATCGTCGCACTATTGAATTTATACCAAGACCCTCACACCCTGCCTAAAGCAAAATGTGACTTTAAAAACAAAAGGACACAAAGAAAAATTTCAATCGCTATTACCTCTTTCAGCTCCCGAAGGTCCTACCTAATATCCGAGAGAGGAAAGAATGACAACACTTAACTCATGGGCAAACTACTTCCAAGGGGACTCCATACCCAATCATTGAAGGAAAGATTTTTTTTTGGGGGGGGGGGGGGGGGGGGGGGGGGTGGGGTGGGGTGGGGAGGGGGGGGGGGGGTAAAAAACCCTTGACTAAACTAGTCTAACTTAGTGAGTGATATACATGAATAATATCCAATCACACTTGATGCCTTGATTAGGCAGAAGGAGTCAACAAGAACTAGGGGGAAAAAAACCATGAACATAAATTGTTGAATAATGTAAAATAAACAGCTTCCCAACAAATGCTAATTTAGTGTCAACATATGAATGTGATCATTGACACTTTTGTCTTGACGAATCTATTATTTTTGGTTGTACAAGGCACAACGGGGATCACTTTCCCATTCAAGCTCTGTTGTGTTTTTATCACTGTGAATTTCAATTTACAATTAAACGGGGTGGGGGTGGGGTGGGGGATGAGTATAACAGATATTGCAAGTACAAATGCACCCAATTTCAAGAATGTTGGAGCATCACTGTAGCCAACCTTCATAGAGGAGATGGCACCTGGCTAATTGATTAGGCCAAGATAACCTACCATGCATATGTAAGAGGCGACCAATGGTTGGCAAGAGTCGAGCTATCGCATCTGGTAGAAGACTTTAGCTACAAATCCCAGCCAGTCATAAACAAGTTTGCCCAAAACTTAGCTTGAGTTGACTATACCCCTATTTTCCGTTTTGGGAAAGGAAATGCAGGAAAAAAAAAAGTAAAGTCGATTAAGTCACTTTCGCCATACATTTTGTCTGTCGTCGATTTCATAACTGTTACACATCGACACATCATTCTTCTTCTTCAATTCCACCATTTACCTCAGCGAAGTGTTGGGGGAGATGTAAGGTTCGTTTGTGCGCTTTTTCCAATGCATTGGACAAGTTGGTGTTCATTTATGTTCAGTTGCTCCTGATGTTGTCGCAGCATCTCTTGCATGGTCTTCCCGTTGCTCTGTGTTCATTATATTTCTTCATCTTGGCTCTGTGTGGCAGTTGGTACCAGTTCATTCTCGTCAGGTGACCAAATCATCTCAAGTGTTGTTCTTTAAGGAATCGTATGACTGATTTCAGTCCCAGTGTTTCATGTTTCTTAATCCAGATAATGAATTGCCTCTTTGTAATATATTGCATTTAGAGTTAGCTTTAATAAAAACAATTTGTTTGTTTATCATATCAGGCGTAGAAGCTGGTGAAACAGCGCTGAAGCTGGCCAGAAAATGGGGTTACAAAGTGAAAAAAATCCCTGACAATCAAGCTCGCATTATTTTTGTGGAAGGAAACTTCTGGGGCCGGACACTGGCCGCTGTGTCCTCGTCAACTGACCCGTCCAGTTACGGAGGTTTTGGTCCCTTTATGCCTGGCTTTTCTGTGATTCCTTACAATAATATCAGTGCTCTAGAGGTGAGTTGAGTTTAAGTTGAATCTTTCTTCGTCATGTTAAGTTATAGGACATGTTGCTGTCTTACAAGGGTGCCAACATACAGACGAGCTAGATGGCTTAGTCCTTTCAACATTGTCTAGGGAATTAGTTAGTTGCCTATCCTTTAAAAGACATTGCAGAACCAACCCCAACTTTTTTGGCTGCTGTGGTTTTTTTGTAGGCACAATTTACGTTTAGTAGTTTGGCAATGCCTTACTGAACGGTCAGCTCTCTGTAGTACTGCCGAAACCAAGGCAAGACAAATCGTCTGCAGCTGGGATCGAACCAAGCACCCCGGCATTACGAAGCACGTTCGCAAACTACAGACAGGAAGTAGGGTATTTAAAAAAAAAACATTACCAGAAGCACTTGAGCATAGCTCATTTGGCTCAGTATTTCGAGCATGGAACCCTCCAGCCTTGTGGGGGGGGGGGGGGGGGAACGGGGGGGGGGGGGGGGGGGGTGGAAGATTAATATATCCGAACAGTTGAACCTGGTTTCTGGGACTTGCGCCGGGGTGATTCTCATCTGAAAAGTGGCACTTTATGTCATCGAGTGTTTATCGCTCGTTGTGCGGTTCTGTTGAGGTTGAACGTCAGTTACTTAACGAGGAAGACATCCCCTCAGTACGCACACACTCTTAGCTACATGTTACTTCGTTCACAGTTTTGTGGTGCACCTGTATAACCGCTATACGGCTACTGTAATAGACACATTATGGTGAGATTTTTATAGCAACTTTACGGTGAGCACCGACACCTTGCTTTTTTTTTCTCTAGAAGCCGTGGATATTACTGTATGTTATAGAACCATGCACACACACACACACACACACACACACACACACACACACACACAAGTACGCACATCATCATCATACTGTTGTGTTATTTATACGCAAGTCTACTACTTCATGCTGTTCTATTGCAGTCTTTTTCAACACACACACATATATACACAGACATACACTCTCACACACACACAACGAGAGAGAGAGAGAGAGAGAGAGAGAGAGAGAGAGAGAGAGAGAGAGGGGGGGGGAGAGAGAAACTCACAGATTGCTCAAATCAGCATAACTGGATCGAGCAAGAAACTTAAAATATTAGTATTACATACCACATTGTAACGGCCGGGTATCACAATATAGCTAAGATTTACAAATGAATGGCGAAGCTGTGATTTTCTCATTTTATTCGAATCTGAATAATGACTCTTTGGATAGCTCGGTGTCTGTCTCTGGTGAGAATCTCGGGGGATAATGGGGGGCGGGGGGGGGGGGGGGAAATAATAAATTGAATTCAAGAAAATAACTTGATGTTCCTACGCAGCGTTTTCATCCTGCAAATGTAATAAATGTAACAGCACATTTCCCGTTTCTAATCGACAGAAAGAACTCCAAGACCCCAATGTCTGTGCTTTTATGTTCGAGCCCATTCAAGGCGAGGCAGGAGTCTTTGTGCCTGATGATGGGTATTTGCAGAAAGTGCGAGAAGCGTGCACGAAGAACAACGTTCTAATGGTTGCTGATGAGGTGCAGACAGGGCTGGGCAGAACTGGCCGGTGAGTGATCGGCGACCCTAGGGGACACAATCTGTTGTTTGTTAACGTTTAAATAATAATCTTTTGTAATGTTTAATATTGCTTTAGGTTATATTTCGGGTTAGCTATAAATCTAACCCTAACCACAAACAATATTAAATAATTAAAGTAAATTATTTTGTAAACTTATATAAGCAATTAATTACATCCCCTAGTGTCAGCATTTAAAGTATTATCAATTTTAACAGTTTAAGTCCCTTAGGGTCGCTGTTTTGAGTATTGCCTATCTTTTTATTACAAATGTAAATAACCCGTCATCCCCTTGTGGGATGCAATTTTTAGTTATTTTGAAGCCCACCCTGACTTTAGCTGGCAGCCATAAATATAGCTAGGCCTGAAATATAGCCTAGCGGCTGAACGGGCGATCCTTACAGATCTTAGGAAATACTTACACTCGTGATCTGAATGACGCTATATAAAATTGACCTCAAGATCTTTGAGCGAATTGCGAACGTTTATATTGCTTTCCTGCACACGCGTTCTTATGTGTGTGTGTTGTGTGCCTGTATATGTGTGTGTGTGTGCCTGTCTGTATGTATATCATCGTACATGCTAGTGTCAAGACACTTGATAATTAATTACGGTACACATGCAAAGACACAGGATATGATCTCCCATACGTATGCATTCACACACTCAAACATACCTACCTTCTTGCGCGTTCACACATGCCATTAATTAATTAATATATTTATTTAATTATTGATTGACTGACATGCATATTTCCCTTTCAGACGACTGGCTTGTGACCACGAGAATGTGCGTCCAGATATTGTTGTTCTGGGAAAAGCCTTATCTGGAGGATTGTTGCCGGTAAACCTTGTTTTTTGTTTAGTTCATCTTTAAAAACATTTTCTGTTTGTACATACCGTCTATGAGTCTTACATAGAACGCTACACAAAATAAGGCTGTATGTGCTAAGTGCTTTTACACGTTTTCTTCTTCTTCTTTCGCTCGCTTGAAATAAATTATCTTTGTCTGCAATGTTGTCTCTAGTATAAACTTCAGTGTCTTTTGTAATTCACTCAGCGACCCGTAAAGTTTGACTTGCACCGTTTTGCCTTGATATGTTGGTTTTACACGTTATGTGAGCCAGATAAAGAGTTACTGGTAATTGTGTGTCCGCTACCAGGTTGGTTGAAATCTGCCTGTTCTTCTGTGAACCATGTATTCCATTGTTGGCAATTTTAAAGCATAGAATACTTAACAGTGATATGTACATTCTTTGGTTTCTCATACAATAAATAGCATTTTTGTGTGTGAAACCTTGTGTTCAATCTATCGTTTCTCATACAACACATAGATCCTTGTATGTGAAACTGTGATGCACACCTTCTGTGGTTTCTCACTCAATACATAACGCGCTAGCTAAAGTAACTGTAAATTACATTTATATGGTTTTCATTAAAATATGTAACAATTCCTGTATATGTGGTAGTGATGTGTACACTAAGGGGTTTCTCACACCAAACAGAACTTCGTTTCAGGTGTCCGCTGTGTTGGCAGACGATGAAATCATGCTGACGATTCTTCCCGGAGAGCACGGCTCCACTTTTGGCGGTAATCCCCTGGCTTGTAAAGTTGCCATGGAGTCTCTCAGGGTATGTATGACTTTTGCTGCAAAATTATTTATTTAACCAATACAGGAAACAGAAGAACGCGTAATTATGCTTACACTAAATACAGTCGGTACAGTAATGTAGAAGATATATGTCGATGCCTGATTCAGTGATACCTGAGTCAGTGATACCTGAGTCAGTGATACCTGAGTCAGTGATGCCTGAGTCAGTGATGCCTGAGTCAGTGATGCCTGAGTCGGTGATGCCTGAGTCAGTGATACCTGAGTCAGTGATGCCTGAGTCAGTGATACCTGAGTCAGTGATACCTGAGTCAGTGATGCCTGAGTCAGTGATACCTGAGTCGGTGATGCCTGAGTCGGTGATGCCTGAATCAGTGATGCCTGAGTCAGTGATGCCTGAGTCAGTGATGCCTGAGTCAGTGATGCCTGAGTCGGTGACACCTGAATCAGTGATGCCTGAGTCAGTGATGCCTGAGTCAGTGATGCCTGAGTCAGTGATGCCTGAGTCTATAAGTGAAGTTTAACCCCCCTAGGGCCGCATACTGATCGAGAAATACCCAGCAACCTAAAAAGTAACCATTTGGATGAGAATCCCTTATTTACATATCCTAGAAACCCCTTCAAACCTAAGATTATACTTAGGGACAGCGACGGATGCTAAAAAATAGCTTATCATTACACCTCACAAAGCGCTCTCAAAATGCTGATGTGATCAAAGGAGACAGACACACATTTGTCGGGACCTCTCCACGGCTGATTCTCATCCGCATGGTGACACTTTTGTGTGACCGCGTGTTTATCGCTTGTGTGGTGTCCTGGTGGGGTACAACTTACCTACCTTACCTATACTTTCGAAGACTTCCACCATACTGAGAAATCTAGCGCACGGTCCAGCCTATACTGTTCTGACTGAATAGCCTCTGTTTTAAATATGCATTCGAATTGTCTTCCAGTGTTCCTCTGCCACCTGCTAACAAAAGTCCAACATGTGTCCGGTAAACCAAACGTTAGCTTGTCGCTCGGTCGTCCAGGCATGCTGACTGTTCTAATTAGGCTGCCGCAACGACTTCTTATCTCACAGTACCTTCTGCGAAACAACCAAGTCGTCTTGTCCCTATCCGAAAGAAAAACACCACCCGGTAATCTCGTACAGCAAGGTACCAGCCCTGAGCTTCATGAACTCAGGTGGGCCCACCTCCGAAAGTGTCTAGGAATCGTGGGCCGAAACACTTGTCGACGAAGATAATTTCTACTGATGACTGGTAGATCCCTGCTGTACTTGCTCCCTGTGAGTTTATTCCTATGCATCACTGTAGGTAATATCATTGTAGGACAGAACAAGGCACTGATCAGGTTAAATGGACCCAAATGGCTCCTCAGAAAAAGCATTATATTCAAGGTCCATTGCATGCTTGCAGTCCCAGAGGATAATGGATAATGACCAAGTCTATGCTCAAATTTTTTTAAAAAAGCATTTTCCTGTTCTAAGCGATTGTTACACAGTACTTGTGAGTTTGGTATGTTGCCTTCCATTTGATTAAATATTCATTACCTCTCATTGACCATAATATTACCACAGAACGATTGTAAAATTCGGTACCACGGAGAAGTAACCTGTGTCTAATACATGTCTAAAGCAGAAAGGCTTCAGAAAGTGGTTATCACACGGGGTAACAGGAATTAGCGGTTGCTTGATACTGCCTCCAATTTAGTATAATTGTCCTACTTGTTTATTAAAAGTAAAAGATTATTTTTGATAGAGTGCTTGCTAAAATAATGATATATTCTGTAGGTGCTAGAAGAAGAGAAACTGGCAGACAATGCACAGAAACTGGGTGTCATTTTGCGCCGAGAACTGAGCAAACTGCCCAAAGACATCGTGAAGATTGTCCGCGGAAAAGGTCTTCTGGATGCTATTGTCATTGACAGCCGTGAGTAGTGTAAAGTCAGCCGTGTTGTGTTTGTGTCTATTCTATTCTTTTGCGCTTTGTCTCTCACGGGACCAACAGCCCTCACAGAACTTCAGCCAAGCTGTTCTATCTGCTGCTATCAACTGTATGCTCACCTGGTATTGATTGGCACCTCTCTGTCTTTCCAGACTTTGAGGAGGCATGAGATTTACAGCCCATGGCGATGGCGAGTGTGACTAGCAAGACCGGCCTGCGTTAAGAAAAGTCTTCCACTATTATAGCATGGGATTTCAGGACCCTTGTTGTCAACAGTTGTGTTTAGTCTGTTTCTTCTCAAACGCTCAGCTCTCATCCTTGCTGCAATCATTTCTTCCATCATTCTCACTTCCTTCCTGATGTGCCCCCTCCACACAACACGGTCTATGACATTTCGTTCCCTCGAGTCACCCTCTATACCTGTATCATTCATGTCCCGCTTGCACACATCTTTACATCGCAGAGGTCGGCCTCGACATCTTCTACCCGTCTTTTGTTATCTTAAAGGATGTCCATCGGAACTCTTTCATCCTCCATTCTCCAGGTGTGACCCAGCCACTTGAGCCTTCATAGA
Source organism: Candidula unifasciata (assembly GCA_905116865.2). NCBI lineage: Eukaryota > Metazoa > Mollusca > Gastropoda > Stylommatophora > Geomitridae > Candidula > Candidula unifasciata. The sequence goes on from CAJHNH020000508.1 coordinate 68,216, forward strand.
CTAAGCATTGGTGACTGGTGTAGTAAGTACCTTCGCTCTCCAATACCTCAGTATTTGTCTCCAATACCTCAGTATTTGTGATCTTGTCCTGCCTCTTAATGCCAAGTATTCTTCTTAAGCATCGCCTGTGAAAGTGATATAGCCGTTCTCCTGGTGCAAATAAGTTGACCAAGTTTCACTGCCATAAAGCAGAGTGCTGAGAACACAAGTTATATAGACAAACGTTTTTGTTTTAATTGTGAGCTTTCTGTTCTTCTAAACACTGTGTGTTAATCTGTTCATTGGTGTAGCTGTCTTACCTGTACTGATGTTGATTTCTTGATCCAGCGATAGTTTCTCTTGGTATTATCTCTATAATTAATTATCAGTTCTATTTGTTTTTGCCCCAATTCTTGTTTAAAAAAGAAAAAGAAGAAGAAGAAGAAGAAGAAGAAGAAGAAGAAGAAGAAGAAGAAGAAGAAGAAGAAGAAGAAGAAGAAGAAGAAGAAGAAGATAGTAGAAGAAGAAGATAGTAGAAGAAGAAGAAGAAAGAGAAGTTACAGCGAAGTACGTCAAACAATCAGTTATGCAAAATATTGTGTATGGTCGCAAAATTTCAAAAGGGAAAAGGGATGTTTTAAATATTTGTAATTTCCCTAAAGGTATTGCCATATTCATATTTGTCTATACTATACTGGGATATACATTAGGGCTTAAATGTATTGGAATATCTTTACTAGTCTCTAAGTGATTGTGAATAATTGCAGGTTATGACGCCTGGGACATCTGTCTGAAAATGCGCGACAACGGTCTGCTGGCTAAACCAACACATGGGGATATCATCCGCTTTGCTCCACCCCTGGTCATGACAGATGAACAGCTGTACGAGTGCGTCGACATTATCTCCAGAGTTATCCTTTCCCTGAAGTAACTGAATGACGATTCAATATTAAATGACTGCTGATCTATTGAGAAATGTGGCTTTGGAGTTTTACCCGTACCTGGTCACTTGCCTTTATTTCATATCAAGACTTGGAGAGTTTGCCAGTTTGCAACAGTGGTTACTGCCTTTTCATGTTGTTGTTGTCATGATTATCATTTTGATAATAATAATAATTATTATAATGCTCGTTATCAGTATTACACATCATCATCATCATCATAGCTACTGTGGCCATCATTGTCACCTTCGTTATCGACTCAGTAATCTATGTTTATTGAGGTTGCAGAAAAATACTTTAGAGGTTGGCTAATAGTGGCCAGTAACCTGACCTGTTTTTCAGTAGTTACATGTTAATGAATATAATGTTTTCCGGATTCCACTCTATCAGCTCAAACCACTATGTGTTTGATGTCAAATGTGGAAAATCAACGGATCGTGAATTATCTTCCGAGTTGAACAAATAACGTGCAGAGAAAGGGAGACAACAGTGAGACATAAACTATACACAAGAGTTTGTAACTGAAGTACACGAAGAAGACAGTGGAGAGATAATAAACACATAGACCTTTTAACACTAGACGTCATCCACTGAAAACGAAAGGCTAATCACAGAGATGAATGGAGGTGGGTAATATCTATAACAGCAAAGTCAGTGGCTCAGAATGCTGAAGAGAAAGAGAATATAATAAATTACAAGCAGCAAACCGTATACACCCTCTTCATCATTCAACATAATCTCCATTTTTAATGTTGACTATTAGGAGTGACCTACAATTCATGTCCCTCATTCTCACTTGGTATACAGACCTCTTTCTATCTGCCTACAAAAGCTGTCTGCCTATAATTACAAATTGGCTTTCTCT